>JALGBA010000947.1:312500-687856 GCA_023970755.1 Azemiops feae
TCTGTTTGCAAGGAGGAGTTCTGACTTACGTACAAATCCGAGTTAAAGGCAGAGTAAAGAATAAAACTTTTTTCTTAACTCAGAGACTGCTTGATGTAGAAGGACATGTAGAAGAGCCTGGAGGTGGAGACAAGAGAGTAATCAGCCTAGAATCTTTACATTCCCACAAATGGTTTAAATCTACCCCCTCCCCCCTTGAATTCTATTAACTCTTATCTAGCACCAATTTAGTGCTGACAGTTAGTTAACACTAGATTCTTGTGTATGGGCATGAGTAATAAATCAGCTTAGCTGGAGCTTAACATGTGGTCCTGATTTGTTTGCACCTGACACCTGCTTTATTAAATGTAGTTGTCAAATGCTAATACCCTTGTTATTATTGTTATTCCATGCAGTGGAAATGTACAGCACTTATCTAAATGGTATGCCAAGTAGGGGTTTTCCGGGGTATGGTCAAAAAGTCAGGATGGCATCTATGACAATAGGATTGAAGCTCCATCTATTTCAATGGATATTGCACAAGAGACAAGGATAAAAAAACTCCAGAATTCTTATTGTACTCTCATGGCTAATCTCTTGACTTGCTGACCAGCCTCTGCAGACACCCTCGATGTCCAGAAAGATAAAACTTTGTCCTATATATTCATCATGTAATTTTGGCCATGGATGCATTCCTGCTCAGTGTTTTAAAAAATCTGCCTTTACTAGCCTTGTGGAGGATTAAAGTAGGGCAAGGCAAGATCCCCGTTGATTTGGCTTCCTTGGGTTCAGCTGGCATTGTCCAACAATGGTCACCCAACACAGCTAGAAATGTGCTTTCTAAAAACACATGCATACAGACAGGTCTAATTAACTCTGAGGGCGTCAAATTTGGCACTAAAGTGTCAGGCTGTTACGATCCTATGGGGCAAAAGCAGAGCATTCACGTTGCTTGGAATCTTCCCTCAAAGGATTACACAATCCAAGCTATAATGGATGGAAAACGTGGGCAATGCAGAATGGTTATTTCTTCCACTTGAAAAGTCCTTCACCCATCTTTTCTCACAGAGGAGTCAGCCGAGCATGAAAAACTGAAGTTTTTGTCACTGCATCAGCTTCCAACCTCCGGCTGATGGATTGGAGGGAGATGACTGATAGCTTGAATTCAGATTCTCCATTATAGCTTTTCATTGTAATATTCCTTGATGACTTCTGTAGCAGGCCTTTGGCCAAAGGGCAAAACTTGAAGTTGCAGGAAAAAAAGTTAAAGCTTTTGTATCGAAAGGCTGGGTTAAAAGCAAGGCTAAAAACAAAGAAAGACTGGAATTCTTTGTCCACTAAGAGAGACAATCAGAAGTCCTGCAATCTCAAACAGAGCCGTCCCTTGTGATTCATGAGATGATATCAAGAAGAACAGTGTTTCTGCATATGGAAGTTACCATGGCTACTCACTCCAGCAGGTCTAGACTGCCACGAAGTTGTAATTCCCATTTGCAATTTAATGGCCATCAAACCATTGTGCAGCACCATTGTTCAGCTCAATTGTGCAATGTACAGAAATCCATTTCCTTTTAAAATAAGCAGTTACATTCACCTATATTTTTTTCCCCACTAGCTTTCATTCAATTTGATGAAAGGGTCACTTTCAGTATTTTATTTCTCAAAGAAGTGATTGGTGGAGACAGGTGTATTTGCATGTATTTACAGAGAAGGAGTGTAGGTGAAGGTTTTTCTTTCTATAACCACTTCTCCAGCAGTTTGTAGATTCTTTAACAATCCATATTTTGGTTAAACTCCAAGAAAAAGTTACTCCTCCCAGAAATTTTCCCCCTTGTAGTGGTTCTAATGTCATCAGTTAGAGCAGGGGTCCCCAACCCCTGGTCTGTGGCATGCCAGCAACCGATCCGCACAAACAAGCAAAGCCCCATCCATGGGATGCAGGCAGCACACAAAACCACACACCCTCCGGTCCGCGGAAAAACTTCTCTCCACGGAACCGGTCCTTGGTGCCCAAAAGGTTGGGGACCTCTGAGTTAGAGGGTGTTGCACCATACCAAGTAGTTGTACCAATTTCCCCAGGAGAAATTCAGAAAAGCCACACCATCAAGTTCAATAACCATCATCTGGTAGTATATTGCAGTGGTCCTCAATCTTTCCAGCTTTGTGGATCAATGGTGGCAGCAGTGGCAGTGGGGGGGGGGACAGGGGATGGTTCCATGCCTCCAGCGGGCGAACATGCAAGCACCCGCAGCTCCACTTGTACAAGTGGTGGGTGCTTGTGGAAGTTTACCCAGTTCCAAACAGACCACGACCCGGGAGTTGGGGGACCCCTCAGACACTGTATTTATCCCCCCTGTGACATCTTTTTCATGCTCATCTTCTATCATTCAACTTCTCAATTCTGTTTCAGAATAGATTGTTGCTATTTCTGTATATGGACTATGGGGATATTTCTGTATATAGACTACATGGACTCTTTCTCTGTAGCTTTTTCCCATCGCATCTAATTTAGTGACTCTGCTCAGTTCCCCTCATGTCTTTCTGGCAATGAGTTGCAATGTCTCTCTCATTATCAACAGCAACTATACAAACCAACCTTTCCCCTCTGCAGTTTGTGCTGACTGCAACCTGATTTGGATCTCCCCAAGTAAGCAGAGAAATTTCATCCGCTCATTAAAAGACACCGTTCTGAATATTGTGTGAGGTGGTTTAACAACCAAGTTGGTAGGAATACATTTTAGTAGGATGTATCATTGCTTGTAAAAGTGTTTAGGAGCTGGCTTGTAGGGTGTTTTTTTTTCCCCAGCTAAGTGTACAAATTGGTGTGGGAATGGAGCCAGATAGAACATACAGATGGTAAAATAAGAAATCTGCCAGAAACAAAATAGAATAATTGTATGTCCCTAGCTGTCTCTTTCTCCTTTTTGAGCAACGTTGCCTGTGGGGTGCCCACGATAACCTTCTCCACGTCTACAATTTGTGCAGATGGTTTTTCCATCACTGACAAATTTGCTTTGAATTCCTTAAATGCAATTACCATCAAACTCAGCCCAAGACTAAAAAATTGAGGCTGCCGCTACTTGCACTGAATGTACAATAACGGAATAATCTTAGCCTGTGATAATTGATGTTGCTTGATATTGAGCTTACAAGAACAAATCAAGCTGGTGAGGGATCTCTTGCACTGTCAGTGACATGGAACAGAGAAATTTAATCGCATCAGTGCAGGGGGTCAAACATTTTGGAGGCTATTTCCATATTTATTGACATACTTAACTTACACCCTGATTTTTTTCGTAAGAGGTGTATTTTAATTGCAGAATACATTTGTCTTTTGCAGCGAGTACATATTCTATTCATCTTTCAAATATTTCTCTCCCTCGTTTAAATAAATAAGCAGATTGGAGGTTTCTTTTAGTTTTAATGCAGTTGTGCCTAAGGAACTGTTATTACCATATGTCCAGTTTGAAACCCTACAAGGAACTGAATTGGGATGGGGCAGCAGAACAGAATCATAGAGTTGAAGGCAACCAGCAAGACCAACTCTCTAATTAGAGCTGGAATCCAAATTAAAGCAGCCCAGCCAGATGGCTGCCTAAGCCTTCACTGGATAGCATCCAATAAAGAAGAGCTCACCATCTTTTGAGTAGCTGATTCTACTGTCAAACTGTTCTCAGCACTGTGAATTTTCCTCCTCGCAGTGAACTGGATCTCTCCGTCCAGTCACTTAAGGGCATTATTGTGAATTTTGCATTCTGAGATAATAGAGAATACAAAAGAATAATCTTCTTTTGTGTGACACCTTTTTGAGTACTTGAAAGTTACTATTGTAGGGATCTGCAGCACCCCAGATCTGAAAATAGAAGGGTGCTGGGGAAGGACACTTATGAACAATGCATTGGAATGAAGCCATCTATCCTTTAATTCCCCCCCCCTAAGAATGACTCTTGGGGTTTCTGGGGAGCCTAAAGCCTAGTTGGAAGTGAGTAAAAACTGGTGCTTTATAGCAACCCAGTTTTGTTTTAATTGCATTTAAAATGGAACAGGTGCCTTGAAAGGTGTCAATTAAAAAAAATATTTAGAGTCACATCAGAGCTCAGGGGCACTGTTGCACCAAAAAAGGAGTTATATCCAAAACGCGAAGCACTGTTTTGTCTCAATAGCATAAGAACTACTTCCCTTGACCTATTTTCATATCCTGTCGGATGTTGCTGCTGACAAAAGGCACTGGAGAAGACAGCTAGGAGCTAATCCTAAACAAGAATTTGATTAAAGATGTTGATGCAAGTGACAACGTTGGAAAAAGAAGACAAGCTCATCCTGCTGACGGATTCAGGGGTAAAGAAACTGTGAGAGAGATGGGCCAAAAAAACCCCAATGCATCTCCCCTAAAAGAGGGGAGATTTCCCAGAAAGGGGAAGAAGAACATTCTCCCGGATTTCACCGCCTGAGAAAATAAATGTTGGTTCCCACTTTCTCATAGTCCTTTTTAAACTGCCTTTCAAAACTTGGTCACCACTTTACAAAAACGATGTTGAGACTTTGGAAAAAGTGCAGAGAAGAAAATGATTAAAGGCCTGGAGACTAAAACATATGAAGAACGGTTGCAGGATTTGGATATGGCTAGTTAGGGAATAAAGCAGTAGAGATAACATGATAGCAGTATTCCAGTACTTGAGGGGCTGCTACAAAGAAGAGGGAGTCAAGCTATTTTCCAAAGCACCTGAAGGCAAAGACAAGAAACAATGGATGGAAACTAATCAAGGAGAGAAGCAACCTGGAATTAAGGAGAAACTTCCTAACAGTGAGGACAATTAACCAGTGGAACGGCTTGCCTTCAGAAGTTGTGGGTGCTTCATCACTGGAGGTTTTAAGAAGAGACTGGACAGACACTTGTCTGAAATGGTATAGGGTCTCCTGCTTGAGCAGGGGGTTTGACTAGAAGACCTCCAAGGTCCCTTCCAGCTCTCTTCTGATTTTGAAGTTTGACTCTGTAATGAACGGTAAGACAGGCTTGAATACACCAGGAAGAACTTTAGAGATTTTCCTCCTTCTTCTGACTGCCCCATTTTCCTTCCCCTCCCTTTGGATTAGGATGCTGAACTTCGTACTCATTTACCAAACTTTTGATGCTCAGTTGTGTGATACTTTGCCCAGTTTGAGATAAAACAAACAGTATCAGATCTTCTAAAATCTATCACTAAGTTTTAATTAAGTAAGTCAGCAGTAAAAAGTAAAACAAGTTTGATTCTTAAGTTTCAGGAATATTTTGATATACATATGCCAAACTGGAGGAGGTCCATCAGTGAGAAGAGTTTCTAAGATTTATTTATTCATTTAGAACAATGAAGAAAATGCATATGGCTGCCCAACTTACTTATGGCGACTCGGGGCTTACAGAAGTAAAATCCCAAAATACAAAATCCAATAACTTCCAACCCCCCTGGCAACAACAGTCAAATAAATCAATAGATGAGTTCCATAACTTCCTGAGGTCCCCAGAGCCGCTCGCAAAACCATGTCTGCCAAGGCCTTTCAAAAGAGCATCAAAGTGGGGCCAATCTTATTTCCGAAGGGATGATGTTCCACAGGGAGGGAGCCACCACAGAAAAGGTCCTTCTTCTTGGTTCGACCAGATAGACCTCCTTATGGGAGGGGACCCTTAACACACCCTGCCTCCTGCTCTGGTGGGTTGGGTAGATGTAACTGGGAAAAGGTGGTCCTTCAAATAACCTGGCTCCAAGCCATGTAAGGGACCTAGAATTGGACCTGGAAGCAAATCAGCAACCAATACAGCTCCTGAAAGAGAGGTGACATGTGTGCGATTCTAGACTTGCACAAAACCATTTAATAATAATAATAATAATAATAATAATAATAATAATAATAATAATAATAATAATAATAATAATAATAATAATAATAATAATAATAATAATAATGATAATAATAATAATAATAATAATAATAATAATAATAATAATAATAATAATAATAATAATAATAATAATAATAATATAATAATAAAAGTTGGAAGGGACCTTGGAGGTCATCTAGTCCAACCCCCTGCTCAGACAGGAAACCCTATACCATTTCAGACAAATGGCTGTCCAGTCTCTTCTTAAAAACTTCCAGTGTTGGAGCATTCACAACTTCTGGAGGCAGGTTGTTCCACTGATAGATATAGATAGATAGATAGATAGATGAGATAGATAGATAGATAGATAGATAGATAGATAGATAGATAGATAGATAGATAGATAGATAGATAGATAGATAGATAGATAGATAGATAGATAGATAGATAGATAGATAGATAGATAGATAGATAGATAGATAGATAGATAGATAGATAGATAGATAGATATAGATAGATAGATAACCTTTATTGTCATTTTTATATTGTGGGCACAATGGCACACATAAAAAATGAAATTTAGTTGCCCGCTCTCAAAGTGAAACATATACATGACATGATTAATTGTTCTAACTGTCAGGAAGTTTCTCCTTAGTTCTAGGTTGCTTCTCTCTTTGGTTAGTTTCCATCTGTTGCTTCTTGTCCTGCCTTCAGGTGCTTTGGAGAATAGCTTGACTCCCTCTTCTTTGTGGCAATCCCTCAAATGGTGGAACACTGCTAACATGTCACCCCCAGTCCTTATTTTCATTAAACTCAATATACCCAATTCCAGCAACTGTTCCTTATATGTTTTATATCTTGGTAGGGGCATTCCTGGGAATTTTTGAGGCCAATGTTAGCAGAGATATTTCTGATAAAATGAGTATTGGGGGAGCAAATCTGGTATTTCTGTGATGTCTTGGAGGCAGGTATATTCCTACTGATTCATGGTGGCTTGGAGTCAATTCTTCTGGATAAGTTTCTGGAATGTTTCCCAGATAGATTTGGCAGAAATATCTGTAGGATAACTGAGATTGATTTTGATAGAGACAACTTGAATGTTGAAGCTGATCCAAGGGATCAAATGGGGAAAAGCCAAAGGATGATCCTAGGTGGTGCAATAAGTGATGGATCCCAGTTTGGGACATGTCCTGAGTTGTATGAGTGTGAACAAATTGCATTTATACTCCCTGGGTCCAAAAGTGAGCATAGCAATCATTACAGTCAGGCCCAAAGAACCAAGAACAACATGTGGAAATGCATCTGATTAGTCTCTTTATTGTTATTTACCTACAGACAGAATCTGGCCAGACTAAGTTATCTTATGACTATAAACATACTCTATGAACTGCTAGGAGGGGGACTGCCTTTGCCCTCTTCCTGCCTGCCAGACGTTCTAAGCTCCTATCTCTTAGCCCTTTGGGAAGCCCCCCCCCCACCTCCTGCAACTCCTTATTACATTCCACTGCAACCGTGAAGGAGACTGTAGATAGATGTACAAAAGAAAGCAAGGAAGAAGGCTACACAAGCTAGGGAAAGAACACTGTGGAAAAGTCCTTTTATTATTTGATTTAGGACTCGGTTTATAGAAATGTTTGTGTGGGTTCAGTACTGACTGATGATGAGAAAAGAAAGACTGTGTTGAATGTTGGCTTCACTGAAAGAACAGATGAGGAAGTTGTTTACTACCTTAGTTCACTGGTTAAGGGTTCAACAAACCAGAACATACTGTGTCCTTTCACTGTTGTTTCCTGATATCTCCATATACCCAAGGAAAGAGAGAAGGAAAGAGACAAGAAAGAAGAGAAATGCAAAGGAGAACTTTACCCCGATGTTGCAGAAATGTATATTTGGCAGTAACTCAATATAGTTGTGAGTGGTGCTGGTTTTGGAGGAAAAAAGTGGTACATGAGGACACACATTTGCTTTGTTACAGTTTGCTATTAATCTTTTGCAAGGCTTAAGGCAGTGGTGGCGAACCTATGGCACGGGTGCCAGAGGCGGCACTCAGAGCCCTCTCTGTGGGCACGCACGACATCTCCCCAGTCCTAGGCCTTCAGCTGGGTTTTATAAAACCTTTTCGCTTTAGGCCTCCGCCACCATGTGCCAAAAAAAAAAAAAGGTTCAATCAGTCAATTTCAACTTCTCGCAGGGAAAAAAAGAGATCTTGCAAAGTTGGAATTGATTGATTGAACTTTTTAGTCCCACCCAGTCTGCCGTTACCACCGCAGCCATGCCCACCCAATGGGCCACACCCAGCCAATGAGCCACACCCAGCCAATGGGCCACACCCACCCGGCACTCGACGATGCATAAGTGGGTTTTGGGTTGCAGTTTGGGCACTCAGTCTCTAAAAGGTTCGCCATCACTGGCTTAAGGTAACTTTTCTTTCTTCCATTCCACACTTAACTATCAAACAGATAACTAAATAAATCAGGCTGTATGATAAGTGCCTTCCTGCCAAAGTACATATCATGCTTCTGCATAGCATTTATGGGAAATTCTCTTTGAAACATGTTATTACTAACCACATTAGATACACTTATTCAATCAAGACATTAAAACCAGGAGAGGAGAAGTGAGTACAAGCCTTGCTGTTCTGTGTGAGCTGCTCTCATTTTCTTGTGGTCTGGCAAAAATGAGATGTCGTGCAAATGAGATATCATGTGAATGATTTATTTGGACTTCTTATTCATGGAGAGAAGGTGCTTGGTCTCAGAATGATGGGGAATAAGGCAAAGAAGAAGCAACTGAAGAAGAAGAGAATCCTCCACTGGAATTATTTGTTTCAATTCAATTGAACCACAACCAAATGACTTTTGCCAGATGGAGACCAATCAAAGTCCAGCTTTCCCCATGCAGAAACTTTCTTGCAGGATCCAATCTGGGTTGGTCACCAGGACCAGATTGGCCCAGATTGGATCCTGCAAAAATTATCCTGGAATGCATAGATTTGCCTTCCTTCGTGAAAAACTTTCTTATGTTCAAGTTCTTTCCTTCCTATTTGCAAAGCAATTTGACATTTTTTTTATTTAAAAAAATATTTATTTATAATTATTCAATTATTTAAAAAATAAAATTTAAAAAAATAATCAAAATGAATGAAGCGATAAATCAATCAGTAAACAATACCCCAATCAAGGAACTCAGACAAAAAAAAAATCAGATAGTAAACAACAGCCTAATCAAGGAGTCACCAAAAACACCCCCTCCAATACAGAAGGGGCAAGTCACTAATATATAAAATGAGAGCAAACCCCACTCCCTTGTAGCATTGATGATGTTACCTAATCAGGCAATAAAACGTCTGCAGACAGCAGCAAAGACCCCACTTAATGCATGAAAGTCATACTGGTTCACATCAGCCTCATTCAACAAGCATTGCTACTTTCCCAATGGGAAAAAGCTAATTTGTACCTGTCATGTTACTGGTAAATATAAAGGCCTTGTCCAAAGGAGACATAGAGCATCAGCAAACATGCTTGAATGCACAAGACCAAATGGCCTTTTAAAGAGCTAAACATTCAAAGCAACTTCTCCTCCCACAGCACATACAGGCACACACCCACCCATTAATAATACACAGTTGAACATCCCACCTAAGCTTCTGGCCTTTCATCTATCTGGATTTAGAGATTTTTCCATTAAAAGACAATCCCTGGGGTGTTCATCTTTGAGCCTTCTTTATCTCCACTTAAAAGTTACTCTTGTCCTTTCTTTGCAAAAGACGATACATAAAAATAAGCTATCTGATCTTGGAATATAAGTGAGTCTCGATGCATATAAACTTAACAAGGATTTTGCTAAGAAGCCAAAATATTACCATGCTAACATGCAGTTTCCTCTAGTTTAGGACCCTTTCAGTATGTCAGATCCTAAATCCCAACCACTCAATGGTCTTAATGACTGAATGTAATCAGAGTTTTATTCAATCTGCCCTCTACGTGCCAAATAATAGAATAGTATTATTCTAACTAAATTAACTTGGATTAAAACAGCCAGTCAGGAAGAGAGATCCCCTGCCAATCTGGAACAAATATGAAAGCAGTTTAACCAATTTTGGATTATTTGTCAAATTATAACATTTGGTAAGCCAGTTCATTCAACATGATGTAAAGGCTTCTGGTTAATATAGCCTTTTAGCAAGCCTAACAGCACTCCAGCACGGAATAAACAGCAATCACAAATCAGTACGCTACTTACTCTTCTCTTTGAACTCATGGCCTCAGGGTCTTATTAGAGCTGAAGGGTGTCAAACAGTTAAAGGACCCAATGTCTGAACAAACAGCCCAACATTAATGTTCAATGGGAAGGATAGTTGCTAAAAAAAAATGTCCATAGACCAAAGAATCATATAGCAGGCATAATGTCTACAGAGATTAACAGCCATCCAGGTCATGGTTGTCCCAAAGGTGCTTTTTCAAAAGGCAACTGGACTTTGTTTTTTCCTTGAAGACATTTTGCTTCTCATCCAAGAAGCTGAAGAATCCAAGAAGCTTCTTCAGAATTGTAGAAGCTGCTCGGATGAGAAGCAAAATGTCTTCAAGGAAAAACAGTCCAGTTGCCTTTTGAAAAAGCACATTGGTATAGCAGGCATAAGTTTTTCAACTCCAACAAGCCTTTCTTCTTGAAGAAGTCCTACTGCCTGTTTTCTGTTCTTCCCAACCAGGTGCAACTGAAACTGAGAAGTCCTGAAATTGACAGAATCCAAAGCTTCACCTCTCATAAGATTTTCATTGTTGGTCACCATTCCTTCACCTGGCTAAGTTGGGACTTTAAATTTTGAGAATGCCGCTTGAATTCTTGGGGTCTGGAAGAATTTGCCTCTACTTACTGGTATGAACCCTCTGTATCAGAGTGCGAGTAACAGAGTTTTCATCTGTTCTTTTCAAAGTTGGTAATAAGATTTAGTTCCCTTATTGTATTCATCAATTAGGCTGCTCAGAAATTATCCTGGGATGCTGGTGGGTTATTATTGTATTTAACATCTATGTGAAAGCTGCTGAAAAAGAATATGCGTTGGCTTACAAGCACATCTAGCTTAAAACTCGAGCAATTGAATGGGAACAAAAACTTTAAGTGGAATTCTTTGCTGCCACCTGTTGATTTGCCAGATTTTTTTGACCCCGGATATTACAACTCTAAGCTAGTTGCCTGCAAATCCCAAAATGGACATCTCAAGAACCACTGTAAGACATCAAGCATGAAGGATTGGATGAGGGTGAATAAAACTGCAGAATTTAGGGAGCCAGTGTGGTATAGCAGTAAAACTGTTGAGCTAGAACTGGGGAGATTTGTGTTCCAGTTCCCCCTCCATCACAGAAGCTCCCTGGGAGGCTTTGAACCAGTCACTCTCTCAATCCAACTTATCTCACAGAATAGGGAAAAATAGAAAGAGGAAACATTATGCTTACTGCTAGATTTGGGGTTTTTCTCTGTTCTGAGGGTTCCATTGACCCTGAAAGGGGAGTTGGGCAAGTCATGAATTCCATGCAGCTTTCCAGTGTCCCCCCTCCTTCCAACATATTATTGAAAATTGGTAGCAAAATAGTTGTTCCAATGGTTAGGACAAGAGCAGTTTGCTTTCCATTGGCTCCTTCCATCCAAACCTATCTTGGAAGGAAGGAAGGAAGGAAGGAAGGAAGGAAGGAAGGAAGGAAGGAAGGAAGGAAGGAAGGAAGGAAGGAAGGAAGGAAGGAAGGAAGGAAAGGAAGGAAGGAAGATGGCTAAATATCATCTGCCAAGCATCACTGTGTTACCTGTTGTGACTTTAGAAACTGATTTCTAGCTCCTGCCTTGGAGGAACAAGTTCACTGTTTCACCTATGCACTGAATTTTCAGTAGCCTTTTTAAGTTTTGGATAGCAAAGGGGCTGCAAATGGAATCCGTACTGATTGTTGTGAGTCATTCACTAAAAGAAAACCATCTACTACAAGGTGGGATTGGGTGGACCTATTGCAGATCACTTCTGGGATTTTTTAAAAAATCAGTCTATAGCTGGATTTGCTGATCAGCCATTTGCCTGCTTACTGAATTAAATCATCTTCTGGATTTGCACAATAAACTGAATTAGAAATGAATCAATTGGCCTGGATTCCCAAGCATGCTAAACCCCAAAGTCCCTCTTCTCCAATTAAACAAGGTTAAAACTAATCAGGCTTAGCGTGTTGGGTGAATGCACTTACAAAATTTGCAAGTAACCTGGTTTAGATTGCAATTAACCCAGCCAGTAATAGTATCCCATCCCAAAATGGGGCGATTGTGTTTTATTATGATTATTACTATAATTATAGACCACAAAAAAGTACACATATCTGAATAAAATTGACATGCTAATATAAACTTAGAAGGGCATATTAATAGCTGCTCTCATTTAAGCACAAGAATTATACATCTTTTCTTCTAACATGAACAAGGCTGCATGCCTGCCACTCAGTATACTGTCCTCATGCCTGGGGAGGCAATACAAGGCCATCTCTTCTTAGAGTCCTTTGCCTCTCAAACTAGTTGAAGAATCTTTCAAAGAATAGAGAAAACTGTCTTTTCATAAAATAGGGCTCATGGATTGATTTATCCCTTATCTATGGTCTTGTAAATTATGGAGGCATCTGGAAGAAACTATCATGCAGATCATGGTCATTGTGCAAAGGTCACACAATATAATCTTTGCCTCTTGTTCCATTTACTCAGGGTTTATTGGCACTGTAACCCCAACAAATCAACTGAGAATAAGACATTCTGCTATTTGTGAAAGTGGCCCATCAAGAATGGAATTTCCTGCTATTTCATGACTTGTCCTGATTTATTGAAGAGATGCACAGTTTAGGCTAACATCCCATAATAAGCACTTAATTAGCTAAGCTCTCCACCTCTGGCTGTGTTTTTTAAACATGCT
Organism: Azemiops feae; assembly: GCA_023970755.1. NCBI lineage: Eukaryota > Metazoa > Chordata > Lepidosauria > Squamata > Viperidae > Azemiops > Azemiops feae. The sequence continues at coordinate 325,271 of JALGBA010000947.1, forward strand.
AATGATGAATTGTTTACCTCTGGATTTTTCTCGGACATTCTTGACCATAGCTTAAGCAAAGTGCTACGTTACCTTTCCTTGTTCCAGTAATGGGCCCACTGGCAAAATTCTTCAGTACAGTTACAAATCCACAATTGGTCAGCTAGACTAACACTTCCTATAACTGAAGCATTTGTGGTCAGCCTGTTTGTCTGCTTCTGGTAAGTGTCAAAGTCGGTATTAGCTCACTGCTGATCTCAACAGTGACTCTATCAAGCAAAAGCATGGACAAAGTGATTAAAATGGACTAGCTTTGGTTGAAGTTAATTCATGGGTCACCTGCTGAAGTTCCTAAATAGTTTGCTAGCAGGTTAATAGCTCTGGTCCTCCAAGCAAAAACCTTTTACTTTTTTAAAAGAACGCAATGATTGTGACATGTATATATTTTGGAAGATGAGGAAAACAAGTCAGCAATGCTATTAAGAGGAATCTTATCGAAAGCCAAAGTTTATATTAAAACACGCCAGCAATGAACAATGCATACTCTTGAAGGGCCCGTTGCAATGCTTAACTTAGATCAGAAATAATTTCACATTGCAGATGAAACTATGACATTGGTTCACTTCTCACAGTGGGATGATGGCAAGGTGTGAAAAAAAGTGAGTGTATGCACAAAAGGGTTGGCCAGAAATATATCAAAATGAAATTGCAGAGAGGTCACATTTGACTGTGTCCTCTGCCTGTCAAGAGATGCATTAAGATATCAGCTTCTTATGATTCGCCAGATATCAAAATTTAATTGGAGCTGATGCTAGGTGAGTCTTGCTACAAAGGATAATGTACCAGGAAGTCTATCTTCACAGTCATTTCCCTTTCGAATGTTAGAGCAAACATGCAAAAAAAACAACAACACACACACACACACACACATTCTGACACGTAGTTTTGAACTCCCAGAATATGCCAAGAAATATGGTTGTCACACATTTGGAGGGAATCCATGCAGCATCTACTGTAGGAAAATCGGTTGTAAAAGAAATAATAGGAAAGAGTTTGAATATTACCTGGACCTCATATGTGAGGTCCCATGATCCCTTGATCAGATGCAGAATAATAACCTATGAAGGAGGTAGAGTGACTGCCTGTATATTTTTTTTATTATTTCAGCATTGTGGTCTAGCCCATATTTTTTGGATCTGCTGGGAAAGCTTTCCAAAGATGGTCAAAGATGACCAAAGCTGTAGAAATTCACCATTCCTGGTTTGTATTTTGTTAATTTACAGGCAATAAACATGACCAAATCAAGGAATTTCATCTCTTTAGATCAAGATGTTTCATCAGAGATTGTACTTTCATTCCAAAAGCAACATGTGATGCAAAGGGTGAGGCCATTAGTTAGGGCATGCAAACATACAAAAGACCAAAGGCTTCTCATAAAATCTACCCAAATTGATAATATAAATGGATCTGCAAGGATCCAAAAACAACCTGTCAGAGAACTGTGAATGACATTGGGTTCATTCAATTTCAACTAGACGTTTCATTTCAACCAAAGCATTTCAGTTACTCAACCATACCTAGGTGAAAAAAAACAAATCTCCTCACATACCTATCCCCAACTCAAAGGGCACAATGTTATTTTGGCACTTGAAGCAGAATGTACGATCTTTCGTAAGTGAAACAGTACTAGTAGAAAAAAGTTAATGCAAAAGAGATTAAATGACACTTGTCCCAACAGCTGAAAAAGTAGCATGAAATTGGTTGCTTACCCTTCTTAGAAGAAACACCAGCAAGCGTCTGATTTCATCTATGTCCTTCCAGCTAATGGAAAGTTCTGTTAAGTTCTCCTCCAGATGTACTGAGATTCAAACTTCGGGAATTGCTAACCAGAATCCAGAATGGCTCCAGATTAAAGAAGACTGTTGCTATGTATTGTTTTTACATCCTTTTGTAGGATCAACTTGCTAGATGCATTTGTGCATTAAGATTCCACTCCTGTTAAAAAGAGAGAGAGATGAGATGAGAAAAGGCAATTCCCAGTTTTAGCTGTTAGCTTTAAGTCTAATTCTTGTGAGGCAATTTTAATTGACACAAGCAAATTTTAATCTATGCTGCTGAGACTTTAGTCTTCATTTCTTTAGTTCCTGAAGATAAATTGAGATTTGGATTGCTACTGTAATATGTAATTTGGGTCGGAAAAAGAAAGAATCCAATTAAAATGGCACTTCTCTCTTCACAATGAGTAGTAGCTATTGTTAAATAGAGTATAAATTACATTTCCCTTAATATCAAAGGGCACCTATATCAATATTTTAATAATGTGCACGTCTGTTTTCATTTAAGAACCCTATTGATCAAGTCTCATTAAACAAGAAAATATGTAGCCATTTCAAGTTGTTGGAAAGTAAGAAGGTGGCTTAAGGCTGTGAAGAATTACAAATCAGAGAAGGGAAGCTTTCCCAGGTTCACTATAGACCGAGAATCAGAAAATAACAGAGAAATTGAAAATTGCTACCTCCATCACTCAGAAGGAGATTTTCTGCCCTCTTTGTCACTGATATTATCTAGCCCTCAAAGCAACATCAACCAAATCTCTAGCAGCAGTAAGTGATTAAAATGGGGAAGAACTTGGGATTTATAATGCTTGCCTTCTTGTTATCAGTGCATCAGGCTTTGATGATGCTAACCAAAATGTTCCTTAACTCCAAGAAAAGCATCTTGTTGTGAAGCTTTGCAAGAGGATATGAGACCTGTTAATTAAGGAAGCTCTGGAGAGCCAACTTCATATTTACATATTGTATCAAAATATGCATCAGGACTTGAACATTTGGAAAACCAAGGGAGGCAGCAAACCACCACAAAGATTATTGCGCTATCAGGAACAAGGCACTCACACAAGCATACACAATCCCCTTGATCGTCTTATCACAAAATAAGGGCAAGAAGATTCCATGCCACCTATGAGAATTGTTCCAAAGTTCCCTTCTTTGAAAAAGTTTCTAAAGAAAGTTCAAATAAATTGAATGAAAAATGGGCAAGGGGAAAAAATGCAGAACCATTTCCCACCCCAGGCAAACAGCCATACTGTATACAAGAAAATATATAACCATTTCAAGTTGTTGGAAAGTAAGAAGGTGACCTAAGGCTATGAAGAATTAAAAATTAGAGATGGGAGCTTCCCCTGGCTCACCATAAACTAAGAGTCAGAAAATACACAGAGAAATGGGGAAAGTTGGTTACAGTTGCAAGAGAGCAAACACGCTATTGCTTATTCCCACCAATACTCGGGCTTCTTCTGATGGTAGCGAGAACAGTAGGCTGATGACTATAATTTGAAGATTTTGTCAAAAGCCAGCTGCCAGCCTTGGGGGGTTGCCAAGTCACAGATAAAACACAAAGTCATGCTCCCAACCAGTTCTCATCTGTGTGTTCAGAGGAAACATATTGTTTCCAGCCAGAACCCAAGATGCCTGTTCCCTCACTTGCTGTGCAACAGCTGCTTCTGCTTCGCTCACCTGTCGATTTCAAGGTCAACAGGAGTGGCAGATTGCAGCTTTCTTCCCTTTTGGTAAACTTGTAGATGTCCTGAACTACAATTCCCAGGCTCGGGAATAGGGAGAATAACTATTGGTTGAGAACTTGGGGAGCTGTAATCCAACATTTTCAGAGTGTGCCTGGTTGAGAAAGGCTGATGTCTAGCAAAAATGCCAGAGTGTGTTTCTTGAGATTGCATGGACAGAAAGCCACCCAAATGGATGTTCATTGATTATTAGTCCTGTTTACAGGTAATCCTTGACTTATGATGACAATTGGGACCAGAATTTAAGTTGCTAAGCTAGGTGGTTGTTAAGTGATGGTGGTGGTGCTCAATTTTACAACCTTTATGCCATGGTTGTTAAGTGGATCACTGAAGTTGTTAAGTGAATCATGCAATCATTAAGTGAATCTGGCTTCCATCGTTGACTTTGCTTGTTGGGTTAGCTGCAAATGGTGATCCCTGGATGCTGCAACCATTGTAAAGACACACTGGTTGCCAAGAGCCCAAATTGTGATCACATGTCTGTGAGGATACTATGGTGGTTGTAAGAGCAAGGATTGGTTGTAAGCCACTTTTTCAGTCCCATTGAAACTTCAAACAGTCACTAAACAAATTATTGTAAATCAAGGGCTACATGTAGTTACTTGTCCCAACAGCTGCTTTCCACCTTGGTCAGTCACCTAGTTTTGGGAAGCCACAAAACAGGGAATATAAGCAATGGTGGGATTCAAATATGTGAACAACTGGTTCTCTGTGTGGATGTCGCTTCGGGAAGTCCATTCTGGGCCTGGGCAACAAAAAATTAGCTTCTGCTGAAGTGGTGCAAACCGGCTGAATCCCACCACTGAATATAAACAACATTCTTCTGTTGTTATCCTCTATAAATTATTTCTTTGATTTATATCCTGCCTTTCATTCAGAAGATCAAGTCATCATCATACTCCCTATTTTTCTGCAAAATAATAATCTTAAGTAGCTAGGTAAGACTGGTTTTACATCATCTTATGAGCTTCCTTGACTGAGGGGGAACCTGGATCTCCACAATTCTAACAAGCACTTCCATCATTTGTTCCCATTACCTTGTTGTCTGAGAAAGACAGACTGGTCCAAAGTTCCCTAGGGAATTTCCATGTTCCTGGTCCAGCACCTTCACCATTATACTACACTGGTTCTGAAGCTGCACTTGTGTCTAAACAAAGATTTCAGTTTGCTACCATGGTTAATACTCAGAAGTGCATTCTGCCATTTAACCCTTGTCAAAATGTCAGTAATTAGAAATATCTCTTAAGTAGCTTCAGCCTTCTCATCTTGAACCTTCCTCAAATCTGAATCATCTTTTTTTCTAGGAAAAACAGGCACTGAATTTTATTCTGCCAGCCAAAACTCAATCGAATCTTGACTAAACTGAATGAGAAGAGGTAGAAACAATATCCTACAACACAGTTGTTGGGACTAGTAAATTCTCCAGCCTCAAACATGAGGCTCAAAGGCAGGAGGAATTTCCACATTTGTTTAATATTACAATTGTTCCTGAGTCTTGAGTCTTTTTGCTGTTGCATTTTTTGCTGAGTTTATTTAACTATGTCTTTGGTGAAGGATAGTTGACCTTAGAGTATGTCGAGACATTAGAGTAATCCTCCATATTTGTGGGTTGGTTTGGGTTGCTTAAAACAACTATTTAGAGCATCTGCATAGACCCACAGTAGTAACATGCCATCTGCAACAACCAAGGATTTGGACCCATCATCTATAACATATGACCTACTGGGACCACTGTCTACTTATTCTACTAGCAAGTACTCTTGCCACCTTTGCTTATTAAAAAGAAAAGAAAAGAAAAGAGGAAAGGGAAGGAAGGAAGGAAGGAAGGAAGGAAGGAAGGAAGGAAGGAAGGAAGGAAGGAAGGAAGGAAGGAAGGAAGGAAGGAAGGAAGGAAGGAAGAATATTGTACTGTAAAGATGCTGTTCTATAACAATAGCCCACTCAAACAAACCCAGATTTCATCATTAAGTAGAATGATTAACATTATGTTATATTTCTGTATCATCCTTTGTCTTGGAATACAATACAGCATGCAATATGTAATGCAGGGAAGGTATTCCCTCAATTTATCCCCACAGCAACAACCTTGAGATATAAGTTGATCTGAGGGAGGATGGCTGGTGGCGCAAAATTATCCACTGGTTTTCATCACTGAGTGAAGCCTTCAACTTAGATCTCCTAAGCTTGATCCTGCCACTTTAACCATTATACTAGTCTGGCTCTCACCTTATAATTTCTGTCCCTTTTTCACCCTAAAAGAGTATGCAATGCCTCCCTTTTCCAGGTGTGTCCTTGGCAAACAAGTACAGAGGTGAAGCAGGACATATATTTTCAAGCTCAAGTTTTGAAGTCCTAACTGCACATCTGGTATTATTCAATATTATTGTTCCAAAGCTTGGGGAAGGCATCTCAGCTGGATTCCTCCAGACTTTCCTGTTCTGGCATTTTGCCTAGAGCAGGATTTGGCAAAAACAAATCTAATATTTAACTTCTTTCAGATGTGTGAATAGGGCAGGAACCCCTATCCATCGGCTGTCCTTTTAAGGAACCAGCATGACTGCAAAATTACACTCCTACGTTACAATATTTTATCCAGAATTAAACTCAACTTAAATCAGTCGGATGTTGCAATATGTAAACACGATAGTTCGGTTTTACTACTGCTTGTTTATAACACAGAGACAACAATTTGTAAATTATCTCTGTGTGTGCTTAAATTGTGGGTTATCTGTAGTTTTTTAATGCTGTTTGCTGCCCAGAGTCCCCAGGTGTGAGTTGGGCAGCTGTATAAATTAGTTTAATAAATTAACAAAATCTTGAGAATTTGGAGCTGGGTCTTCCCCACTCCGTGTCTCAACCACTGTATAATGCTGAAATAATCTCACAAAATTGTTTTAAAAGATCTTATTCTAATTCCTGCATAAGTCACCCAGGGAACCTTGTTCTTGGGTGGCATATAAATAATACCCATAATGGCACTTGAGCCATGCTGGGGACTCAGCCATCAACTATGTCAGACCACTTGTAGCTGCATATTCTTTGAGTTTCACTTTTATATTCACTCATCATGTGTTCACTGTCTGCACAGCCACCAGCTGTTTGGACATTTGTTCCTCTCCCTGATTGACAAATCTCCAAGAGGCAGGAGAGTTGCTATCAGAAAGGTCAGAGCAAAAGATGGTTGGGCCAAGTATGAATGAATTGCCAGCCTTTTTTTCATCTGGTGCCTGGGAAAAAGAGACCCAGCTGCCAATTTGGAAAAGGCTGCTGAGGGACACAAGTCATGTTAAAGTTTGCCCTGAAATCCTGGTTGGAGGGAGAGGAGAATTTTTGCTAATAAAAATCTTCTGGTGTCAAGGTAAGGCTTGTCATACAATCGATCACGTTTAGGACTGCTAGTTCTGAGTGGCAAACATCCAGATGGCCATCAGCAAAGAGTTCAAGGTTTTGGTACCTCTTTGCTGCCATCTCAAGGGTTCCTACCCTGATTTGAGAGAGCTAGGTAAGTTGAAAAAGGATTTCGTGAAGAAATGAATACATTATTCAAGTGATAGACAAGGATTGGAATCTTGCCATTCTTCCTAACGGAGATGTTGTGCCCTAGATGTAGAATTATGTACAAGGAAGATCATTCATGTTCTGGAGGCCAAACAACTAAAATTGATTTAAAGTGATTTGACTGTTCCTTCTCGTGACAGGATATCAAATCATGCATTATTCGCAGATGGAAAGCCCCAAGTATAAATCAAAAATCCTATAAAAGGCAACCACAAACCTTTTATTATCACCAAATGAACTCTACCAGGCTGAGAGTGATACTCAGATCTTCAGGCTTAATTCCATATCTCATTGCAGTGCTCCAGAAACAGCTCCAGATTTCTGAGTTCTCACACCAACATCTATATTCAGTAATGAGTTGACTTATTTCTCGCTCTGGTTCCATTTGAGGTGACCCTTCTAGAACATCAGAGGCCAATTGTGATGGCCAACGATTTTGGAGAATCGCCTGCTTTGCAACACAAGGAGGTAGCAGCTCCAGGCAGCAGGCCAAGGATGCCGCAGAAAGATACTTAACTCCAGTCTGCCACCAAGATCAGTTCACTGCATATAATATGAAAACCACCACTTGTGAAAAGTAAATTAAGGATATGACAATGAAAGAAGAACCAATGGGGTGTAGTGAGGAAGGTGTTGGATCAGAAGCTTGGAATCCAAATTCTAGTCGCTGCTTGACCATGAGACTCACTGCATAACTCTCAAATCAACCTCTTAGAGCTGCTGTTACTGATAAAACTAGGGGAGTCCTTAATGCCCTCTGAGTTGGTTGTTTTCTTGCAGATGTTTCATCACCCAAACGAGATAACATCATCAGTGTAAGAAAACAAACAAGCTTAGAGAGCACCAAGGACCCCTCATTTCAACTCTGAGCTACAAAGATTCTTCTTTATTGATGATCATACTAGGGCAGATCTAGACAGCCTTTATCTCCCCAAGGAGAGGAGGATATAAATAAATATATCGTCTTCATTTAATAGCAGATGCATTCCAATATTAGATTATTCACCATGCCAGAAATGCATATAGAAATTGCTTACACTAAAATAGTAAAATCTAGGTTCTTCCTTTTTGGATTTCTTTCTTTTTTATTATTATTATCATTATTAAACTGCCCTTCATTTCTTATGCAATACCGATTCCATTTGTCAGCAGCTAAAATAATGTTCTAAATTCAACATAAATTTTTCAGCAACCAAGTTCATTCCAGGCTCCACTGACCCAGAACTGGCATTTTCATTCAGAGGTGGTTTATCGCAATGCTCCTATCCTCCAGCAGAACCCAGCTAAAGCAACTTGCCAGCTTAACTAGACAGACAAAATTCAGTTCATTGGCTAAGCTGTAAGACCGCCCACTTTCCTGAATTGACTTCCAGGTAAATCTGGCTCAAAAGAAAAAAAGCACTTTATTTCTATGGACATGGTTACTTCCTGCAAAAAGGGAGCAGGGGATGGGGATAGAGGGATATCAAATTACCTTTGTTGGATAATTCCCTTCCCAAAACCTCCTTACTAGCACTGATGATGTTGTTACCTAGTTTGGATTATAAAACATCTGCAAGAAAACGACCAAACTCAGCGAGCACCAAGGACCCCTCATTTCAACCCTGAACTACAAATATTTATTGATATGTTCCCTTCTTTTCTTTCGCAAAAAAAATTTCTTTGTGTGCTCGGTTGCATGGATGTTATCCTAACATTCTTTCTTCCATAGTAAACAATGATTATTAACCACACCAGTCTTGTGATGAAGTGTTCATTATTTATTTAGCAATAATTTTCATATCAATGCAGGAACAGCTTACTGGTGATCCTTTCTTCTTTAGAGGGTTTATAGAAGCATCTGTGAATGGATCCACAGGTGGAACAAGAGCATTTGTGCTGCTGTTTCAAATGTCTTTGGGGTTACATTTACCCAACCCTTAGTCATCATGCTATCAATGTTTACTAAGAAGAAGAAAAAATGGGTAGGAGATTTAATTCAAATTATTCATGTGATTTCAACGAAGCAAATGCATCTAAATTGTTGACACGTTTAACAGGTTCAAATCATTAATTCTATTTGAACTGATCATTCAACTGGATAAAAATGATTTGAACATATTCACAAAAGTCTGCCCAACTGCTGAATTAACCCCAAGATGCTCAGATTTGGAAATTTGATTCAATCTGAAGGGCTGCATCGATCAAATTGCCTTTTCATCAGGTCTTCCACTTCCACTTCACACAACCCCAAAAGAAGAAATATCAATTTCTCAATCTCTATCCCTATCGCTATCTCTAATCTCTGTTCCTGTAATTCTCATCTCTGTATTGTGGTCGTAATAGTCCTCAACGTACGACCACAATTGAGCCCCAAATGTTAAGCAAGACGGTTGTTAAGTGAATTTTGCCCCATTTTACAAGCTTTCTTGCCACAGTTGATAACTGAATCACTGCAGTTGTTAAGTGAGTAACATGGTTGTTAAGTGAATCTTCCCCATTGACTTTGCTTGTCAGGAGGTCACAAAAGGGGATGACATGATCCTGGAACACTGCAACTGTCATAAATCTGAGTCAGTTGCCAAGCTTCTGAATTTTGATCACTTGACCATGAGAATACTGTAACAATCATAAGTGTGAAAAATGCTCATGTCACTTTTTTCAATGTCAGTGTAACTTCAAATGATCATTAAGCAAACTGTTGAAAATTGAGGATTGCCTGTATCTATCTCCTATCTCTGTTTTTCTTTCTGTCGTTATATCTCTAAAACTATCATCACTCTCTCTGTCCCTCTATTTCTCATACCTATATCTATCTCTCTTTTGGTTTTTCTTTCTGTCTTTCTACCTCTTGCTCTAGCTCTGGCTCCCTAGCCCTCTATCTATCATCACCATGATGCCTTTTTCATCAAATAACCACCATTCATCCCTTACTCTGCACCTCAGTCCCTAAATGTATATTGAAAGAGTCATGTTTTTAAAAGTTTCCTGAATGCTACTGTAAGTGAAGGCACACTTCTTTTATCTAAGCATGAGCACCTTGATTTACACATGGAAACAAATCAGTAACTAATGGGTCTTTCACAATATTGGTGTCATGCCCAAAACTGGGTTGTCCTGGTTAACACAAGGGCTGTTGCATTTTGTACTAGTTGTAGTTTCCAAGTGGTTTTCAAGGGTAGTCCTGTGTAGAGCACATTGCAATAGTCCATCCACGATCTAGTCAGAATAGAGTTGGAAGGTACCTTGGAGGTCGTCTAGTCCAACCCCCTGCTCAGGCAGGAAACCCTATACCATTTCAGACAAGTGGCTGTCCAGTCTCATCTTAAAAACCTCCAATGGTGAAGCACCCACAACTTCTGAAGGCAAGCTTTTCCACTGGTTACATGTTCTCACTGTTAGAAATTGCACGTGGAATTTCTCCTTAATTCCAGGTTGCTTCTCTCCTTGATTAGTTTCCATCCATTGTTTCTTGTCTTGCCTTCTTGTGCTTTGGGAAATAATTTCTTTGTGGCAGCCCCTCAAATATGGAATACTGCTTTCATGTCACCCCTAGTCCTTCTTTTCTCTAGACTAGCCATACCCAAATCCTGCAACTCTTTTTCATACGTTTTAGTCTCCAGTCCTTTAATCATCTTAGTTGCTCTTCTCTGCACTTTTTCCAAAGTCTCAACATTGTTTTTGTAATGTGGTGACTAAAACTGGATGCAGTGTTCCAGGTGTGGCCTTACTAAGGCTTTATAAAGTGGTACTAATACTTCACATGATTTTGATTCTATGCCTCTGTTTATATAACTAAGGATTGTATTAGCTTTTTGGCTGATGCTGCACACTGCTGGCTCATATTTAAGTGATTGTCCACTAGGATTCCAAGGTCCTTCTCGCAGTTACTGTTGTTGAGCCAGGTTTTGTCTAATCTGTACTTGTATTTTTGGTTTTTCCTGCCTCACGTGTAAAACTTTCCTTTTCTCCACATTAAATTTCATTTTGTTGGATGGGGCCCATTGTTCAAGTTCATCCTTTTGGATGCCCAGTTTGTCTTCTGGGATGTTGACTGTTCCTGCCAGCTTAAGGTCATCTGCAAATTTGAGATCTGACAAGGCCATGATGGATGGATGGATGGATGGATGGATGGATGGATGGATGGATGGATGGATGGAGGAAGGAAGGAAGGAAGGAAGGAAGGAAGGAAGGAAGGAAGGAAGGAAGGAAGGAAGGAAGGAAGGAAGGAAGGAAGGAAGGAAGGAAGGAAGGAAGGAAGGAAGATTTCTTATTTAACCTTATTGAAACACACAAGAGCTAAACGGGAAAGAATCAGAATTTTGAGAATGTACAGTATTTACATTTAATTTTACAAGAAATGAATCTAATGACCATGTAGATGATTCAGAATTACATAAGCAATAAAACTATAATTACCTTTGTATTAATGTCTGTAACCCACATAGGGCTTTATTCAGCAACGTAGCTCATTGGTGCCTGACGCGAGTGATGGGAGAGAAAGTGATTAGGACGAGATAATTGCTAACCAAGTGAGATAGGTAGGCATTAATTAATAATTAACTATGTAAGTAGAAATCTATAGGAAAATGTGATTAATTCTCCCTAGGTTTGGAGGGACTGACACTTATTAAAACATCATAAAAGGCTTCCAATACCCTGGGGTTCTTCGCATGTGTGCATATTTAAAGAAAATTCTGGAATAAAATCCACTCAGCTGATTACAAGGTTTAGCCGTCGAGGTTAGATTTATTTCTACCACTTGCAGAGAATGGCTTGGTGCCAGCTGACACTGAAACAGGAAACAGAATTATGGCTGATTTCTATTCTGTCCTATATCACATCACTTTCCAACTCCCATTCACTGAAAGGATTGACCATGATCTGAAGGGTGGACAATACCATTACTCTACCCTATCTACCCCGGGGTTTCCAGAGTGGGAGACCTGAAGCTTTCCAGATGTGTTAGGACTTGATCCCTGCCAGGTTCAACCAGCTTGGCCAAGGATGCAGGTTCAACAAATCTGGTAAACATCAAATTAAGGAAAGATCTTCTAGAAAACCTTCTACAAAATCTTTATGCAAACTCCAGTTCAGCCTGATTCGCCGTCACATCAGCTCTGTTGTGATAGCTACGTTCTCTTCTAAACACATCCTTAATTTCCTTCTAGCACTAGGCTAATAACAGGTTTTTATCATTTGAGGTCTTTTTAATGCAGGGTGAATATCATTTCATTATTAGTTTCTGTTGATGATAATCACTGGTTATTTTTCACTTTTAGGGAGTTGATGTAATTAATTGACTTTTATTAGTACAGTAATGGCATTATTTTTATCCCAGAGCTACTCTCTCTCTCTCTCTCTCTCTCTCTCTCTCTCTCTCTCTCTCTCTCTCTCTCTCTCTCTCTCTCTCTCTCTCTCTGTGTGCGTGTTGCTGTGCAGATCATGATCTTTTATTAAACAACTAAGATATATAACAAAATAATGAATTTGGGCTGCATTCCTCACAAAACATTAAGCCTAATTAGCTAAGGGCCTAGCAGCTTCATTTACACAAAATGCAAATGTTAGATAATGCTCACTTTGTTTATTTTTTGTGTACACATGCACCCGCACCCACCCACACACACTAATCCTTTCAGTATAATCAACCTTATATAGTCCACAAAATGAGTATGAAATAGTAAACCGCACAAATTAAAGGCACAACATAGGGGGGGGGGAATGAAAATCTAGCTAAATTAGATTACACCAACGCCATTCACAACCTGGCTATACTTTTTATTGATATATTTATGGGTTTTATATGCTACCTGGGTCCAGTTAGCCTTTAGAACCCTTTCCCCCGAATTCAGCTTTCTTTTAATGTTTTTCTTGACACACACACCCCTCACTTCCTTACGCCCAAGAGTGTAGGAGCTGAACCTTCCTCAGGGGCACCTGCAGGACAGTGCAGGGATGGTAGTGTAAAATAAAAATAAAAAGGTCAAGATAGCAATAGCACTTAACATTTAGACTTATATACCACCCCATAAGGCTTTGCAACAGAGTTCCCCAACCTTTCCAGCTTTGAGGACCGGTGGGGGGGGAGAGGGGATGGTTGTGCGGCCAGCAAACGTCCGTGCGCACAGCTCCATTTGCAAGAGAGGAGCTGCCCAACTCTCATGCAAATGCAGTGTGGGTGCACACACCTGCCCACTGTTCGTGTTCACCTGAAACTCTTGGCTAACTGCACCAAGGTGGACTCAAGTAACATGGTTTTCTGGGTTTACAGGACAGCAAAAAAGATGATGCAACAGTAGGAAGTAGGAAGCCCCAGCTGGTATTTTGCTCATCACAAGAAACATTTCAGTTGACTGATCCATAATGAGGGATTGGGTTTTTAATCTACCAGTTGTGTTGCCACACATGTCCAGCAAACATAGCAGTTTTTTTTTAGGATTCAGAGGCAATAGCTATGAAATGCCATTGAAATACCCAAATTGCAAATGGAATGTGGGTGCACACGCTTGCCCATTGATCGTGCAAATGGGGATGCGCGTGTGTTCGCCTGCCACTTCAGTGGCTTGGTTCCAAACAGCTCACAACCTGGTAGTGGGTTATGGCTGAGGGGGGGGGCTGGGGAGCCCTGCTTTACAACACTCTCAGAGCAGTTTACGATGTCAGTGTATTGCCCCCAACCATCTGGGTCCTCATTTTTCCAACTTGCATTCTAATTGCTGCACCACCAAGATGTGGCCCGTGGAACCAAAAGTGTGTGTGTGTTTGTATGTGTGTAAAACACAACACATGTAAGCAAGGACAGGGCTTGGGTCACTCAATTGCAGCCACTACCTTGACTTTTTGACCCTTCTTGATGCCATGGCCCTTCTGGAAGTCCTTCTTTCTTCTTCCAACATTCATTCCTCAAAGCAAGCCCCGTGCTCCCCACCACCCTTCTCCCAGCATTTCCACATCTTGTAGTCTTTCCATCCTTTTCTCAGCTTTCTAGCTCCCCCTAAGACAAGCACATTCGTTTATTTTATCACTATAGGGTTAGCATGCCATCCTTCACTCCATTTTCCCTTTCAGGCTTAATGAGATGAGGACTTTATGGGTTACACCCTGAAGCGATTTTGCTCTGCCCGGTGGCCGTATCGGTAGGAAGGGCAGAGAGTGCAGGAGGAAAGCTTGTAAGAAGTCCCCAGGTACACAGCAATGCACAACATGGCTCTTGCCACCGCTGGACCCCACAAAGCCCCTGGGCTGCTCATTTCTGGATTGTGTTTTCATTCCGTGGGCTGAAAAAGTGACCCTCCCCCCAGAGGAGAAAGCTACCGCCAAAAGTCGGAGCTCTCTGCTTGAACAAAATAGATAAATAACCTGCTAAGGATTAATTTTGATTTTAATTGTGTGACAACTTGGGATGGGAGCAAAGGGAAGAAAATGCCAAGCTCTGTGGGCTTTTTGTGTATGCATCTGATGAATGCATGGAATTAGATGTACCTGGGGGAGGCCCGACTGGGCTTAATTATTTTCTGTTTGCAGAGCTGTTTAGGAGCCTAAGTGGGGAGCGACAGAAGAGCAGAAGGTATGAAGTGACTTTAGAGACATTGCTGCTCTATTGCCAAGTTCACAATATGGCACAACATTCAGCTCTGGAGAGAACAAGGAAGAGAGAGTTTTCCAGGAGCAGCCTGTTTGGGAAATGACGGGCTGAGACTTGAAAAGATACAGCCAGTTCAAAAATGTAAGTTTATTCTAACCTGTTTTGTCAACAGTCAGGGCAGTGATCTGGTGTTCAAGCAACTGGTTATTTTGGATCCAGGGACGATGAACACTCTAGTAAATAAAGGGATTTAAGCTTTGTTATTTGGTGCGGTGGTTCAGCGGTTAAAATGCTGGGCTTGTTGGCTGGAAAGCCAGCAGCCCAGGTGCGAGACCATTGAACTGCATACGACAGGGTGAACTCCCATCCTTGCCCCAGCTCCTGCCAACCTAGCAGTTCAAAAGTATATAAATGCAAGTTGATAAATAGGTACCACTTTGGTGGGAAGGTAACAGCGCTCCATGATGACATGCTGGCCAATGTCTTCAGACAGCGCTGGTTCAATGGCCTTGAAAGAGAGATGAGCACTGCGCCCTATAGTCAGCAACGACTAGACTAGTAAAATCCCCAGAGACTCCTTTACCTTTTTTTATTAGCTAAATGCATTAGAAATATGCATACCAAGTAAGATGACAACTATATCTTTTATGAGCTGACAGGAGCATCTTAATAATAACAGCAGAGATACCCCAAGGGTGGGTAGTTTCCACAGTACACCATGCCAGGTCCCATGCAGAAGCTCCCAACAAACAGGAACAACCCAGAGGCTTTTATCAAAACCTTGCACCGTGACTTCATCGCCCTTGACAGTTAGAACAATTAACCTGACAGTTAGAACAATTAACCAGTGGAACAACCTGCCTCCAGAAGCGGTGGATGCTCCAACACTGGAAGTTTTTAAGAAGAGACTGGACAGCCATTTGTCTGAAATGGTATAGGGTTTCCTGCCTGAGCAGGGGGTTGGACTAGATGACCTCCAAGGTCCCTTTCAACTTTATTATTATTATTATTATTATTATTATTATTATTATTATTATTATTATTATTATTATTATTATTATTATTATTATTATTATTATTATTATTATTACTATTATTATAATTATTACTATTATTATTATTATTATATTATTGTTGTTGTTATTATTATTATTATTGTTGTTGTTGTTGTCGTCATTGTCGTTGTTGTCATTGTTATTATTGTTATTATTATTATTGTTATTATTATTGTTATTATTATTATTATTGTTGTTGTTGTTATTATTATTGTTATTATTATTATTATGTGGTCAGAAAACTGCAAGACTTGACCTTGATTGGGTGGCACATGACTCTGGGATGGGAATCGAAAGTCTGAGACTTCCACAGCAAGAAAAGCTTTGAAGCTAGCTGAAGATTCTTTGCCCTGCCTCTTCGCCTTTGTTCAGCAAACAAAAGTGAAAAACAAGCAGGTTACAGTAACTCAGAATGAACTCTAAAGTTGTAGTCTTTTCTAAATATGAAGAATAAATCACAATATGTTACCAAACTCCTCAAAATAACAATGGTCTTCTGCATTGCTACGCCATAGCTCAGGCTAGTAATCTTGGTTAATGTTTCATGTTCACCTGAAACCCTTGGCTAACTGTACCATTGTCGACTCAGGTAATACAGTTTTCTGGGTTTACATGACACAAAAAAAGATGATACAACAGTTAAGTGGGAAACCCCAGCTGGTATTTTCTCATCACAAGAAACATTTCAGTTGACTGATTCATAATGAGGGATTGGGTTTTTAATCACATTGTATCTACCAGTTGTGTTGCCACACAGGGGCCAGCAAACATAGCAAGTTTTTTTAGGATTCAGAGGCAATAGGTATGAAATGCCATTGAATACACAAATTGAAGAGAGAAAGATATATCCATTCCCCACCATTTCAGCTTGCAAAATAGCCCTCCCAAAAGTCAACATATGGGGCTTGGAGCCAACCAATAAATGCACTGCACCTCTTTTTTCCCCAGGATTATAAGTCTACATTGAGATTTCCATTGTGTTTGCCAACTTTTTATAGTTTTCATGAGAGACAGGGAGTATAAACAATAATACCTGGAGATGGCTTAGGACATTTTAAAGATCCTTAACAAACAATACCTTAGAAGGCTGTATGACATTTTTATCAATAACTTAGTTTACTGATCCTCTTTTAAAGACAGGTCCTTACTTCTAGCATACAACACCTGTCAAATCTGACCCCTAACCTGGGACTCCAGGGAAGTGACCCTTTCACAGAAAACTTCTATAAGAACATGTCTAGTATGAAGCTATTGTTTTCCTGCCCTTATATTAAGGAGCTAATATTGCCCTTTTTATTTTAATTGCTTCAAGTAGGGTGCGCTTGAAAGATTCACAGGCTTTACAGTGATGTGAATTTACGGTGGTGTGAATAAGAAGTATGGAATCATGAAAAGGGAGTTTTTAATCTGCAAAGCTTGCTAAGTGGATTTTTCTAAGCATGAATGTGAAGAAAGTTAGACACAATATTGCCTCGGTGGGCTAAATAAAGTGCTTCTCAACTTCAGCAATTTTGAGATGTGTGGACCTTAACTCCCAGAATTACCCAATCACTAAGTTGCTAAATTGGATTAGATGACTTGCAAGGTCCCTTCCAACTCTGTTATTCTATTCTAATGCTATGGTTGAGAAACACTAGGCTAAATCTTACAGGTTCACACTAGTATCTCTCCTTACCAATGTCCAGTTCAATACACAAGTGATTTGATTGACCATCACTTTCTTCCAGGTGGTTTTTCTAATCTGCAACTCTTGTCTACAGCCATGACTTTTCCTAATAGTCACCCATCCAATTTCCAATCAAAATAGGCCCTGCTTAGATTTTTAAGGGATCACCTAGGTTTGGCTAGTTGCTGCCATTTAGTACTGTTCTGCTAATACCAGCAATGAATTGAACATGATTTTTGGCAACACTCTCTAGGGCATGCCCTCTGCTTCATCATCTCAAGTGCAAAGCAATATAAACTTGATTTTCGAGTACCTATTGTAATTTGATACTCCTGGTACAGAATGTTATGGTCAGTTTAAGTTAAGTGTTAGGATTGTTTTCACTTTGGAAGTCAAATTTAATTGCCCTTTAGTCATTAACTAATCTGGAGGAGATTTTTGTGTATATCATGGTAGACCTCCTAAAATTAAGACAAAGATTGAAAATTGTTAAATGAAATTTAAAACAAGTACAATACAGAAAATGAAATAAGATGCCAGATGCAGGGAAAAGAACAAAATATGTATTTTTTTTAGGAATAAGTGGGACAGAAACTAACTCCACAGATCCTCCAGGATAAGAGGAAGCACAATTGGTCTTCTGCCTCCACATGACATGATGTGGAGAAGTGGAAAAGCAATAGTTGAATAAATTTTGGGGGCCTGATTTGCACATAATGGAGAGACACCATGGATGTGCATATATATGTTACATCAGGTCAGAAAGAACCAAACCCACAATGGAAGAATGGATGGTAAAGATGATAGAATTGGTGGAGATGGCAAAACTGACTGTTTTAATTAAAGAAAAGAACCTATCTCATTTTGTTTCTATTTGGAAACCACTTCTGAGCTTTTTGTTCAAAACTGGAAAAAAATGAAACTCTGATTTTAGGTTGTGCTGACTAGAATGTCTTTGTTGTCATAAAAACGGCCTGAAATATTTAGAAAAGCAAAGCAACAGGCTGAGATTGGAATACCTTTTTGTATTCCACTGGAAAAAGTCGAACGTCGTCACTTTTTTCCCCTTCTCCTTTCTTGTTGCAGTTCTCTTTTTTCTTTCTTATTTTTTGTTTTTATTTGTATTTTATAATAAATTTTAATAAAGAGAGGGGGGAGAGAAACAAACCACAGTTTAGAGTAGCATGATGAGCAAATCCAGGCAATGCATTTGATTGCAGATTGCACTGCCTACATAACTCAGAAAACAATTGACTGAATCAAAACAAGACTACAGAGGAAAAAGAATGGTAGCTCCAACTAAGAAAATACTCCATGTAAAGGAGGTAAATACTTCTATAAAGCTGCCCAACTTATTTGGAAGTAGTTCATTTATTTATTTATTTAAAAAAAAAAAGATGTTCCCTTACCCAGGGTCTTAAATGTATGAAATTGGAATCAAGTACATTTGCAATATAAGCCAACATTTGCTTACTTCTGGAGTTAGTAAGTTCATTGAGGGCTACTCTTAAGTAAAATATGTGTCTAGGTTTGCAGCCTGGATTTAATTATTCCTTTCCCTACTCTTGTGTCAGCATTACTTAAAATTAACTATACTAATACACTATTTATGCCAATTGCCTTCCCTCCACCCTCTTTCTAATTAATCTCCAATTAATTTATTTGAAGCTAATTTGCTCATAGCAAAGTGATTTCCTGGATGACTCCATTCAGTAAAAGCAGTAAACTGGACTCAAGTAGATGGATTATGGGCCAGGAACTTAGTGCAGTTCATAAAGCACAACACAGCCATTCTTTGAACTGGCACTGCAACTAGCAGCATAATTCCCCCCCCCCTCAAAAATCCAGACTTTCTTGTCATCACTCAGAAAATAAATGAAAATGCTGGCTACGGAGTCCTTGACTTATGACTGGAATTGGTAGGTAGTCCTCAACTTATGACCAGTTGTTTAATGACTGCTCACATTTACAACACCCTTAGAATGGGTGCTTTACAGCCCAAGAAGGACCTCCTGGCTGTAATATTTGTTTGCACACACCCTGTGGTCACATAATCATATCAGGCGCTTGGCAACCAATCACCTTTATGACCAGTCATTTGTGATGTTTCTTGCTGGTTTCCAGCATTTCTGGCTGGTTTCCAGTAAAAAAAACCACACTCATTTAAACAAATAAATTTGTACATGTGACTGCCGTATTCACTCAACAACCACTGCAGAAAACGTCCTCAAATTGCACCCAGTCACATGGCTGTTTCGGCTTACAACTATAATGAACTTACAACTAGATTTCTGATCCCAATTCCAGTCGTAAGTCGAGAACTACTGTAATTTTCTTGTTGTGCAGTGACTGAAAATGTCAGTGAACTACGAAAATCCTTCTCCATCTGATATGCTCAACATGAGTGACTGCTAGTCAACAGATAGCTTCAGGCCATCCTTCACAGTCCTCTGTCAGGTTGGGTATAGGAAGAGTTCTTCCAACTCTTGATGTTGACAGGCGACAAAACTCACTCTGGGATGTCATTGATAAATGTCTTTTCTCCCTTGCTGGAGGAAAACTATTCCTTTGCTGAAGCCAGGCACAGAGATGAGCCATAATGACATTATTCCTCTCCTCCTGGTGTCTCAATGTGACTAATTATGTTGGTTTGCTGATGATCAGCACTCCTGCCTCACTCATTGAGTGATCCATGCAGATCATCCCAGGAAATATGGGATAAAATGGCGTGCCTCCTATCAGTGTGTCAGTATACTGCATACACCTCCCAGTTGGTGGGATGTGGGTAACAACTATAAGGTAGTCTATATTGGATAGAATAGAATGAGTATCCTTGGGTAAAACTGGGTTTTTTGTTGGGATGGTAGCATTACTGATCAAAATATTCCAGAAGTAATAGCAATAGCAATAGCATTTAGACTTACATACCACTTCATAGTGCTTCACAGACCTCTCTAAGCAGTTTACAGAGTCACCATATTGCCCCCAACAATCTGGGTCCCTCATTTTACTGACCTTGGAAGGATGGAAGGCTGAGTCAACCTTGAGCCGGCAGTCAGCAGAAGTAGCCTGCAGTACTGCATTCTAACCATTCCACCACTATGGCTAGTATTATCCCAATATGGGCACATATTATAGTATGGATAAATCTGATAAACCTGTCCATGGTTTCAAATAATCTTTTACAGATCCCAGGAGAACCTAATTGAGTTCTGCCTGTGAAACACTAAGGGAAGCAAACCAACAAACATATTTGCTTGAATGCTACCAGTGTTTGATCTCTTCATCAAGAGCTTTGACACTTGATCAGAAATTCCAAGAATTTTTCTTTTTAATGAACACACTCTGGTCTACCTCACATTCAGTAATTGCTGCCAGAGACTAAAGCCATTTAGGGTCCAATGTGCAAGCAGAGGACCAGATCTTAGAGGGCGGGAATGTAGAATTTAGCATGATGCACCAAGACTGCCTTCCCTGAGAACAATCTGCTCTTTCTCTCCTACCATATCTCCTTCTGTCCATCACCATCATGAACTTACTGCCTGTCCCTTCTTCTGACATGTCGCTCCCCACTACCACTGACTTCTCCATCCCTCACCCAGGTCAGATGCCCCCAACTAATACACTAGTAACACAATCATGCAATCAGGTAGCTAATTCAGTCCTCTAGGTTGATGTTGTCTAATATTCCACATCCCTTCCTATCAGCCAGCTTTCCCCTGACAATCATGTAGCTATACCACATCAACGTTTTTGCTTCCAGCTGCTCTTACTGAGTTGGCTGGAGTCAGAAACAACACTTTCAAATCCACTGCCCTCCTCCCATCTCCCGCCATATCTTCTGTATCTCTGTTGTCAACGGCCTCCCAACAGCAATCACCAAAATCCTTTCAATGCAAAGACCACAAGTTCATTTTCTTCTAGCAACCAATTGTTTAGATGACATAAAGGAAAAGTTGTAGAGTCAAACAGTTGAAAGATGAAGCACAAGGGACACCCTGTGGTCCGTCTACGTGTCACCACCATGTGGTCAACCTTATGACAGTTGCAGGATGTAGGGTGGCCTTTCATCAAACCCACTGGTTTGCTTTTGCTGCCACCCAGTGGTATCTTCCATCTGCTTGTATCCCAGAACAGGGGTCTTCAAACTTGGCCCTTTTATGACTTGTGGACCAACTCTCAGAATTCCTCAGCCAGACACGCTGGCTGAGGAATTCTGGGAGTTGAAGTCCACAAGTCATAAAAGGGCCAAGTTTGAAGACCCCTGCTCTAGAATATCAGGGCTGGGCTTGATATTCTAGGCTAGTATTCAAGGTTGGAATCAGTCACCATCACTAACAAGCTTATCTGATCAACTACTACCATACATACTACTGTCATGGATCTTCTACAGTTCAGTGGAGGCTTCTTCAACTCAGCATCATGCACCACTGAACAGCTGATTGGAGGTATTGTCACCTATCAGTTCTCCATATGACCTCATTAGTTGTGCTGTTGAATCCAGCTCCCAAAGGAATGCAGAATGATGAACACAACTCAGGAGACCATTCCAGGAGCTTTGTCTCTTGCACTGAGTCACCTCTTAGAAGGGAATCTGAAGGTCCTCCAAGTCTTCCTGAATCTTTCACTACATCTACGACCCATCATCAACTTATTCTGCCAAAAACTCCGAAGATCCATCCCTGACATTCATCCAGTCTTGGTACCACTACAAAAAGAAGAGACATGGCTTTCCTAACTGGCTCCATGTGGCAGATTAGATTTGAATGTCCCACCTATAACTCTATCTCTGTGATGTTGCTGGATTACCTGGAACATTGGATTGGAAAGACAGTATTCTTGGATCTTTCTGAATCATAGATTTGTCTCCCTGAACTTGTTTGCTAAAATGGGTTTTCATGCCTGTTTGCTACACAGAAGTTTGATATGTGCACTGCATTTTCTGCTGCATCAATGAAAGATATACGACTGTAATAAATATCTAGAATTCATTATCAGAAGCTGGTCATGTGTGTATAACTGGAGTACAGAATGCTTATTGTACATTTGTTGATTTAGAAAAAAACATATAATGAAGTTCAGAGATTTGAATTATGGAAAGTTTTGCATGATATTTATTTATTCATTATATTTGTATGCCACCCCCCCTCCCCCAATTCCCAATAAATCTGGGCAGCTCACAACGAAAAACATTAAAATAAGAAAAACTTACAAGAATAGATAAAAACAAAAGAATAAAAGAAGGCAAGGATAAAAAATAATTGGTAAGGAATGAAAGCAAAATGAAGCCACGCAGTCCAAAGATGACTTCAAGACCCTACGAAAAACCAGCAGGCTGGAACCGCTGTGGGTGCTCCATTGCTGGAGGTTTTCCAAAATAGACTGGGCAATCATTGGACCTGGATGGTATAAAGCAGGAGTCTTCAAACTTGGTCCTTTTATGACTTGTGGACTTCAACTCCCAGAATTCCTCAGCTAAGCACGCTGGCTGAGGAATTCTGGGAGTTGAAGTCCACAAATCATAAAAGGGCCAAGTTTGAAGACCCCTGCTATAAGGTCTCCCGGGGTTGGATTAGAAGACCTCCGAAGTGCCTTCCAGCTCTAGGATTCCATGTTCTGTGTTGAATTACAGGTGTGACAAAAGCTTATATGATGGAAGTAAAGCACATATGAAAAGAAGCAGAATAGTTAGCAAGTGGTTCAACACTGAACAAGGAGCAAGATTAGGTTGTGTGATGCCCTTGTGGTTGTTTAATATATGCATTAATTTAATTTATAAGGAATGTTTGTAGTGATTACAGGGGTGGTTGTTAGTTAAGGAATGCTTGTAGTGATTAGAATGCTCCTTTATATGCAGATGTTGCCGTATAATTGGCTAAGAAACAAAGAATTTACAAATTTACAATGAATGTTAGATGTATGATGCAATGAAGAACATGAATCTGAAAATCAGGGAATTGAAAACCAACATAGTTATATTTGAGGAGGAAAAGGGAACGAAGTGTTGCAAGTTATACATATAGGGTGATTAAAATAGAGCAAGAACATGAATTTGTGTGCCTGGATAGATGGGAATAATTTTAAGATGCAATAAAAACAAGTAGAGAGTTGGTGGCTATTACATGGTCTGTTGTGAGGCATGGAGGTCAAAGAAAGCATGATTGTATAGAAGAATATGCAATGATTGTGTAGAAGAATGTGTTTCTGCTTACTTTGTTATTTAAATGAAGTATAGAAGAAAGAAGCGGATAAGGAATTTTGCAAAGATCTGCTAGGGAGAGAAAAGAAGGAACAACCTCTAGTTTGGCCTGTTTTAAACTCAAATGGCTACTGAAAATTGTTGAATGGTCTATGGAAATCGGCTGATTAATAGAGAACATAGAATAAAAAGTGGTTTAATTTTACTTCTTGTCTCTTCTCTTGCTCAATTTCTGGCTTTATTTACCTCTTTCCATTCTGCCTTACAGCCACCACCAATACGAGACGTGCCCAGACATAAGAATAGCTCTTCCAAATCTGTCCAGAGACTATCCAGGTCCAGCCTTTGGCCATCCACACGGCCATCCAGATGACGGTGAGATGCCGGCCGGGTTAGAGTGACAGTAGGCAAGGGGTCACTCTACCTGCAAAAGATCAGAAGGGCCCAGATAACTCTTTTCAGACTGCAGACTACAACTTACGACCACAGTTGAGTCCAAAACTTCTACTGCTAAGCAAGGCGGTTAAGTGACTTTTGCCTCATTTTACGACCTTTCTTGCCCTAGCTGTTATCCGAATCACTCCATTTTATTAAGGTAGTAACATGATTGTTAAGTGAATCTGGCTTCCCCCCCTCCCCCCATTGACTTTGTTTGTCAAAAAGTCGCAAAAGGTGATCACGTGACCCTGGAAGATTTCAACCATCATAAATACATGCCAGTAGCCAAGTGTCGGAATTTTGATCATGTGACCCCGGGGATGCTGTAACCCATGGGTCGGCCACCCGAAACGTCGAACGAGCCGCACGGACCCGTTTGGCCTAAAAAAAAAAACCCCTGGGAGCCGCGCCCGTTCGCGCATGCGCGCGCGCCCGTTCGCGCATGCGCACCCCCGCACGTGCACCCCCCGCGCACCCGCCCGTGCATGCACGCATGCGCTCCCCAAAATGGCGGAGGAGGCTCCGGAGCCGCAGGTAATGCCTCAAAGAGCCGCATGCGGCTCCGGAGCCGCGGGTTGCCGACCCGTGCTGTAACCAGTCGTAAGTGTGAAAAATGGTTATAAGCCACTTTTTTTCAGTGCCATTCTAAATTTGAACGGTCCCTAAATGAATGGTTTTTAAGCCGAGGAGTACCTGTAACACATTTCATTAAAAGTCACAAACGTCTATGACCTGTAGTTCGGTTCATTAGATGCATGGGGTGGCTGCACCAATGCAGGATTTATTTTGGAAGGAGGCAAGAGATGGAGGAGGGGGAGACAGGTTAGTTACGCAGATGCAGGCTATCTGTGAGACAGATTATCTTATCAAAACTTCTGGATTCTACCTGGAATAGACAGAATAAATCTCGCCTAAAAGAACTGATGGACACATCAAACACAAGGACAAAGGTAATATCAAAATGTTTCAGCTTTCCAGGATACTTTGTTACTGTCTTCAAAGTGACCATCTTGGAAAAATGAGACTTTAATAACACCACTGAGTGAGAGATGGATAAATTCACATACATCAAAAGGCTTCCGGCAACTTCAGAAAATCTCAACAGAACAACGGTGGTTGTTTTTTTTTTACATTTTACATTTTTTACATTACAATTGTTAGCTGGGAAGGTACATGTCTGTGATTTGGGTGGCCATAGACATTTGTTTAACAAATTTAGGTGTAATTAATCTGTCTTCCCCTTCCCCTTTCCTGTCCCTATTTTGACAAATGGAATGGAATATTCTTTATTGACCAAAGCTCTCAGCTCTTATCTATTTCTTAAGAAATGTAAAAGTGTGAGATGGCCTATATGGAAAAAAATAGAGTTAAATTTGTAAATGTAAATGTAATTAACTTTTGAGAAAATCTTCACCAGTAAGAATATCTAGAATTTGGTGGGCAAAATAAACTAAAATAAGGATTGTAACAGGATTTATGATAAGGCAACCAGAATGATTGAATAGAAAAGAAATATTATACTAATAATGATTATTATTTTTAGGAATATTGGGGGGGGGAATTATATATTCAATTGTTATTTATCAAAACAATAAGAATTGTATTAACTCAATGCTTGCAAAAGAGGTTATTTTGGGGAAAGAGAAAATCAACTAAAATTAATATGTGGAATATGGATTATAGAAATTAATTGTTAATGATTGTTTTATAAATGTAACCCAGACAACACACTGTTCACCAGTTATTGAGTGATTTATGGGTTTTTTTAAAAAATCAATAAAATATATTTTAAAAAATAAAAAAAAACCCAAATGTTTCATTATTATTTTTTCCATAATTACCATTTGTGCCAAAGTATTATGGGCAAGATACAAAGAAGTAGATTTTGGCTGGACATTTAAAAAAAATATTACCAGCAATAGCCATTCAACAATGGTGGTGGTAAGTTCTTCACTGGAGTCTAAAATGGCCACCTGTACTGAAGGACACCCTTTAGCAACAGGTTCTTCCACTGGGCAGGAAGGAGATCTCTTGATGATCTCCAAGGCCCCTTTCCGCTCCTCTGTTCTATGATCCTAAATATCTACTAGCACTTCCTCTCCAACCTCACTTTCAGTGTTTGATTGCTTGAATAATAGGTAAGGATGCAGAAATTGCCTTGGGAAGCATCCTGGAATAGATTTCCCCAGGCTCCTTACTATTAAAATATATTTACCACATCTATAATCTGTTCATCAGCAGATGTTCTGTGGATGGTTTGTGAGACTGTAACAGGATTATCTTCACTGCCTGCAATTCATTTACATGATGCTTTTTCCAGAGTTCTAAAAATAAATAAAGACAGATTCCTGTCCCCAAGACGTTCGCAATCTTAAAACACAGAGAGTGAGACAAAATGACACAGAACGGATGTGAAGTGATACCATTATTTTTGCTCCCTCATAATTGGGGAGGCTATCTCAAGATGCAAACCTTACAAAAAAAAGATTGGCCTGGAAAATGGGTTTGAAGCGTAATATACAGATGATGAACAGGAGGAAATCAGGCAGACCATAATTCTGTACTAGACAGCATTCCTAAAGAACTTCTGCCTGAAACCCTGGAAAGCCATTTCTAATCAGAGCATACAGTTCTGAGCAAACATCAATCTTTTGAGATACGCCAGGTCAAAAACCCGAGAATGCTCCCTATTGTTAGGGCATTGTAACTGATTAACAGACAATTATGATAATTTCTCTTGTATTATCACTTACACATAACAAATCAAGGTGGGGTCATTCTGAATTTCTACCTCACATTTTCTTCTTTCCTGGGACTGAAGAATTTTTCCAGAAACTCCCCCCTTAGGGTTCTAAAGGGGCTTTTTCAAAGGTGCTTGAAGATGTTTTGCTTCTCATCCGAGAAGCTTCTTCAGTTTTCAGTTCTTGGATGAGAAGTGAAATGCCTCCAAGAAAAAAACAAAGAAAGTCCAGTTGCCTTTTGAAAAAGTGTCTTTGGGACAACCATGACCTGGATGACTGAGAATCTCCATAGACATCCTCCTTTAGCAGTTGATTCCTCTTCTCCTCATACACAGAATCAGATTAACCTTTCATCATAGACAGAGAGATTAACAATTCTATCATTCATTTTTGAAGGAAGTTTCACTGAATTTCTTCACAGATGATTCTTCTTCTTCTGCCATATCCGTTATTGGACGTTGGCAATCATATTGGCGATCCTGTTTTTATCAGCAGCCGCACGAAAAAGTGCTGCTGAGTTTTGTCCAAACCAGTCCCTTAGATTTTGAAGCCATGATGTTCTTCTTCTTCTGCCTGGACCTCATTTGCCTTCAATCTTTCCTTGGAGGATTAAATGGAGTATGCCGTATTTTTCTGGGTGTCGCATCACATGTCCGAAATATTCTAACTTTCGTTTTTTAATTGTTTTGATGATTTCCCTTGGCTTTCCCAGGCGGCTTATCACCTCCTCATTTCTGATTTTGTCAACCCAGCTTATACGTAACAGCCGCCTGTAAATCCACATTTCAAATGCTTCTAGTCTCTTCAGGTGGCCTTCTGTCAGAGACCAACTCTCTACTCCATAGAGCAGGATAGAAAAAATATAGCATCTGACAAGCCTGATTTTCAGTCTTAGGCTTATGTCGTGACTACAGAAGACCTCACAGATGATGCACAATAGAAAAGAGTCACCCAAATAATAAAATATACATTGTGACATCACCAAACATCACCCTTCATACGTGTATCTCACATAAATAGGTAAGAGGTGGAGTTTGCACTGTGATGTTGCAATACACATTCAGTCATCTCCCCTGTTCCCTGTTGACTCTGGTTAATTGTTAACTCTGGTTAATTGTTCTCCCTATTAGGAAATTTCTCCTTAATTCCAGGTTGCTTCTCTCCTTGATTAGTTTCCATCCGTTATTCCTTGTCTGGAGTTCAGGTGCTTTGGAAAATAAGTTGACCCCCCCCTTCTTCTTCATTCTTGAACCATTCATTCATTTTTGACCATCCATCATACAATTTAGCCTCCAGACTCCCTAATCACCTTTGTTGCTCTTCTCTGCACTCTTTCTGGATTCTCCACAGCTTTTTTGCATCAGACTTCCCCGATCTGGGTGCATCTCCATTTATATTGATTTCACATGCCAGAATTTCCCAGACATCCTGGTCATGGTTGAGAATTCTGGGACAGAAATACAAATAATGGAAACCCTTTCAGCCTGGAGAAGAGTGATCCAGATCGGCTAGGATCAGCCAGTGTAATAGAGTACAAATGACAGGTTTGGTTGCTGTTTAAAGAGTCATATTTGATGACTCTTGATGTGGTAACTTTTCTCCTGCATACCTGAAAGAAGCACGAAGGGGCTTAAAGCTTCCACTAAACATCAAGAAAAACCCCCAGAGCACCGGGTGTCTCTTCACTTCATTCTCCTATCATTAATTGCCTCTCAACAACCTCATTTGCATCCTCTTAAAAGGCAGTGAAGCGCATTAAGCCCTAAGGAGCTGTGTGCTAATGTGTCAGGGATGTGTGCTAATGGAAAACTCAGGTGATTTTGGAGCAATCCTGCCTTAAGGGCAGTTTTTTTAGAAGGATTCTCAGTGGGGTTTTTTTTTTCCCAGTCTATAATTATTCTGCTTCTCTGTCTCTCTATGACTGTCCACCTGGTGATGTATTTTAGGAACACAAGAACCTGACTTCAGTTTCCTAGGTTAGGTAGAATTTCAGATGTCATGCAAACAATAAGTATTCTAGGTGTAGGGGTCATTTTCACATGACTTATAAAAGCTGTCAATCCTCCTTATAATAATTCATTCATTTATTATTTATTTATCAAATTTGTTTGCTGCTCATCTTACTGCAAGGCAGCTTACAACATCAAAATAAATAGATAGATATAGTAAATATCCCAAAGGTGCTTTTTCAGGAGGCAACTAGACTTTCTTGTTTTTCTTTGAAGAAGCTCAGATGGTGGGATCAGAGCTGAAGAAGCTTCAAAGAAAAAGAAAAACAAGGAAGTCCAGTTGCCTCCTGAAAAAGCACCGTTGGGACAACCATGACCTGGATGACTGAGAATCTCCATAGGCAGATAGGTAGGTAGGTAGGTAGGTAGGTAGGTAGGTAGGTAGATAGATAGATAGATAGATAGATAGATAGATAGATAGATAGATAGATAGATAGATAGGTAGGTAGGTAGGTAGATGATAGATAGGTAGGTAGGTAGGTAGATAGGTAGATAGGTAGGTAGGTAGGCAGATAGGTAGGTAGGTAGGTAGGTAGATACATAGGTAGGTAGGTAGGTAGGTAGATAGGTAGGTAGGTAGATAGATAGATAGATAGATAGATAGATAGATAGATAGATAGATAGATAGATAGATAGATAGATAGATAGATAGATAGATAGATAGATAGATAGATAGATAGATAGATAGATAGATATAAAATCACAATAAAAATACAGGGTATAACTAAAAGATGGGGAGGGAGGGATATAATGGAACAAAAGAAGTAATATCCAGTAGCTGCCCTCGTTATTTTGTAGTTTCTTTCCCATAGGTTTTGCCATTTTTCTAACTCTACGTTGTGCTCAAAGTTTTTTGCCCAAGTTATCATTGGTTCTTTAACTTGTTCATCTTCCATCTTTAAATTTAACAGAAAGCTGTACAGTTTCTTAATCAATTTGTCATCTGATGGCAGTAGTATCTGGTCTAACGCTGTCTGGTCTTTGTAAAAACCATAAATTTTTGCATCTTTCTCATATCTCATTTGCATTTGCAGATGTGGCCACCATGATAGCTCTATGTCCTGTTCTTCCAATTCTTGTTTAGTTTGCAGTTTCCCAGCAGTATTCAAAATATCTTTATAAGTCACAAGTTTCTCATAATTGATTAAGTTTGGGTGTACAAACGCCTCCATTATCAAAATCCATCCTGGTATTTTCATATAAGTTATTGATTTTACCTTTTCCCATATCAAAAGCAGTGCATTTCTTACGTAGTGGTTTTGAAAGTATTTGTAAATTTTGTTCTTCCCATACCATAGGAAAGCATGCCATCCAAGTTGTAGGTCTTCTAGGTATAATAGTCTTTTATTTCTAGGAGTTATCCATTCTTTTAACCATGATGATAGGAGCACATGTAGACTATAAACTGGAATTATTTTTCTAGGCATAATTTCAGAAAATTATAAGAAATGTGTATACTTAATATTACATATATTAACAGCGGTGAGAATTATATTTGCTCAATACTGGAAAAATGAAATACCATCTGAAGAAGACATAATTAGGAAAATTGTGGACTGTGCAGAAATGGATAGGCTTACATTGAAAATGAAGGGGAAGCAAGATTCAGAATACTTTCAAACATGGGAATTTTTTTATAAATGGTTAGAAAAACGGAATAAAAGGTAGGAATTGAAATTGTATTACTATTAATGTTAAACACATAAACCCAGACAACATGCTGCTTATTAAATACTAAAGACTGTTACTGTAAAAAATTAATAAAATGTACATAAAAAAGAAGTAATATCCAACCTCAAAGTCGAAACATGTACATTTAAAATGGTTGAATTTAAGGTTAAACAGGTAACAAGTTTTAAGACAAAGACAGGAAACTAAGAAACACAATTGAAAACCAACAAAACATGGACACAAAACAAAAGTGAGTTCAAGCTGATTTCTTTGCTAATTGAGTTCAATAGCCAGATATCAGTACAGAGATCTCTGTTCTGTGTGCCCATAAACAAATCTTTTGAAACAACTATTGACTTTTTCCAGAACTGTTGAAACAGCCTTGGAGCAACCTGGTTTAAGCATGAAGTATTCCAGAGTTTTACAAATCTAATTGCTATTCCCATTTTGCAGTTGGGAGACTAAGAAACAGTTTATTTCAGCCCCAGATACTCTCTGAAGGAAAAGTCAGAGAGTCATACACACACATATTTAAATGTGGTTTAGAAAAGAGGAGTTACATGATGCCCTACAATGAAAGGATCTGGATATGTTTTAGATTGAGAGAATATGACTGAGTAAGATATGATAGTCTCCTTCACATACCTGAATGGCTGTCATTCAGATGAACCTCAAGAGCTGCTTGCTGTCATTCTAACATGATTCAGGACAAGGAATAATGGATTAAAGGCAGATTCCAAATGAATGTTTGAACAGTTCAAAGAGTGTAAATGATGTTCACTACTTGTATGAACATATCATTACTGCTGATGTTTAAGTGGAGGCTACACAGCCCTGAACCTGGGATGGTTTAATTTGGATTCCTGCATTTAGCAGGAACATGAACTCAGTAGCCTCAGCTGATGTGATGGAATATAGTGAGAAGGTGGATTCCTAGGAGGGAGAGGGTGAATTCCAGAGGAGTAAGAGGCAACTCAGCTCAGATATCATGTGTGAGAGAAAGAGGGTGAAGACAGCCCCTGCGTGATAGTTCCCAGAGTATGTTGTAGATGCAAATACTAAAGTGCTCAGACTGGTAAGATTTTAC
The DNA here is from genome assembly GCA_023970755.1 of Azemiops feae. Taxonomy (NCBI): domain Eukaryota; kingdom Metazoa; phylum Chordata; class Lepidosauria; order Squamata; family Viperidae; genus Azemiops; species Azemiops feae. The sequence goes on from JALGBA010000947.1 coordinate 356,821, forward strand.
CTATAGGTGTGTAACAATAAAGAACTCAGCTTGGAAGAATCACCATGTTAAGTAGCTGTCCAGTAGGACTCCTAGATCCTTCTCATAGTTATTATTGTTGGCCCAGATACCACCTATTCGATACCTGTGCATTTTGTTTTTCTTGCCTAAGTAGAAGACCTTACCTCTTTCACCACTGAATTGCATTTTATTGGATAGGACCCAGAGTTCAAGTCTGTCAAGATCCTTCTGGATCCTGACCTTATCTTTTAAAGTGTTGGCTATTTCCCCCAGTTTGGTGGTGTCTGCAAATTTAATGAGTTCCCCTTTTATCACCTCACCTCACTTCATTATTTTCTAATCTCCATTCATTCTTGGTTTTGGGGCTGACAACAGCTCCTTCCATCTCCATGATTCTATGGAAATGGCACAAGCTGAACTTGTGGTCTAACTTGAGACAAGGCTATTGCTTCTGATGAGACTCTATCTAGGCAGCTTAGCAACAGTACTTTACTCTGAGACATGCACCATTATGGGGAGGAGAGTATTCTGCGAGTAAATAGCCAAAGGACAGGAAACTCATTTAGTTGGTTTCTAGATGTCCTAATAAATCATTTTCCCTGCCCTGGTAACCTTTGGAGATATTTAGCTCTGCCCCCTTGGATCCCAGGCAGCTGGCTGGAAATTACAGGAGTTATAATCAACACACCTAGAGGGTTTTGGAAAAAGGCCAAAATAAACATATTTTCACCTTTGTCTTCTGTTTTTTAAAGAAATAATACAGTAATATGTTTTCAGCAACAGTCTGGCTGTGGAGTGAAGAATATGGAACTTTTCAGTGCTGTTGTAAAAATAGCAAATGTGATGGATGAGACACATTTCACTGGATAGAAAGAGGAGGTCCCATACCACCCCAGGACAAAATAAATTGTCCTTGTCATGGCATGATGTACCTGCAAAATGCCTGGTCCAGGTTTTTAGCGAACTTCCTGGGTTTGCATTTATGTCTGGAAGCAGAGTGAAGATGGGGAGAACAATGTGCAGAAGGGAAATAATTATAGGTTTAAATAAGGGCACCAAATTCCCTGGAGTGAAAAGCAGAGGAGCTCGTGAGCTATCTCTCATCACCAATGCCATCACCATTGCCAGGACTTGAAATAGAGAAGGATGCCGCTCTATTGCCCTTTGACCTATTAAGGCTGGGTCAACTTGCTGAAAGACAACAGTATATTTGGACTATTGCTTCATAGCAGGAAGCTTGTTGAAAGAGCATTCATCCATTCCAAAGGAAAGTCAGTTAACATGATGTCCACATCAGCATCCTGCCAGTACAGGTAATACCTGACTTATGACTTATCACTGAACAACTATTCAAAGATCCCCCAAAAAATATATTTACAACCTGGTTTCAAAGTTTTCCCCACAGCCACATGACCACATTTCTGTTGCTTGGCATTTCTAGCCATTTGCACCATCCTGCAATCACATGGGCTCAATTGTGGTTGTAAGTCAATGGTTACATCTAGTCTATGGTGAAGAGCTAAAACAACTGATAAGACAAATGTTGTCTCTGCCTGGGGTAGCATAAAAGACATTATCTCCTTGGTCCTATGGCTGAATCTCTTTTCTGGTTTTTTTTTTCTGCCTTCACATTTTTTTTTAAGAATCCTTTTTTTCAAAATAATGTTTGTTTCTTTCCCAGGATGAGTATTTCCTTCTTCATGTAGGATGAATTTATAAAAGCAAATTCTGCTGAAGAGTCTCTAGACAAGTCATCCCTCAACCTCTAGGTTCCCTCCGGATTCTCTATGTTAGCCTCTAGAACGGTGTTTCTCAACCTTGGCAGTGGACTTCAACTCCCAGAATTCCCCAGCCAGACTTCAGTTGAAGTCCATTCATCTTAAGGCCACCAAGGTTTGGGAAACACTGCTCTAGAAAGTCCACCTTCACTGCTGTCCCACAGCAAAGCAAATAATTTATATATTAGAGAAATGTTTTGTGTAGTCCAATTATTTCCTTTGCTCTATATGAATGATTGATGTGCACAGACAGAATCACAGTGAATGTAATACAGCAGAGCACGTATTCTTTTACTTGTTTCTATATCGTTGCTCAGAATCCTGCCCAGCACTGGTCCATATCTGAAAGCTATGATCTAAAGGCAGTTGTCTCACATATAATTTTCCAGCGGCCAATCGTTTTTCTCGTCTTTGAATTATTTATTTTATTTATATCCCATTTGCATTTTCCCCTTTTTCTTGATAAGAAAAGAATTTGGGTGATAGTCTCATGAGTCGACAATGGCGTTCTTCTATCACTTTTGAGGTAGCCAAGTTGACTGAGTGGAGGGATTTAATTCTGTGTCCTTCTCTTCAGTAACCTGCAACTTCTTCCCAACTTTAATTAAATTCCAAAGGAAGGGATTTTCTCCCCAAAAATGTTTTTCCCCACAGTGGGAAGTGTGGATAATCAGGGAGGCCACAAAGTGATTGAGAAATGTGTGATGGAAAATCACAAAAGCAACAATTTCTTCTACCAACAACTCCTGCAATAGTGTAAGCTTGGAAACAATACCAGAAGAAATACAAATGAAATTTTCCAACCCTCTGAAGAACAGAGAGTCTTTTGCAAGTCACAAATGATAATTTATGAGTTTATCCAGGAAATATAAATCAGATTACTTCATACTGCAATTCAGAAGACTTGTTTGCATGACATGATATAGTCTGCTTAATTCACATAATATGCTTAACTAGGTTATGGGTATGTGATAAACATACTATACCTATGCTTAGCCACATAAATGATCTGATTAACTAACTCAGAGCTTTGTCCCAAGCAGAATCAGTCTAATTTGCTTTGACAACTATTTTTTTCCTCTCTTTTGTAACATGTACCTAACTTGCCAGAGAGGAATTTCTTTTTGTAGCATTGAGAGAACCTTCTAGATCGGCTGAGAAAGATGGGGCACCTCTACGAATTTCTGTCTCTGCTTCACCAGTATTTTTTACCCCCAAACCTCTCTCTCATAGCATACCTCTTATAGGTACTGTAAGAATTTTGAAAATCCTCCATCATTTATTGTTGGCACAACAGGAGTCAACTAACTTGGTGAAGAAATTATTGAGTCTTGAGCACCCAATCACAAATGTTGGATTCCTTTATTTTATTTTGTTTCATGGTTTATAAATATCTCCACATGACAATCAGAAAGAAACCTAGATTGTGGAAAACTAGATATTTCTGCAAAATCAACAGAAAAGGTTAAAAGTCTGTTTAAAGTGCTCTTTCTGTTTCAAATGGTGAACACAATTGCAGCGTTCTTAGCTCAAGCCATTGTATTTTCCATATATTGAAAGGATACATCTTTGAATTATGCCAGGTATTGTGGAGTAAGGCTTCCTTTGATCAGCACTTTGAAGGGTCATTCAAGGAAGTAACCCATGCCAAGAGAACTGCTGACATGAAGTCAGTATATTATTATGTAAATTAGATCAGAGATGTAAAATCAGCCAAGGACTGTCTGATGAACCTGATCGGCATTGTTCTGGGCCAAAGTCACCCTCATTTCCATAACAACAAAAAAAGCAAAAGTGCTCTCTACTTATCCCAAGGTCAACAACAGATGTCATCTAGAAATCGACAGAAATGTATCTGTGGTAAAGTAATTGCTGTGGTTGACTGATTTCTACAAGACATTTAAGAATACTCAATAATTGGCAAATCATCTTCTTGAGTAAATCAGCTTTATATTCCCTTTTTTTTCTGTCACAAGGAGAAGTCACAGCATGAAAGAAATGTTTGGAGCCAAGGGGCTATTCCCTGAACCTCTGAAGCTTTCACACCTCCAATCTGTGAGTCACAGTACATCCATAAAAATACAAAAAAAGTTCATTGTAGTAGAAATCAGTCAAATAAAAAGATAAAACAGATCCATCCAACCCCTTGCCATATATAGAACATAGAATAATAAGTTGGAAGGGACTTGGAGGTCTTCTAGTCCAACCATCTACTCAAGCAGGAGATCCTATACCATTCCAGACAAATAGTTGTGCAGTCTCTTCTTGAAAACCTCCAGTGATGGAGCAGCCACAACTGATCAATTGTTTTCACCATCAGGAAATTTCTCCGTAGTTCTAGGTTGGATTTCTCTTTAATGATCTTCCATCTTCTAATGAGGGCCTGTCATAGAGAAGAGGGGCTTTGACCTATTCTCCAAAGCACCAGAGGGCAGGACAAGAAGTAATGGGTGGAAGATCATAAAAGAAAGATCCAACCTAGAAGTAAGGAGAAATTTTCTGATAGTGAGAACAATAAATCAGTGGAATAGCTTGCCTCCTGAAGTTGTGGGTGCTCCATCACTGGAGGTTTTCAAGAAAAGAGTGGACAACCATTTGACTGGGATGGTATAAGGTCTCCTGCTTTGAGCAGGAGGTTGGACTAGAAGACCTCCAGCCCTATGTTTCTATGTTCTATGTTGTAACTACAGGTCATAACATATATCATCAAATACAATGAAATAACAGTAGAATCTTTAGAATAGTTACAAATACAAATTTGTAACTAATTTTGGTCACCACGGTGTAAAAAAGACGTTGAGACTCTAGAAAGAGTACAGAGAAGAGCAACAAAGATGATTAGGGGACTGGAGGCTAAAACATATAAGGAACAGTTGCTGGAATTGGGTATGTCTAGTTTAATGAAGAGAAGGACGAGGGGGGACATGATGGCAGTGTTCCAATATCTCAGGGGCTGCCACAAAGAAGAGGGAGTCAAGCTATTTTCCAAAGCGCCTGAAGGCAGGACAAGAAGCAACGGATGGAAACTAATCAAGGAGAGAAGCAACCTAGAACTAAGGAGAAACTTCCTGACAGTTAGAACAATTAACCAGTGGAACAACCTGCCTCCAGAAGCGGTGAATGCTCCAACACTGAAAGTTCCTAAACTTAGCAACTTTAAGAAGAGCAGACTTTATCTCCCAGTCAGCACTGCTCTAGAAGAATAGAGATCACATCAGTTTGCATCAGAATGCACAAAGATAATACTTTTTTTTAAAGTATAACTACACCACATGGGTTTTGGAGACTACCAGTGATTACCACAAAGCCCCTTCAGATAATGCTGTCATCTTTCAATAACACTATTCTTTATTTCATTTAAAGCTTGCTGATGTATTGATTTCAACATTTTACACTGTATTGGTTCTCCCATTTTATTTGGGAGATAGTGTTGAATTTTATTTTTGGGTTAGAAGGATTTGCATACTGAGTGCTATTAGCTTCAGCCACTTTACACTAATACCTGGCCATAAAAGTTAAACCAAATGCTGGTTACATTTGGTGTCAATGTCCACCTCAGATTTACACCTTCTGGAATTTTGTAGTGAATCAAACAGTAACCCATACCAAGAACATGGGTTTATATTATTATTATTATTATTATTATTATTATTATTATTATTATTATTATTATTATTATTATTATTATTATTATTATTATTATTATTATTATTATTATTATTATTAATAATAATAATAATAATAATAATAATAATAATAATAATAATAATAATTATAATTATAATAATAATAATAATAATAATAATAATAATAATAATAATAATAATAATAATAATAATAATAATAATAATAATAATAATAATAATAATAATAATAATAATAATAATAATAATAATGTTGGAAGGGACCTTGGAGGTCATCGAGTCCAACCCCCTGCTCAGGCAGGAAACCCTATACAATTTCGGACAAATGGCTGTCCAGTCTCTTCTTAAAAACTTCCAGTGTTGGAGCATTCACTGCTTCTGGAGGCAGGTGGTTCCACTGGTTAATTGTTCTAACTGTCAGGGAATTTCTCCTTAGTTCTAGGTTGCTTCTCTCCTTGATTAGTTTCCATCTGTTGCTTCTTGTCCTGCCTTCCAGTGCTTTGAAGAATAGCTTGACTCCCTCTTCTTTGTGGCAGCCCCTGAGATATTGGAACACTGCTATCATGTCCCCCCTCGTCCTTCTCTTCATTAAACTAGACATACCCAATTCCAGCAACCGTTCTTTATATGCTTTAGCCTCCAGTCCCCTAATCATTTTTGTTCCTCTTCTCTGCACTCTTTCTAGAGTCTCAACATCTTTTTTACATCGTGGTGACCAAAACTGGATGCAGTATTCCAAGTGTGGCCTTACCAAGGCATTGTAAAGTGGTATTAATACTTCGCATGATCTTGATTCTATCCCTCTGTTAATGCAGCCCAGCACTGTGTTGGCTTTTTTGGCAGCTGCAGCACACTGCTGGCTCCTATTTAAGTGATTGTCCACTAGGACTCCAAGATCCCTCTCACAGTTACTACTATTGATATCTAAAGGCAACTGAGTTCAGGAAAACTTTTTTCATGCTCCATCTTAACATGTACAAGACATCAGGTTTTGAGTCTTGAATATAACATACAGAGTGGCTGTTCTGTCATTCTCTTTGCTAGAAATCTTGACAGAAAGTCACGGTTGACTTTCCTTCACCTGATCTTTTTTCCTTTGGTTCCAGAAAAAAATGAAGCAGATGAATGATGTGCTTCTTCTATTAAGGCAAGCCGGATGGCTTTGTGATTCGGTTGGGAATGGAACTCTTTATCTTGAGATCTGGAGTTTGTGCTTTTGCTAGACCAACATTCTCATCTTGTTTCGACTGATGCATCAGGAGTCACATTTCCAAAAGTTGCAAGATTCAAAAGAAGATTTTTACTTTGTGGGTGCCTTCAAGTTAGTTTTTGACTCTTGGTGATTACCTGGACACATCGCTGCAGTTTTCTTGGCAGGGATTTTAAGAAGTGGTGACTGGCCCAAGGCTCAAGGTCAACCAGCTGGCTTTCTGCCCAAGACAGGATTAGAATTTACAATCTCCAGGTTTTTAGCCTTAACTTCTACACCAAACTGGTTTCCAGTTCCCCTTTGGTCCCGAGATCCTTGCTAATTTCAGTTTTCAACTCCAATTTCTCTTCTCGAGGCCCTAGTTTTGCTGCTTGGTGAAACGTTATTCTGTCAAACTGCGTTGACCTTTTTTGGATCCATCTGCTAGTGGTGATGTTTGGATCACACCTTTTAGAGGTGTGAGTTTGGTTTGTCAGAAAACATTTGGCTGGTGACGAAGCATGAGACCGGTGGTTATTTTTTCCCCCTCTTGAGATCTCTCTTCGGAAGAGGTGGATTTTTTAAAAAATCTATTTCTACAGGTCAAAAAGGGAGGGTAAGAAAAATGGGTGATGGAGAGGTTTTGCATTGCAACAGACTTATGCCTGCAACAGAAAGTGGCAGGCAAACTCCCTCACAACCTATGAGAGATAGTTGGAGGTCTTTTCCTTCTCCTTCTCTTTCCTGTCCTCCTCCTCCGCCTCTGCCTCCTTTCCCTTTCCCTCCCCTTGCTCCCCTTTCCTTGGTTTTTAACTCCTGGCAACCTCCTGTACTAGTCCCTGTATTTTTTTTCTTGGCAAGGTTTTGGAAGTAGTTTGCCCTTGCCCACTTCCTAGGGCTAAGAGAGTGTGTCTGGCTCAAGGTCACCCAGCTGGCTTTGTGCCTCAGGTAAGGCTAAAACAGTCTCCTGGTTTCTAGCCCAGTGCCTTCAACACTACCCCGAACTAGCTCTAAAGCAGGGGTGTCAAACTCAATTTCATTGAGGGCTGCATCAGCATTGCGGTTGTCCTCTGGGGGCCAGGTAGGTGTCGCCAGGGTGGGTGCGGCCTACTGGGTGGGCGTGGCTGGAGTGAGTGTGGCCTACTGGGTGGGCATGGCCAGTTCTACATCTTTCGCGTCAAGGGTGCCTGTGGGGGCCTGGGCAGGAGTGGGACAGATCTGAGGGTCGCTGGCAGAAGGGGGTGGGACCAGGGCAAGCAACAAGGCATGGTCCACTGGAAGAGCCTGCTGAAACCCCTCCCCCGGAGCCCATCAAGCCGGATATGTGAAGTAGGCGAGGGCCATTTGCTGGCCACTTCCAGTGCATTTCTTCATTCCTCACAAAGGATGACACCTCCCCAGCGCGCGCCCAGGGGGCCAACGCGGCAGGGGCCGGTCCCTTGCTGTTTCCAGACGGCCTTGTGGAGCTAAGACTGAATGCGTTTCAACATAGATGGCCACCACAAAATTGTACATTGGCTCTCGGGCAGCCTGGGTTGGGGCCAAGGCAGCGGGGCCATTCCCTCATTGTTTCCAGGATGGCTTCGCGGGCCACATGAAACCACGTCACGGGCCGCATCCGGCCCCCGGGCCTTGTGTTTGACATGTCTGCTCTAAAGGTTTCATTTTAGTTCTTTTCAAATGGCTTGTGTGAGTATTCAATGGTTGAGATTGATTCAGATGAAGTGTTTAATTAAATTTAAAATGTTTGAAATGATTTGGACTGCTCCTGCATATGCATTTCAGTCGTTCTGAACTCAATTTGTTAACTCAGTCTGAATGGTCCAAGCAAAATGAATGGGGTTCAAATGCTCAGACTGAAAGGGATCCTAAAATTGTCACCTATGTGAGGATTTCCCCAGATGGAATTGCAGGAGGAATTAGAATTTAGTGAGAGGTTTTGAGGAACCTTCAAGGCTTCTGAAGGGCCATTTAACTCTGGACTTCAAGTTAAGTAACTATTTTAAGATGCTTCAGAAGGCTCACCACCATACTGTAGGAGAAATTTTCAGAATTTGTTTAGAACTAGAGATCAGCTTCCAGTTCCACAGAAGAGAAAAATATGGTTTGATATGATACCAGAAAGATGATATAGAGACAAAATACAAGTCTAAAAGAATTGTGGGTACAACCCCCTTTTTTATAGACTCATGCAAATTGTAATATACATTTAATCAATACAACAAATACTCAAGCAGGTTATGGCATATATGTTATATGTATATAATGGTAAGGTAACAGGAATTAATACAATGGTCTTTTGACTTGCACAGTGGGCTCTAAGATTGCATCTGTTGTTCCTTGTGTGTAGAGTTATCAAACGGCCTTACTTCCTAGCACTTCTGAATCAGCATTCCTTTGAGACTGAGTATTTTAAAGCTCAGCTGATAGTTTAAAAACCCTGGGAAATAATATTTGGGGTGGGAATATTTTGTTTGGCTAATTTGACACCATATTTTCTCCTTGAATAATTTATTGTAAATCCCCATTAAAAAAAGGCGATCTTTGTCTGCAGTGGCCAATAGATATCGTGGCTGATCACTACAATCTTATTTATTCCTATAGATTAACTGTGTATTCTCCCTATGATTCATAATTGTGCATATTTCATAAAATAATTTACTTGAACCTGTTTCCCCTGCTAAATTTAAAAAATCCCTTCCCCCCTTTTTTTCCTCTGAGAAAGTTGCCCCCTCGATCATTTAAGCAGTTTAAAATTTTGTGGTGATCAAATCTGTAGTATTTTTTTTTAAATTGAGCTGAATCCCCTAGACAGCTAATCCAGTCTGTTGTTACTCCAAGCTAAGACTATTCTGGTGAGCTGGGAGTAGATGATGGAGGATACTTGGGCAAACAGAGAGTAGATATGGCATTTTCTTAAACAATAACATCCCTTGGCAATCAAAGAGTATGCATGAAATATACATTAGAAAAGGAAAGAAGTCTAAATAGCTCTAGATGTCAGAAAGAGACTGGCTGATTCATAGGGAGGAGTCAAGCAGGGAATTAGTCTGGAATCTTTATGTAGGCCCAGAAGGGCCTGAACCCCTCTTGAGTGCTGTTGAACCTTATCTAGTCTGGCCCAGGTACAGACAGCCAGTCTGAGAAAATTCCTGTATTATAGGGATGAACAATAAAATAGCTAAATGAACTCTTTGCATATGGATCTGATTGGTTGTGTCTGACACTAAGCATTAAAAGGCAGGGGGAATTGTAATGTGCAAATTAGCAGAAATGGAAGGGAAATGGAATTGAGTGGAATCATGATAATGGTAAAATATGAAAAAGTAATACAGAATAAGAATATGGATTTGTCCAGCTATATATATATATATATAAAGAGCTCTCAAGCTTAGTGCCTCTGATCATTATCATTGTCATCATATCAAAAAGATTAAATTCTCTCCTCTGATATTCAATTCCATCATTCCTCCTCCTCCTCCTCCTCCTTCTTCATCTTCTTCTTCTTCTTCTTCATCATCATCATCATCATTTTTTAATTATCACTAGGATTTCCTTTCTGATATTTAGATTTCAACCCATTTTTAAAGACTTTGTTGGGCCATCTAAGCAAAAGATCAACACCAGGACCGTTTTATAGTTTCTGTGGTTGCTATGGCAACTCAGCATCACTATCAATTGCAATAGGTCAGAATATTGGGTAGCATCAGAAATGTAATTTCCTACCACCTCTCTCTCTCTCTTTCTCTCTCTGTCTCTCTCTCTCTCACTGACACACACACACACACACACACACTCTCTCTCTCTCTTTTGTGTGGGACTGTTTCACAGGTTTCAGTACAGTGATGGCAAGGTCTGAATTGAAACTGAAATGTGGTAGGGGAGGGATAGAACTGGTGGCCATGTTGTTAAATGCCATCGATCAAAAGCAAGGATCTCTCTCTGCCCCTTCTTGCATTTGTCATCTGCCCCTAAAGATGTTAAACTGAAACAGGCAAGCTGAGCGAGCATAGGAGGATGGGAAGAACAAGAGAGTAAGAAAGATAGAGAAGCAAAATGAGCCAAAAAGTGTTTATAGGTTTCATAAGGATAGACATAACACCTTTTTCTTCTAGGGATTTTTTCTTTGACATGATGATTCATCCAACCAGCCAAGTGAAAGGAGAGGCAGAGATGAGAAATAGCTGCACATGAAAAAAAAAATCTCCGGTGATGCAATTTTAGATACCTTTTACTGCGCTTGTATTAAATACTCTACTGTGGTGTTTCTCAAACGTGGCCACTTTAAGCTATGTAGACTTCAATTCCCAGAATTCCCCAGCCAGTGTGGGGGATTTGGGGAAATAATGTCCTAGAACATCTGGAGGGGCCAGGTTGGAAGAGGTGCAGTGTTTATCAATCTTGGCCACTTTAAGCTGTGTGGATTTTAAATCCTAGATTTCCCCAATCAACATGGAAGCATGGCTGGCTGGGGAATTCTGGGAATTGAAAGTCCACACAGCTTAATGTGGCCAAGGTTGAGAAATGCTGTTCTACTGCATGAGGATGAACTGTTCCGTTTTTCTAATTAGTCTAGGAGACTTTCTACCATCTGATTCCTCCAGATATCTGGACCAACAAATTCTGAGCATTCTGGATGGGAATGATGGGAGATGAAAGCCAAGAGAACATCAGGTTCTGCGGTGCTGATGCAGGCAAAACAGAGCTGTATGGACCAATAGATCACAATATACTTTGATTCTTGGATCTGCACAATATATGTTCATTCATTTCTTAGAGCCAAGAAGCATGAAGATCCTGAAGAATAAACTAGAAATGTTGTGAGGGGCACAGAGCAAAGGGATTCAAGAGAAGGAATGGATCTGTACTGAAGGGAATACAACTTGTTAAATGTAAAAGATTACTGACTGACTAGAAGTATTTGGGGCATAGATGTGCATAATGGCAGATATGTACAAAACCCTATCTAAACTTAGAAAGTTACAAGAAGGCAGGCACTACCTTTATAAGTGAGCTGATGTTAAGTGTCATGTGTGAATACAGCCAATGTATTTCAAAAAGTTTAAAGGTTTCCCCTGTCCAATCATGACCAACTCAAGGGGGCAGTGCTCATCTCCGATTCTCAGCCAAGGGATCTTGTGTTGTCTTAGAAATGTTTCCATCATTGTGTGGCCAGCGTGAAAATACAGAATGCAGTAATTTTCCCCACCAAAGTGGTACCTATTTATCTATGCACGTTTGCATGCTTTCAAACTGTAGGTTGGCAGGAGCTGAGGCAAGTAATGGGAGCTCACCCCATCATGCAGCACTCGGGTTTCAAACCCTGGCAGTTGGCTTTGCAGCTGACAAGCTCAAAGCCTGAGCCATTGTATCTCTGCCAAGGTATTAGTTAACATGTATCATGGATAGAACCTCTTGGTAGAAAATAAGGAGTGTGTGTGTGTGTGTGTGTGTGTGCGCGTGTCTCAAATCAATTCAAAATGCAGGATCTCTGCTTCCTATGAATCTAAGAAACTGTTCCTATTTATGGCCTTTCTTGCAAGAGTCCAGAGGAAATTCCACAGAAACTCAATGGTATTTATGAAATTCCCAGAAGGATGAAGTTCTTCCCTGAATTGCATCTTAATCAAGCCTGAGGAGACCCATCATGATGTTCAAGTATGTAATGTGTTTGAAAATGTTTGGGAATTAATCCCTAGTTCATTAGCATCACTATGCAGAATATATAGATAACACTCTTTATACCAGAAATCTTATAAATCCAACGGATTTCCAGATGCCGAGGGAGCCACATCTTCTAGCACCCTCACCTAGCATGACCACTGGTGAAAGATTCTGAAAGGTCATGTTCAGCTACTTCTGCAAGGACTTCCACCTTGTTAAAGACACTGGCCCATAGATAGCAAGCCTACTTATTGGAAAACTGTTGAGATGTCCTTGGTTGGCTTATAATTGAACTTCTAGATACACAAAACATCAAATGCTCAGTAGCCAGTGAAGTGCCTCTCAGTGCCTTTTTATACATTGTCCCTCTCACTCAAGGGATATATAAGCTTAGACTCTCCAGTGCAGCGTGGCTCTGTCAGACTGATAAATCCTATTCAACTTTGTGGCTCAGTTTGTTTTGAAGCCTGAATCCCCTGATGGCCTCAGACCTCCTCCAACTCTGTAAGATCAGGAATCTCCAATGGTTTTTAATGCAGTGGGAAGATTTAAGCAGTAAAAGTAAATCAAGATGCAGACTGAAGATCGAAGAATACCCAGTGCACTTCACAGCTGTGTTTGATGTGCACCATTCATAAGAAGGGAGGAGAACTGAAAGGAGACACGTCGGTTATTCAGACCTCACTGCAAGACCAGCTCACAAGTCATTCCATACACATAGAGAGAGATTCTTTTGCCAGAAATTTAAAGCAGCTGGATTTCAAATCAGTTGCCTACTCAAGACAAACCAACCCTGGCAGAATAATTTAAAAAATCCCAGAAATGAGCAGAAGGGAGATGAAAGAGAGAGTTTTCCTCTCTTTTTTTTTTTTTTTGATGCCTTTGGAGGGGGACATGGTGGAGTTTGGAAAATGTGTAAAATTACTGCATTTATCAAGTCATCCAAACTAGGATTCCCTCAGAAGCTTATGGCAGTGTTGCAGAACCCTATCAAATAAATGACATTGTTCAGGGTTGAGTCCACCATAGCTAACCAACCAAAGGAGCCAAATGAATTTCAGGAGGGCATCTTTCATGTTATTTGGGGTAAAAAAAAATGTCTTAAAAAATGAAGAGTATATTTGCAGCCAAATGTGTAGAAGTTAGAGTTTCTTTGAAGCCCTTCCTTCTCACGGCTCTCACATCTCAGCTGGACCATCTTTTCTGATCTAAACTGCACTATTCTGAATTCTGGGGAAGCAATGGTGGACCAAAAATGGTGAAGGAATCAGCTCTCTGAATTCCTCTCTGGATGCAGGAGAGAACTTGGGATAACCCAGACTGATTCCCTACAGATGGTCTCTGCAACTAGGCCATAAAAAAGTAGTCTCTAAGGGCAGGGGTGTCAAACTCGCAATGTCACGTGACGTGTCGCGACATATAGCGACTTTTTTGCTATTGCCGGCAATGGGGTGGGTGTGGTTTCGTTATGATGCATCCGGCCCGTGGGCCAGCAGTTTGACACCCCTGCTCTAAGGGATTTTAGTAGAGTCAGCTTTGCCCAAGCCACGGTCAAAACAATCCACAGATTTCACCCACTTCCCCCTTTAATCACTTTTATTGGAAATAGCTTGTAAATTGCTTTTTGGATATTGAGAACTTTCAGAAAGACTTTTATTGCATGGGGTGATTTTCCTTCAACCGGCAGGAAAAGAAGATTTATGTAAGATTTTAAAACTTAAAGAAAAACTGTTTCATTTGGAAACAAACAGCACAAGGGTGATATTGATTTTGGAAAGATTTTAAAAGGACGTAGAAGTCAGATTAACAGGAAACAAGACTTTGAAAATAATTATAGGATTACTTCCTGTAGTTTGTTTAAAATCTTATTAAAATATATGAAGATTTTGAGTTTAAATGTAAGAAATCTCTTCCTGGGAAAAATGTTCTGGATGAAAGAAAAACACGATAAGAGGAGAGCTTGAAGGATGGTTACTAGAGGCAACCAGAAAGAATTAAAGATTATAATTAAAGGAGAAGACCCACAATGGAGATACGTATTTTAATTCTGGAAGAATTCAAGGATCTTTGACAACAATGTACCCAGCATCTACTCTTTAGACTATCTGAGATAATAAAAATTGGCTTAAAAGAAGAGATAAGAGGATACAACTGAAAATCAGGCTGTTTTGCATATTGATCTAAAATTGACAGCATGCAAGAATGATATTAACAAATACTGTGTGTTATACAGGATTTACAAATGAAAGCGGCTGAGGTTGAATAGTTAAAAGGGTCAAACAAATAATAAACCCGAAAAGTGGCCTGGATCTGTGGATTTGAACTCAGAAAAGTGTCTTGGGCAATTCTTTTACTTTGGATTTACAAAAGAAATGTGTTATACAGGTAGTCCATTTAGTGACTGTTCAAAGTTTCAACATTACAAAAGTGATTGATGACCTTTTTTTACACTTACAACCGTTGTAGCATCCTGGTGATCAAAATTCTGATGCTTGGCAACCAGTTCACATATATGACGGTGGCCGTGTCCCAGGGGTCACACAATCCCCCTTTACGACCTTCTGACAAGCGAAGTCAATGGGGAAGCTGGATCCACTGAACAACCAACCTACTAACTTAACAACTGCAGTGATTCACATAACAACTGTGGCAAGAAAAATTGTAACACGGGGCAAAACTCACTTAACAAACGCCTTGCTTAACAACAGAAATATTGGGTTCCGTTGTAGTCGTAACTCAAGGACTTATAAGGAAATTTCTGGAAAAAAAGAAAAGAGTCGGAAAATAAATCAGCTCTTGGTACATTACCTAAAAGGAATAAATATCAAGACCTTTAAAAGTAAAATGAAGATTTACAATGTTGACTTATTGGATGAAAATTAAATTGTGTACGATTCTCTCTTTTTTCCCCTTAATAAATTATAATGAGTTTTTCTGGACTAGGACTAAATGATGAGGTTTTAAAGATTTGTTTATAGATAATATATGGGGAGAAAAGCATTTTTTGCTGTAATATTAGAGAAAGGGATAAGCTATGGTATGACAATTAAGAAGAGATGAGGAGAAGATGATAAGAAATTAATTTGTGGGACATCATTTGGAAAGATTAAAGATGAATATATCAAATATGTTTTTGTTTCTAGTAGCTCCTAATGGAATTTATCTTGATTAAGTTTGAATAGAGGTTTGGGGATTTATTTATAGATATGAGGTAAGACATGGGAAGGATTTTCTTCCTCTAGATCAAATGACAAGGTATTGCGTTAAGTAAAGAAATATGAAATTGACTTTTTTTTTTAAAGTTAGGATTAGATATAGATGATATAGATATAAAAATATAGATATAGATTTGATCTAGATCTAGATATATTATTCTGGTAGCCCTTAATGGACTTTGGCTAATTAAGACCGAAAGAGGAAGCTTTATTATTTGTCAATACATTAAAAAGATGAGATATGGGTTGAAGAGATTTTTGGTTGAAATATTACAGAAGATATTAAGTTGTTGAAAATGTTTGTTCTTGTCTTGATGAAGGGGAAAGTAATTACTTTCTATATTTATTTCATTTTAAATATATTTTCCTTCCCTTCCCTTCCCTTCCCTTCCCTTCCCTTCCCTTCCCTTCCCTTCCCTTCCCTTCCCTTCCCTTCCCTATTTTTTATATATTTTTCCTTCGTGTTAGTCTTTTTCTGTGTATTTTTAAGCTTCAGTAGAAAACAGTATACTGCACTATTCTTCCCCTACTTTCATGCTAAGCTAAAGCAGAAAGATTCATCTTTGACCTTGATTTCTGGCATGGAATATGAGGGGCAAAGGTGACATTAAGAAAGAAACAAGTATGTATTTGTGTAAGTGTGTGTAGAGTCAGGTGAAGTTTGTTAGCCATGGTGGATATGCTAGGGGCTGCTTTCCTTTTTTTAATTTAATTTCTTAATTTTGGCCTTAGAACCAGAAAACACAATGTGTGTGTTTGTCTGTGTGTGTGTTTGTGTGTGTGTGTGTGTGTGTGTGTGTGTGAGAGAGAGAGAGAGAGAGAGAGATAAAAAATCTATAGATATAAGTAAAAAGTAAACTCTTGGCTCTTGGGTTATGTTCATACAACACAGTAAACCTGGTTACTGTCTCAGTGGATCAGAAGTGAGAAAATAGTGGTCCTTTGAATGTTGCTGAGTGACAGTTACTGAAGCAAAGGCAAGTATAGGCAATGCTTAGAGAAGCTGGAAGCTGCTGTTCCTTGCCCTTACTCTGCGTGATTCAATGGGAATTTTGTTCCTAAAAGTACTGTACCCTCGCTTCCGAAATCTAAAAGCACCCAAGACACGCAAGAAGTTATATTTACTTTGGAAAGTTACAAAGCCATAATCAAAAGAATTTCAGCAACTGCCCTAGAAACAATGTTTAAATTCCCTTGCATATCTTTTCCCCTCTTATCCTACATAACAGGCTGCTGCTTCCTCCTTTTTTGTGTGGGCTGACCTGTTTCCATCTAATTGTGTGTGTGTGTGTTCACAGCAGATTTGCTCCTTTTTTCTTACTAACTGTGTGAGAGCTAACTTGCACAACAAACAAGAGTCAAATGCAGAAGTATAAGATAGTGGGGTACTTGGCAACAGAACTACAAAAAAAGTTCTTGGAATGATCCTTGATCCGGCCTATGATGTAACCACAAATGCAATTTTAGCCTGCATCAAGTATAATTTTCAAATCATGCGAAATAAAGTACTGCGCTTAATTCTGAGCACCACACTTTAAAAGGATTCAGAGACATTAAAAGAGGTTCAAAAAAGGATAACAAAGATGATCAGGGAATTAAAAAAAAAATCCCCTATGAGTAGTGATTGAAAGAGCAAAGCATGTTAAGCCTCAAGAAAAGAAATGAGAGGGGAGATGACCGTTATCTTCAAACACTTGAAAGGATGTCACAACGAAGATGATCAAGACCTCTCCTGTCTTACTCCAGAATGCATGACACAAAATGTTGATTTTAAGTGATAGGAAAGCGGATTCTGTTACAAGAGGTTTGCCTGATAAAATTAGGAAAGCTTTTATGCAGTATCTGAGCAAAGTCAATGAACAATTCAAAAGAGACAACAAAAAAGCCAAAAAAGGAAACAAAAAGACCTAAACACTTCCTCATCAGCAATCAACATCCAGATGAGAGAGATTAACACAAAGATTAACACTAGAGCAACAATCAAGAAGCAAATAATACCTCAATCAAGAAACTACCAATTCAGACAAACAAGCTAACAGTAAACAACAGCCAAATCAAGGGACCACCAAGTCAAGCTATTCTCCAAGGCGCCTGAGGGCAGGACAAGAAGTAATGGATGGAAACTAGTCAAGGAGAGAAGCAACCTGGAACTGAGGAGAACCTTCCTGACAGTTAGAACAATTAACCAGTGGAACAACCTGCCTCCAGAAGCGGTGAATGCTCCAACACTGGAAGTTTTTAAGAAGAGACTGGACAGCCATTTGTCCGAAATGGTATAGGGTTTCCTGCCTGAGCAGGGGGTTGGACTCAATGACCTCCAAGGTCCCTTCCAACTTTATTATTATTATTATTATTAAGTCCACTTCCAGCAACACTGACAGAGCAAGTCACTAGTAGAGCACTAGTAGAGTTACTCCTTTCTAGCACTGGTGATGTGGACTCCCAGAATTCCTTAACCAGCCTGGAGACAATCAACAAGCCAAAAAGGGAACAAAAAGACCAAAAAACCTCCCCCACCAGCAATCAACATTCAGATAATAAGCATAAAGTGACACCAAGATTAACATCAGACCAACAGCTAAGAAGTAAACAATATTTCAAGCAAGGAACTGCCAAATAAACTAACAGTAAACATCCCAATTGAAGAACCTCTAAGATCACTCCACCAACGCTGACAGGGCAAGCCACTAGAATATAAATTGAGA
Source organism: Azemiops feae (assembly GCA_023970755.1). NCBI lineage: Eukaryota > Metazoa > Chordata > Lepidosauria > Squamata > Viperidae > Azemiops > Azemiops feae. The sequence goes on from JALGBA010000947.1 coordinate 375,016, forward strand.
ACAAACCCCATTCCTTATTAGCTCTGATGAAGTTACCTAGGTTGGATAATGAAACCTCTGCAAGAAAACAACCAAGCTCAGAGAGCACCAAGGACCCCTCAGTGAATCTTATCATCAGGAGACTACTGGTATATTTTAAAACCTTTACTTTAGCAATATGAGCATCTCACATTCATTGACTCACTCATACATAACAAATGATCTCTCCTTGTCACTGGTCAAGAAACAGTAGGACACGAGGTGTTACCCTTGGGTGGTCTCTGAGATGGAGGATGGGATGGGGTTTTTATGTTGTGATGTTTAATGTCATAAGCCACCCAGAGTCACTTATGTGTGAACTGGACAACCATATAAATTTGTTTAATAAACAAATAAAATAAGACAGGACATTAAATTTCTCTTCCATCCAACTCTTATTTTGTAGACAATACTGAGTTGTTGAGCATCACCATTGATTAATTTTCACTGGTCATTCATCCAAGTAGACTGGTTAGGTATCAAGATGTCCTTTGTCATGACCGTATCATGTTAATCAAGAATACAAGAATGGTTAAGTTCACAAATTCTCCATCCTTTACTTCTTGGCTTGTCACATTTTGTGTTTGGATATACTCTAGCAAAATTGTTATTTTTACGTTCCAGATCTTTTTCAGCTAGTGCAGTTTTTCAACTATTCATCCTTTACCATCTGGCTATGAGAGTGATAATGATTCTAATCAAATGTTTGAAAAGTATCCTTCCAAACAGTTAGAGCAATTTGCTATACGTAGGATAAGTTCTGCTCTTTTTCCTTCAATGTTTTCATATGGAGTTTTAGCAGCCATCTTTCTGGGTGCTTTAATTCAGATCCTTGCACCTAGTTGGAGTTGGATTCAAATGCCTCTTGATTCCATTATTCAAACAGTGTCAGAGAGACCTGACACACCTTCCTGACATCAGTCTCCTGTCCCCCATCAGCCAGGTACAACTACTGTAGGTTGAGTAATACAGTGAGTGTTTAGTAACATGTCCTAACAGATAGTGAACTTTATAAGAAATCCTTTGCTTCTTTAGATGCTCTCCAAATCCATCTGTGTCCCTTGAGCAAATGACTGAAAAGGGCTCGAATTTTGCTCCACAATTGACTAATTCACATATGGCATCTGATTAGGGGAGGGTAGTTAGATTTCCAAATGTCCTGTTACACTTCTGAATTAAAACGGCCCTTGCTTGCCTCAGTATCGGTTGGATTAATTGATTCAATGCAACCTGTTATCTTGTCCATTGACTCATTTAAACATGTTCTGAGAAAAAAGTCAATAGGTTATTTCCTTGACTATCTGCCTTTTTGTGTTGTTGTTTACATCATATATATATATATATGTTCAATAACACAGTCCTCGATCTCTGGGAGAAATATAAACCAGCTGTTTATTGTTAAAAAGTTTAAAACAATAAAAACAACTATTTACAATATTAAAACAACTTAGCTTTCGCTGGTCCCCTGCCAGCGTCCTCAGAGTAAAGTTTTGGGGTGGAAATTACTTTTATAAACCTTGCTAGCCTAACTGCTTACTCATTGACCGTGTGATAGGGCCATCCGTCCTGGCTGACCGTAATTGCCTTAATTGTCCCGCCTCCTCTTTTTTGCACTCCACTTCTCCAACCTTCCTCCCTCCCATCCTTGTCAATCCCCTCCTTCCTGGCGCTGCCGCCGTTAGCCTGCCCTCCAGCTGCTCCCCCGCACTCGCCCTGGGCCCCACACCCAGATCCGGCGCCTCAGATGCCTTCCCATCGCTGCTCCCCTCCTTTCCCTCCCGTTTGTCTGCCCGTTGTTCCTGTCTTCCACTATCTATCCCTATTAGTGCTATTTCCTCCGATTTCCTTCCGCGCTTGGATGTGCGTGCGCACAACCGCATCCCGTCCCTCTGCCTCGTCTGCCCACGACCAGCTGGGCTATCTGCCGGCTCGCTCCTGAACTCACCCCCTCTCATCCTTGCAGATCCTATCCTTCCCAACGCTGCCGCCATTGGTGCGTTTGCCAACTGCCTCACCTTCCCCCCCTCCTTCCCATCCCTTTCCTCCTCCTTTGTTCCAGTGGCTCGTCGTGGGTCCAATTCCCTTTCCGTACGATGATCGCCTTCCCTAATTCCGCCCCCTGCGAACGCCGTCCGCATCCTAGCTTGTTCCTCACATGCCTTCAATGTCTGATATGCCGGGGGCAATTCTACGTGTCGATTAATCGAGCCCGCATTTGAGAACCAGGCCTCCTTCAGTAGGCGCCCTCCCTTGGAGGCATCCTGGGCGATGGTTTTTGCCCCCATGAAGTCAAATGAGTGTCCATTATTCACCATATGTGTCCATATTTGGGAATACTGCTCCTGCCTTTTGACGGCCAATTTGTGTTCATGTACTCTGGTTTTTATCCGCTTGGCCATCTCTCCTGTGTAATTACACTGGCAATCCTTGCAGTGCACCCTATAGACCACCGATGATTTTTCCTCCTCTGGCAGTGGTTCCTTGGGGCGCATCATTTTCATACGGAGTGTTTGGTTGGGTCGGTGAGCCACCCTGATGTTATGCGGCGCTAATATGCGAGCTGTTGCCTCTGACACCCCCTGGACGTAAGATATCGTTGTCCAGGATATTGTCCCTAGGTCCTCTGGTGCTCTACGGGGTTCCTGGCGCTTATTATATCTTTGGACAAAACTGGCCGGGTAGCCGTTCCACCTGCATACCTGGTGGAGATGGGCACGTTCTACTTGCTTGGCCTTTTTGGTACTGCAATGCATATCTATACGTGCAAATAACGTCCGAATGCATGCGATCTTGTGGGCTGCCGGGTGGTTACTCGTGTAATGCAGCATCCTGTCGGTATGGGTTGCTTTCCTGTATACAGTTGTGTGGAGGGTGCCGTTGGCTTGGCGCGTGACTAATACGTCCAGAAAGGCCAAACTACCGTTGGCTTCCTCCTCCGCTGTGAATTGTATGTCCGGGAACACCGCATTCAATCTTTCCATAAAGGCAGCTTTTTCAGTCCGTTTTATGATAGCGAACGTATCGTCCACATATCTGGCCGAAATTTCTGGGTGGTAATCGGCCATTGCCTTAGCCTCCAGGCACTGTAGGACCGCCTCAGCGATAACACCCGAGATGGGAGACCCCATCGGCGTGCCCTTGATTTGTTCATACATCGTGTCCTGGAACGTGAAATGTGTTCTCAGACACAACTGCAGCAGTTTGATGACGTCTTCCATCTTAAGGGAACCATGACTTTGTAACCCCTTTAGCTGTAATAGATCTTTTATCATTGAAACAGCCAGCTCTTGCGGGATAGATGTGAACAACGACGTCACATCAAATGAAATCATGGTCTCATCATCCTGTATTCTCACTGCTTTAAGTCTCTGTAGGAACTCCTGCGACGATTTTACCGTGGTTGTACCATCCTCTACTAGATGCTGTAGCTGCTGACTTAGCCATCTAGCCAGGCCAAACATTGGTGTACCCCTAAACGCCACAATGGGTCTTAAAGGGATCCCCTCTTTATGTATTTTTGGCAAGCCGTAGAACCTCGCCATTGCCGAGTCCCTAGGCCGTATGGCCCTCAACTCTTCTTCACTCATTCCCCCCCGTCTTTTAAGCCTATCCATGATTTTATTGAGCTGATTCTTCATGGACGTTGTAGGGTCTATCTTGGTCACTCTATACGCACTGGTGTCGTTAAGTAGGGACTGGGCCTTGCTGTTATATGTGGCCCTGTCCATGACAACCGTGGCCCTGCCCTTGTCTGCCGGTAGGATCACAATGGATTTGTCCTTCCCTAGAGGAGCTACCCTTGGGTGGTCTCTGAGATGGAGGATGGGATGGGGTTCTTATGTTGTGATGTTTAATGTCATAAGCCACCCAGAGTCACCTATGTGTGAACTGGACAACCATATAAATTTGTTTAATAAATAAATAAAATAAGACAGGACATTAAATTTCTCTTCCATCCAACTCTTATTTTGTAGACAATACTGAGTTGTTGAGCATCACCATTGATTAATTTTTACTGGTCATTCATCCAAGTAGACTGGTTAGGTATCAAGATGTCCTTTGTCATGACCGTATCATGTTAATCAAGAATACAAGAATGGTTAAGTTCAAAAATTCTCCATCCTTTACTTCTTGGCTTGTCACATTTTGTGTTTGGATATACTCTAGCAAAATTGTTATTTTTACATTCCAGATCTTTTTCAGCTAGTGCAGTTTTTCAACTCCTCTAGGGAAGGACAAATCCATTGTGATCCTACCGGCAGACAAGGGCAGGGCCACGGTTCTCATGGACAGGGCCACATATAACAGCAAGGCCCAGTCCCTACTTAACGACACCAGTGCGTATAGAGTGATCAAGATAGACCCTACAACGTCCATGAAGAATCAGCTCAATAAAATCATGGATAGGCTTAAAAGACGGGGGGGGGGGAAATGAGTGAAGAAGAGTTGAGGGCCATACGGCCTAGGGACTCGGCAATGGCGAGGTTCTACGGCTTGCCAAAAATACATAAAGAGGGGATCCCTTTAAGACCCATTGTGGCGTTTAGGGGTACACCAATGTTTGGCCTGGCTAGATGGCTAAGTCAGCGGCTACAGCATCTAGTAGAGGATGGTACAACCACGGTAAAATCATCGCAGGAGTTCCTACAGAGACTTAAAGCAGTGAGAATACAGGATGATGAGACCATGATTTCATTTGATGTGACGTCATTGTTCACATCTATCCCGCAAGAGCTGGCTGTTTCAACGATAAAAGATCTATTACAGCTAAAGGGGTTGCAAAGTCATGGTTCCCTTAAGATGGAAGACGTCATCAAACTGCTGCAGTTGTGTCTGAGAACACATTTCACGTTCCAGGACACGATGTATGAACAAATCAAGGGCACGCTGATGGGGTCTCCCATCTCGGGTGTTATCGCTGAGGCGGTCCTACAGTGCCTGGAGGCCAAGGCAATGGCCGATTACCACCCAGAATTTTGGGCCAGATATGTGGACGATACGTTCGCTATCATAAAACGGACTGAAAAAGCTGCCTTTATGGAAAGATTGAATGCGGTGTTCCCGGACATACAATTCACAGCGGAGGAGGAAGCCAACGGTAGTTTGGCCTTTCTGGACGTATTAGTCACGCGCCAAGCCAACGGCACCCTCCACACAACTGTATACAGGAAAGCGACCCATACCGACAGGATGCTGCATTACACGAGTAACCACCCGGCAGCCCACAAGATCGCATGCATTCGGACGTTATTTGCACGTATAGATACGCATTGCAGTACCAAAAAGGCCAAGCAAGTAGAACGTGCCTATCTCCACCAGGTATGCAGGTGGAACGGCTACCCGGCCAGTTTTGTCCAAAGATATAGTAAGCGCCAGGAACCCTGTAGAGCACCAGAGGACCTAGGGACAATATCCTGGACAATGATACCTTACGTCCAGGGGGTGTCAGAGGCAACAGCTCGCATATTAGCGCCGCATAACATCAGGGTGGCTCACCGACCCAACCAAACACTCCGTATGAAAACGATGCGCCCCAAGGAACCACTGCCAGAGGAGGAAAAATCATCGGTGGTCTATAGGGTGCACTGCAAGGATTGCCAGTGTAATTACACGGGAGAGACGGCCAAGCGGATAAAAACCAGGGTACATGAACACAAATTGGCCGTCAAAAGGCAGGAGCAGTATTCCCAAATATGGACACATATGGTGAATAATGGACACTCATTTGACTTCATGGGGGCAAAAGCCATTGCCCAGGATGCCTCCAAGGGAGGGCGCCTACTGAAGGAGGCCTGGTTCTCAAATGCGGGCTCGATTAATCGACACGTAGAATTGCCCCCGGCATATCAGACATTGAAGGCATGTGAGGAACAAGCTAGGATGCGGACGGCGTTCGCAGGGGGCGGAATTAGGGAAGGCGATCATCGTATGGAAAGGGAATTGGACCCACGACGAGCCGCTGGAACAAAGGAGGAGGAAAGGGATGGGAAGGAGGGGGGAAGGTGAGGCAGTTGGCAAACGCACCAACGGCGGCAGCGTTGGGAAGGATAGGATCTGCAAGGATGAGAGGGGGTGAGTTCAGGAGTGAGCCGGCAGATAGCCCAGCTGGTCGTGGGCAGACGAGGCAGAGGGACGGGATGCGGCTGTGCGCACGCACATCCAAGCGTGGAAGGAAATCGGAGGAAATAGCACTAATAGGGATAGATAGTGGAAGATAGGAACAACGGGCAGACAAACGGGATGGAAAGGAGGGGAGCAGCGATGGGAAGGCATCTGAGGCGCCGGATCTGGGTGTGGGGCCCAGGGCGAGTGCGGGGGAGCAGCTGGAGGGCAGGCTAACGGCGGCAACGCCAGGAAGGAGGGGATTGACAAGGATGGGAGGGAGGAAGGTTGGAGAACTGGAGTGGCGGGACAATTAAGGAGGCGGGACAATTAAGGAGGCGGGACAATTAAGGCAATTACAGTCATCCAGGACAGATGGCCCTATCACATGGTCAATGAGTAAGCAGTTAGGCTAGCAAGGTTTATAAAAGTAATTTCCACCCCAAAACTTTACTCTGAGGACGCTGGCAGATGACCAGCGAAAGTTAAGTTGTTTTAATATTGTAAATAGTTGTTTTTATTGTTTTAAACTTTTTAACAATAAACAGCTGGTTTATATTTCTCCCGGAGATCGAGGACTGTGTTATTGAACAGATATGGATTCGTATTTTTGTAGTTATCAAAGACATATATATATATATATATATATATATATATATATATTTGTTTTCTGAGGTTTTCACGGGTGTTTGTATGTAGGTCTTTGGTAATTCGGGTTTTCTCCCGCGTAAAATTGAAAGTGTCTTGGCGACGTTTCGACGAAGTCTCATTCGTCATCTTCAGGCTGGTGTCTCTTCGGCCTCGTGCTTCTAGAAGCAATGAAGCACAAGGCCGAAGAGACACCAGCCTGAAGATGACGAATGAGACTTCGTCGAAATGTCGCCAAGACACTTCCAATTTTACACGGGAGAAACCCGAATTACCAAAGACCTACATACAAACACCCGTGAAAACCTCAGAAAAAAAATATATATATATATATTCAGAGAAGGAGAAATGTCAGAGGATAATTGTTTTTTGGTTTGGACATTTGATGCCTAACAGTATGATTGAATAACTCTATTAAAGGAGGATTTGAACAAAATGCTGCTGAATACCCCTGAATTAAATGGTATGTGGGAATGACCTAGGGAGACAGGAGGAAGAGCCTCAGCCTAGACAATGGTCTGATGAAGAAAAAGGAGAGGTGGGGGTGGAGAAAACATCTCAGAAGGGACCCCCTCTAGTTTTGGAGAGATTAAAAGTAAGGGAGGGGGAGGTACTTTCAGGTTTGCAAGATTCCCTTATTGTAATCTTACAATGAAGGTAATGTTAGCATGCATGGGTGATGCTTTCTGTCTTGGACTACCTTGAAGGGCTGATACTGAGTTACCCAACCTACTCAATTATTATTTATTATTATTTATTAAATTTATAAGCTGCCCATTTATAAGCTGTCCTAGAGTCGCCTCTAGGCGGCTTATTGCAGAGTAAAACTGACAAGATTAAGCATTAAAATATTAAGATCATAAATATTAACCTTGAAATTAACAAAGATGACAAGGAAGGGAACAAAGTACAAATGGGGTGTAGGCAGAATCGTCTCTCGGCCATTAACCACCTCCAGTATGACATGACCCCATTGGGGCCCCAGGCCGATCGGCAGAGCCAGACTCCAAGGTCCCATGGAAGGCCAAGATGGTGGGTAAGGATCTCAGTTCCAGGGACTCAATGTTCCAGAGGATGGGAGTCACGGCAGAAAAGGTTCTCATTTTGGATCCCACCTGCCATAATTTCTACTCAAGCTAGACAGAAGACTATTGAAGGACAGCCAATGGCAAGGTGCCTCTCTGGACTGATATGTGAGCATCAATGAATTTCCTGGTTCTCATAAGAGGGAGACTTCATGTGAAGCTTTCTAGCTTCTTCCTCAAAATATTTCTCTGGTAGTCAAAATTGAGGTAGAGTAGGAGATCTTGCATTGTAAAGCTAGGTTTTTGTTTTTGTTTTTACATACCATAGGCCAAAGTATTTTATCATCCCTCAGGATAATGAGGGATGGTTGATTTTTTTAAACTTCCCAAAATGTCATTCATTTTTACAAAATTTTTATTGTAAGCCCTATTATTATTCATCAGAGCAGTAGTATTACCAACTATCCCTGAAGGTAGGGAAATGACTCAGGCCTATTTTGCCAGGAATAGCTGTAACTGATCCACAAAATGACAGTGTAGTCTCCGGTTGTCTTCATGGAATTTATTTTAGTTTCCTTCTGGAACTGTCTAAGTGGGCCCCTTTTTGCCTATTCAGTTCTGCTTGACAGGCTCAATTAATTAGTCACTGCTTAATTGCATGGCTGAAATAGTCACTATGGGAATCTATTGCTCCAGAGGAAGATGTCTTACAAGCAATCAAGCTATCTGTCCATTTAGTATGCTTGTGCATAGACTAGATGCAAAGAATCCATTTAGAGGTGATTTGATTGACTCTCCTTGTGACGCAGGCTTTCCAAACTGGATTGTCATTTCAAATCAAGCTGTTGAAAGCAAAGATCACTATACTCCTTCTATCTGGATGGTCATCCTCTTCTACAGATTGTGGAGTTTTTGGAAGGACACATATGGAGTAAGAGAGGGAGGAAGAGGATACTCATCTAGCCAGCCAGATCAGCTGAATCAATGGGGTGTCAAATATTAACTCAAGTCATTGGCTTCCAAATCACTCTGATGATTTGATGGCCTTTTTCCCTTTCAAAATGCTACGTCCAAATTGAGAGAATGTAATTTGACAATCTAGTTCCTAAATCCATGTCAAATTGAATTAGCTATTCAAAGCAGGCCTGATGTGATTTCCATGTAGCCACCTTTTCACATATTCAGTTCCACATCAGGAATGGGAAATCTATGTATTCAGCACCCATTGGTTGGCCCTTAGAGTCCTCTCTGATTGTGTAGAGTAAGGAAGATGACCTTGATGAAGATATGCAGAAGCTGTAATTTAGACGGGGGGGGGGGGGCTGAAACTTTTTTAAAACTCCAGAATAATGTTTGGAAACATCGCAGACATATTCTTCCCTAATTCACTGAATTATAAGAAAGAAGAAGGGATCCAACACAATCAAACTTGCAAGATTCTGTTAGCCAGGCCAACTTCAATGGTTTTAAACTTCCTACGGAGTGGATTTCATGGTCTGAATTTTGATCACATGACCATGGGGGATGCCGCAACAATCATTAGTGTGAAAAAACTTTTTAAGTCACTTTTTTCAGTTCTATTGTAACTTCAAATGTTCACTAAATGAACTGTTGTAAATCGAGGATTGCCTGTACCAATATACATGTATATTTTGATTTAATATCCTATTGTATAGATCAATATTCTGATTTAACTTTCTCTTGTGCTGGTTAAGGACTGCAAAAAAAGTTAGGTAAAGTTTTCTGCCTCTGCAACCTCCAAAATTCATCCAAGAATGTCTCACATTTTTCAGCTATTCTGGGCTCCTGCTCTCAGAGGGAGGAAATGTCAGGAGGCTGGAAACCGAGTCCTATGAGATGAGATTGAGAAAAGTCAGCATGTTCTGCCTTGGAAGAGAGGACCGAGGAGGGATATGATAGCCCCCTTCAAACACCTGGAGAGGATTGTTAGACAGAAATAGGCTGTGACCTGTTTTCTGTCACCTCAGAGTGCAGGCACAGAATAATGGTCTGACATTACAAGAAGCCAAAATCTGGTTAAATGTGAAGAAAAAACAGTTTGACAGGGAAACCAATCATTTAGGGAGGCGAGGGGGTGGTGGTGTCATTTTTGGTAGGAAGTATTCCAAGGGAAATTGGACAGCAATCTGCCAAAGATGCACTGAATTACAAGTAGTTCTCAACTTACGACTGGTTGCTTTCGAAGTTCCAGTGGAGCTACCTAGGGAGCATGTATGATCTGGATTCAAAGGTCTGATTGTGAGGCTCCCCCTGCTGTCACAATACCACACTTTGGGCATTCAGCAACTGGACTGCATTTATGACCATTTGCAACTTCCTAGGATCACATGAATGGGTTTTATGACATTTATTTTTGCTGAAAACCAGCATTTACTTCCAGTAAATTTGGCAAAATTGTGCCCTTAATGAAACTCTGGTTTGCTTAATGATTGCAGCATTTGGTTAAAAAAAATATGACCCTCATGAGTTACGACCACGAGGGGTAAACTCTACTGCAATCATTTGAGGACTGCCTGTAGAAATCTCTGCTTCCCAGAGCATCATTCATTGGAATTTGGTGGTGTGATTGTCCATTCATTTGGCTACAAAGCTTTTTAAATGCAATCGCTTTGGAATTATAGTCGAATAGTAATGGAAACACACTCTAAGCAAGCTTTAATCCTGGGCTTAAACAGAAGTCCACCTGCATCGGTTTACAATCTTCCCTTCTCATTTAGGCAGACATCTATTCCATCTTAAGCACCTCTGATTGTCTGCCCTGTAGCCTGGAGTGAGATAGAGCATTGTAGACATGTGTGAATAAAAGGCCTGCTGAACAACAAATGGAGAAAGGTGTCTACTGCAATGCAAACTGGGATGACATATGTGATCCACCTGGAAACCCATGCAGAGATTAATCTTCTGGTCTTGTTCACTTGATTCCTGGCAGAGGTATTACCGTGTATGACATTTCCCACACCCTATGAAGCAAAAATGATTATTTTTCTGAATAGCCAAGATTTGGGTGGGTTTATCAAATCTGGATCCTAGCTTTCTTTGCATTCAGTGTGAAAGATTTAAGAAGAGAATCTGACAACAGTGGTGGGATTCAGCCAATTCGCACCAGTTCGGGAGAACCAGTAGCTAAATGTTGTTGAGTTCGGAGAACCGGCTGAACCCACGTTGCTTCTGGAAATCCGTTCTAGGCCTCAAGAGGTCTGGAGGAGGCCTCCTAGGCCTAGAACGGCCCACAGGAAGTGCGTGGATGTCACTTCCGGAAGTCCGTTCTGGGCCTCGGAGGCCCAGGCCTGCATCCACACAGAGAACCGGTTGTTCAGGTATTTGAATCCCACTACTGTCTGACAATAGACAAGTTGGGCTGAGAATCAGAGAAGATGACTTAAGAGGATGCCTGGAGCTTCATGAATGAAAAATAATTGAAATCTAAGTTTCTTTCATTTGTAACCAGCATCACATATATGATGGTGGTTAAAGGTTAGATCTGAGAGAAGAAAAAATACTATGAAATATTTCTGAAAGTCAGTCCCCACGCATTCTAGCTAATATGGCCAGTGATAAAAGTTGCTAAGAGCTGAAGTGCAGCAACACCTGAAGGACCCATGAAATGAAAGTAGAAGTCAAGTTTTCTCCAGATGATGCCCCCAGAGTTGTTGAACTACAACTTCCAATATTGCAGTTATCACAAAGTGGAGGATGGACAGGCGACAATCTCTGGAATTCTTTTTTCCCCGTTTCATGCAAAAAGTCTATAAGGAGTTTTCCAGTCTGTAATGAATTGTCTTTTCTCAAAGAAATCAATTTAGTCATCTTAGCAACTTCCATCGCCTTTACCAACCATTTCTCCATTGTGGCTAGTGCCAAATCTTTCCATCCTTGTGGATACAATACTCTGCAGTTATGTACAAAAACAAAGCTCTGGGACGTTTTCCCCCCCAACGTTTTGTCCATCAATTCCCAAAATAAAACCTCTGGTCCCCTTTTTACATTAATCTCACTACTTTTGTGGGATGCTTTTAATGGATCATTTGGGGAAGGAGAAAATGCTGCATGCTATTTGGGAAGGAAAACAGTCTTCAGTCATTCTGCAAGTACTGCCAAACAGGATCACAACCTCTCCCCAAGATCTATGAACAAATAGTTTGACCATCATTTATTTATATATAATGAGGGCTGAGCATGAACTTGTGTATTAATTACTGTTGGAAGAAAAATCAGGTCCAGTTCCAAGCCGGGAATAAGACGCTGGCAATAAAATGGAGGCTGCTTAGAAAAGAAGGTTCTTGTTTATTGAAGAACAGAACCGGCAACAGCATGCAGTTCTGGGACAGCTGACAAATAGAGTTGAGAGTGAGTGGGTTTTTATACCTTTGTTGGGCTTTGTATCTGAGATGCCTATTGTGAAATGTACTTTGACCTGTGCCTGAGTGTGCCCTTTCGGTATTCTAATTATTGTTTCCTGACTCCCACTGTGGCTTGGAGGTCCTGTCCTGTCCTTGGAGCTGGGTAGGGAATGTAGATTTTAGGAGTCTTTGTTTTTCTAATCCCATCAGCTCCAGCCTTCTGTGGCAGCTGTGGCTGAAGGCGTTTTGCTTATGAATAGTGTGGCCCCAGTCTTTCTGAATGGATTTTTTTAAAAAATCTCCATTTCTAAAGATTGGCCTCCTCAGGTTTCTGCCTGAGCAAAGGGAGACTGGGGCTGTTTCTGCCTAAGATTTTTTCTCCATTTCTCCTTTAGGGGAAATATTCTATTCTGCCTCTTTTAATATTCACCAAAATATTTCATTCTCTGTGGGGGGGGGGGATGCTGACTTCCTACATTACTATAGAGAGGAACAAGAGCTGGCAGGAACCAGCAGATTACAGTAATGGAGAAACAGTTTAGTTTATTCAGTTCCTACCTTTGCTCCTAGCTTTTTGCAGCATTCCAGTCAAGACTTTGTTCTACCTGCAGTGATGGGATTCAGCCAGTTTGCACCGGTTTGGCAGAACCAGTAGCTAATTTTTTGTTGCCCAGGCCAAGAATGGACCTCTGGAAGCGGCATCGACACAGAGAACCGGATGTTCACATATTTGAATCCCACCACTGTCTACCTGTAAGTAAAACTGCAGGAGGTAAAGGAAAATATTGTTGCTCAGCTAGTCTTGGAAGCCAGTTAATTCAACTTCAGTTGTGACTGGCACTGAAGCCATGATTTTGGGCAAGTGGAGAAAGGCTGCCAAGGATGTTGCGGGCCACAGAAGATTGTTTCCTAAGATTATTCAACCTTCTAGCTGTTGCAATTACAGATAGTCCTCAACTTATGACCACAATTAGGACTGGAATTTCCATCACTAAGTGAGGTGATTGTTAAGTGAGTCATACTGATTTTATGATCCTTTTTTTTGCAGCTTGTTAAGTGAATCATGACTGATTTTAAGATGTTTTTTGCAGCTGCCATTAAGCAAATCCAGCTTTTCCCATTGACTTCTTTTGTCAAAAGACATTTGGGAAGGTCACAAATGGTGACCATGTGACCCTGGGATGCTGCCCCTATTGTAAATATATGCCAGTTTCCAAGTGCCCAAATTTTGTTTACACGATCGTGAGATTGTCCCAATGGTCATAAGTGCAAGGACCAGTCATAAGTCACTTTTTTAGAGGCATCATAATGCAAATGGTCACTAAATGAATGGTTATAAGTTGAGGACTTTCTGTACATACTTAGCTTCTAAGTCAATGGGTAGAAACATCTTACTTCAAGCGAATTGTGAATTTGTTGTCGACATTCACTCAGTTATGTGAAGCTTGATGACTATTAACCTTGATTAATGCATTTGTTTAGTATATTATGTGAACCTAGGCTATTTGAAAGGTTTATGGGCCAATATAATGTGACAACTCAAATAATGGATGAATTCAGCCACCACATTAAGTGTGGGGTACAGACACGGCCATTCTAAATTTCGTTATTCAAGTGGAGAGTTGGAATTTCAAGCTTATCCACACTTTAACTGCCATTACTGTCACCTCCTCCTTTTTTTTTTTTTCCATCCTGATTCTACTGACATTTTATTCACCAGGAAAAGGGATTTACAAGGGGGACTCGTGTTCCAAAGCATGCTTGTCAATAAATCTTATTGCATGGAGATAAATCCAGAGAGATTAATCTCAGACAGCCTAATGAAAGTTATCAAGATGGCTTTCTAAGAAGAATTTCAATGAGTGCTGGGCTATGAAGAACAGGAAAGTGCACCGGCTGGGTTAAGCAAGAATCTGCAGACAAGAACAGGAAGCAAAAGAGTTAGTCACTTGCACCCAGATATGAAATCTGAGGTGCAAATCTACCTAAAGAAGCAGGTTGTGCCAACCTATTCATCTCCTGCCCTTTAGAACATCTTACACCCTAAGGCAGGGGTAGGCAACTTTGGCCCTTTTATGACCTGTGGACTTCAACACCCAGAATTCCTGAGTCAGTCATGGGTTGTAAAGGGGCCATAGTTGCCCACCCCTGCCCTAAGGTAAGACTGGCTCCCACCCTCCTGACTTTCCATAAAAGCCTTAAGACCTGGCTCTGCCAGATGGCTTGGGGAGCCAATGAGGGAGCTTCACGCGGGAGGTGGTTGGCTAATTAAAAGCTAATCCCACCTCACCCCTAACCCCTCGTGAATCCCGCCCCCTTTTTTGCCATCTTATGTTAATGATTTCATTTTATCTGCTTTGTCATCTTATGTCTCATGACTTCAATGTCCATTTTTATGCTGTAAGCCACCCAGAATTGTTTGACATGAGATGGGAGGCAAATAAATTTCATAATAAAAAACAAAACAAAACAGGTAATCCTTGACTTATAATCACAATTGGGACTAGAGTTTCCACTGAGAAGCAAGGCAGTTGTTAAGCGAATCCTGTCTGATTTTGTGAGAGTCTTTGCCATTGGTTGTTAAGTGAATCATCACAGTTGTTACGTGAATCATGTGGTTGTTAAGCAAATCCAGCTTCCCCGATTGACTTTGCTTGTTAGAAGCCAGCTGGTTGCAAATGCATATGACCCTGGGATTCTGCAACCATGGTAAATACATGCTGGTTGACCAGCACCTGAATTTTGAGCACATGACTATGGGGATGCTGTAAGGATGAGGACCAAGTCACTTTTGTCAGTGCAACTGTAATTTTGAATGGTTGTTAACTCAAGGACTACCTACAGATCTAGGGAAATATGGTGGTGGGAATAGAGATATTTTTATCGGTACATTTAGATCTATCCATTTCTTCCAAGCAGTTAAAAGGTTCAGCTCAACTGTAGACCACACAAATCTCATGGAGAAAACCCTGTTATCTCCAGCATGCCTGCAATTTGATGCAGCTGCTATAATTAAGGACTGACAATTTTCCTTCCATTCCCCACCATCCAGTCAGAGCTGAAGAAGCTTCTTGGATGAGAAGCGAAACGTCTTCAAAGAAAAACAAGAAAGTCCAGTTGCCTCGTGAAAAAGCACCTTTGGGACAACCACGACCTGGTTGACAGAGAATCTCCATAGATATTTGTGGGGTGTCCATTTTTTCATTCTTTCTTTTCCTATGTTATTCAGAGGAGAATTTAGTGGGGGGGGAAATGAGTGCTTGAATTAATTTTGCAAGTTTGATAGTATTCTTGGGCCAAATCTCCCAAGCAATTTTTAAGAATAATCCAATCATATTTTTCAAAAGTGATGGACTTCATTTTCTATCACTCCAACCTGGATATTGCATGATAGTTTTAGTCTAGATCATTGAAACATCTAAAGGGCCTTACATTTTTTCATCTTTGTTTTACCCTAATGTTCTATCCCAGGGGTGTCAAACTGCCGGCCCATGGGCCAGACGTGTCACCAGGAAACCCGCGCCCACTCCATTGCCGACTATGGGAAAAAAAGCTCCGATGTGTCATGCGACATCACGTGACGTCACGAGTTTGACATGTCTGCTCTAGCCAATATAAATTTGTTATAGTCACACAACACTCATCCTTGGTTCAAAGTTCATTTAACAATTGCAGTCTTGTAATAAGTAAAGCATGACTGGTTTTTTTTAAGCAGGAAAGAATGTAGCTGTAGCTTTTCTGTTTTGGTAGTACCTGTGTACACAGCCTGTTTTCTTCTGGAGGAAGAACACTATAAAAAATAGGCATGTTAATAATAGCAGGAGTGATTCTTCTTATAACTAACTTCTATTTTATCCTCTCTACCTGCTGTGCATCCACTGAGAATGATACACTTACACTGAGGGAATAGCAAAACCCTGAGGTAGTTTCCTTTAACCCGGTACCAAAAGGGGAAGCTCTGTTGTGCAATTCACTCTGGCATTTTGTATTTGACAAAAAGTTGTGTGGCAGGTTGTCATCTTCTTAAAACCTCCTGAAATCTTGTTTTGAAATGGATATGTGATGAAAGGGTCAAAGCCAGACCTTCAAGGAGAACAACAACAAAAACCCTCTAGAGGAAAGATGTGATCTACGGAATTGATTTTCTTTTTCTTATGGAAACACGTCTCTTCATGGCAAAATAAGAGGGAGCACAACAAAGCAATGGGGCTGAATAAGCTACATTTGGGTGATCCTTTTGGTTTTTAAAATCACTTTTATTTCACTTGTAGCTCCATCTGAATTGCTTTCATTGTCACCTTGCCATTGAGGTCCATGTAGGGAACCATCCCTTTTCCACTACTTTTAATTGGACAATTTAACAGAATAATAGCGTTGGGAGGAACTTTGGAGGTCTTCTAGTCCAGGGCTTTTCAACCTTTTCACCAATTGTACCACTTTTAGGATATGGCAATATTCGAGTACCACCTAGCAAGGTGTCAAAAACTTGATGACCAAAAAAAAAAACCCTGTTCAAAGTTGCAATTGCACTGAAATAACTTATGATCATTTTCACACTTATGACCATTGCAGCATGCTCAGGGTCATGTGATTTATATTTGGATGCTTGGCAACTGATTCATATTTATGACAGTGTCCCAGGGTCATGTGATCCCCTTTTGCAACCTTTTGACAAGTAAAGTCAATGGCAGGGCTGCTGGTGGCCAAGTGCTAAGGCAGGACTTCCCTCCCTCCCTCCCTCCTTCCCTGCCTCCCTCTTTCTCATTCCCACCTCCTTCTGAAGGAAGAATTTGAAAAAAAAACAAACCATATTTTTTCTCTTCCATATATTCATCAAACAAGGAAAAGCCTCCAGAAACAGAAAAGACAAACTGCTGAGTGAACTAGCTTAAAAAGGCACATTTCCCTTTAAGAATTAGCTACTGGCTAGAAAGGAAAGTAAGGAAGAAAAAAAAATGTAGTAAGTATTGGCTGCCAGCTAAGGCAGCCTCCCCAAATGGCTCCATTCATAAGTAAAAGAATCTACAGGCAAAATCCATTCAGGAGAAAAATACTTCCAAAATCCCTTGCAGCAAAACTTACAGCTAACAATAGCAGAGCAATAGAAGCTAACACCAGCCATCAGCCATCAGCCAAATAGAAATTGCCAAACACTCCTTAAGAACACAAAGCCCACATTGCACAAATCCCAGAATTTCAAAGTCACAAAAGCACATAAGAATCCTTCCCCTCTCCATCTCCTCCCTCTTTCTCATGGGGGAGGGTGAGCCAGAACTGAGCCTGGGCCCTTTGTCTCTCCCCAGCCACTTTGCAATTCCAGAGGACTCTCTCACTGTAAGTCCTTGCCTGCGCTGGCGCTTTCCCTCCCCCACTACACTTGGCTAGGTAGGGCTGCCACTTGTTAATGTACCACAAGTGGTACGCGTACCACAGGTTGAAAAGCCATGTTCTAGTCCAACCCTCTGCTCAAGCAGGAGACCCTATACCATTCCAGACAAGTGGCTGTCCAGTCTCTTCTTGAAAGCCTCCAGTGATGGAGCACCCACAACTTCTGAAGGCAAGTCGTTCCACTGGTTAATTGTTCTCACCTTTAGGAAATTTCTCCTTAGTTCTAGGTTGCTTCTCTCCTTGGTTATTTTCCATCCATTGCTCCTTGTCTTGCCTTCTGATGCTTAGAAAATAGATTGACCCCCTTTTCTTTGTGGTAGCTCCTCAAATATTGGAACACTGCTATTTCTATTTGCAGGATTGTCTGAAGGATGTGGTCAAAAAAGGAAAGCTTGTGATTGGGAAGGTACAAAGATCAATTTGTACCATTAACTATGTCACATATACAAAACAGAGCTTCAACTATACCATCATAGCCACTATAGTTACATTTTTGACTACGTCGTGCAGGCAACCCTATTCCATGGAATCAATCTTGGGGCTGGATAATGTTTTCTCCTGCCTGGGGCATCTCAAACAGATATTATTAATCTGTAGAAATTGTGACAAAATTTGCTCTGCAAGCTCTCTAAAGTTGTCTTCTGCTGCAAAAAACCCACACAAAAAAGTCATTTTCTTTCCTAGCTAATTCTCAGGGAACTTCCCCATTTATTTCAAATCTCTTTTGGTGGCATTTTCCTGCTGAAGCTGATACTACACCTGCCCTCTTACCACCTATCTAAAGCCTCCCTTGTGATCCAAGGGAGCTGGAAAAAAGACTCAGAGGAGGACTGCACCACTCCTGTATTCCTTTGGGACCGATGAGGAACATGAGAAGCTAAAGAAACTGGAGACCACTGGAGGCATGATGAAACAGACGTTCACATAGATCCATTAGCATCCTTGTCACTAGAGAAAGATCCCAAAGAGTACATCACATTTCCCTCGAGAGTCTCTTTCTTCCAAAATTTTCTTCTTTGGGTGGGATGGAGAAAAGAACACACAGACATAAAAAAAAGTAACGTCTTTCTTATGAAACTGAAGGAGTACTGATAGCAGAGAAATGTACTAAAAAATTTTGGCATGGCATAAAATGCAATCAATGAGCTCCTCCCGAAATGGAGATGAGCATCTAGAAAAAAAAAAAAATCCATTCTTATGTTTCAACAAAAGAACTTCAGGGGAGAAGAGTAGTTGTTTCTATGTGTGAATGCGTATGTGTGTGTAGAAATAACAATAGTAGTCATACTAATAAATCAAGCTTGTATGTTGCCTGATTCAATGACGCCAGGTGGTTCATGATAACCAAAACAATTGCAATCAAATCAATAAAAGTTAAAGATAAAACATGGAAAGCACAATGAGGTGTGTCATGTATGTGGAAATGAGCTTGAAAAACAGGACGAAGAGATGTTGCTTAGGGGGAAAGTCAGATAAGAGATGGCCTGGCCCACAGCTGCATAAAGGGTGAGGAAATAATCTTAAAAGGCACCCCCCCCCCTCTTAAGTTCTCAATCTGTAAAGAGGACAGTGGAAGATTTGTACTTTCAGACTTGTAAGGTTCTTTTAATGTCTCTTTGCCATGAAGTATGGTTAGCTCCTCTAGTCACGTTTCTTGTCTAATGCACCCGGGGAGGCTGACAAATGAGGGGTCTCACCGTCTCCGCCCAAAGGCCTGGATGAAGAGCTCTTATAAAGAACAGCACAGTGGGGGCCATTCAGTGGGAGGAACTTTGTTCTGGAGATCATGCACTGCTAAAGAGAAGGGAGGTTTTTTGGGTTCTCATTGATGGCGTTATTTAATCATTTGGAAAGATCAGATAAGAGAGGGGGTTAGCCTGCAGCTGCTAACAGACAGAGAAAGAAATTCAGAAATTATCCACCCTAATTAAGTGTTTTTCCAGTGAAACCAGTCTATCAGGGCAACCTGGTCTACCCCAAATATAGGATGGAGCATACTGCTTCCATTTTTCACCTATCAGTCCCAATCTAGGAGCCTTCACAGGCAGTCGCTTCTCCCTTTAATTCTTTGTCGGTAAGTTTCAATTTGATCCACCCTAATGTATTAGGCTGTAAAAAAAAGTTAACAGGAGATCTGTCCTTTCAGGCTTGCAAAATTTTGTTAGTGTAGCTTTAAAAAAAAGTAGAATTAGCTCATCTGGTCATGTTTCCTATCTGGTCTACTGAGGAAAAGTCAACCGTATGGGACAGACTAGATCAGGAGACTGACTCCATAGGAAAACTGGAAGTGTTCTATATTGAGAATGTCTGTAGTAACAGAATCTTGCAGGTCTGCTGGTGTTTTCCCTTCCCTTCCCTCCCTTCCCTCCCTCCTGTAATCCAGAGAGTCAGATGGTGCGGCAGTGGAAAACCATGACTTTATTACAAATACTTTCTCATCTCCCTATGGTCAACACAAACTTCTTTTGCACTTACTGTCTGGATGAATTTTCCAAGATCATCCTCATGGCTGCATATGTTGGTGACCCAAAAGCTTTTTGGAACAAAGCCAATTTAATTTGCTTTCAGAATACAAAGAAGGTTGGGACTGCCTATAGTTCAAGGGAGGTAGAGCCAGTTTGTAAAGGGGTCCAGATAAGAAACACAACTAGCTGAGCTAATTTTACTTTATTATAAAGCTACAATGAACGAATCATGCAACTGTGAAATTACAAATCTTCCACTGTTTCCTTTACACCCTGAGACCAGTTTTCTGGTCCATCCCATACAACTCACAAGAAAGAGGAATCCTCAAGAGGCCCTATCTAATTGTCTATCTTTGATAGGCAGATTAGAAAGATAAGCTCTACAAAACAAACACAAACTGAACTCCAAAACAAACACAAAATTAGAACTCCCAATTCACCCTAAACTTATGATGTTGCTTTTGGACAATATGGAAAAGTCCCTGATAGATTTAAAAAGCCATTGATCATTTAAAATTACAGGTATCAGCTACAGATCTTTGCTTTCCTGGATAACAAATTTCATTCAAGATCATATCACAAGGAAACTAGAGTTTTATGGAAAATAGGTAGATGGTGTGGGTGTGTGTGGGTGTAATTGTCTGTTCAGAGATACAAACTGCTTTCTCAGTGAATCAACAGCTCCAACGTCTTGCAATCCTTTAATCCCTAGGGGAGATCCCTTCCTATCTTTCCAGTACAAGACACATTATTAATGAATTATGTTTTCAGCAGGTAAAGGTCATTTTTAATGCTTTTAATGATTTAAACCTAAATCTTCCTTTTTGGATTTATTACATTCAAGTATGCTGGCTGTGAAATCTCTATGTAAGAATTAATTTGCATCTAAAGAGTGGAGATGCTACCCACAGTCAATTCTTCAGCTGGGCAACTTGGAATAAAATGGAAGTAACAAAAAGCTACCTTCCCTTTCAAAACCAAAACAAAATCACAGAGCAAGCAAACCAGAGGACTTGTTTTTGATATGACTTGCAAGGATGTTAACAGTGGGATCAGTCGGGTTTATTTGCACTGCCCCTTTAGTGCTTTATTTGTTACATATATATATCCCACTTTTACCCAGGAGCTCAAGATGATAAATCCTGAGGAAAATTAGATGAATGAATGACCGGCCTGAAGTAACCCAGAGAGCTTTCATGATTGTGGGTTGACTTAAATCTGGGTCTCCTTTTTGTAGACCCATACCTTCACCACCCTGGCTTTGAGCCAATAGAGAAGGATTGACCCCCTAGTGTACAGAGCAGAAGGGATAGCCTTGAGGGATAGGAGGAAGAATCACTACCAAGGCAATGGTCAGATAAAAGAGGACTGAGTCCAGAGCAGACATGTAGCCCGAGAAAACATCTCAGACATGCCTCTCCCTAGTTCTCAAGAAGATAAAAATAGGGGGAGGGAAGCATACTCACTTGCAACAATCTTTTACTATACAATAGAAGTAGCATTAGCCTACATCTCTTCAGATTTCTGGTCTGCTCTACCTTGAAAAGCTGAAACCGACAAAACTTTCAAGGCTGAAGGTGGTCTAGAGCTTGGTTCTCCCTGCTTCTAGTTCAGGACCTTCATGACTAGCCTATCCTGACTCTTGGACTAAGAGGAAAGGACTGGCCCAGAATCCTCCAGGGAGTTTCTGTGCTGAGAGGAAACCAGAATTTGGACCTCCTCATCCCTAACTCAGCCTCTTCACCATTACATCCTTACTGGAGACACTTATACAAAATCACCAAGAAAATCTGCAAGGTTGTAGATTGGAGTTTCCCTAGCCATAGGTCAGTGATGGTGAACCTTTTAGAGACCGAGTGCCCAAACTGCAACCCAAAACCCACTTATTTATTGCAAAGTGCCAGGGTCGCATCAGCATTGTGGTGCTCTCAGGGGGAGCAGGGAGGCGTGGCCCACTGGGTGGGCATGGCCACTGGGTGGGCAGAGCCGCGGTGGTCACAGCTGCGGTGGTCACGGCAGACTGCGTGGGCGTGGCCAGGGTGGGTGGGCCAAGACCAGGGTGGCAGGGACCAGTCTCTCGCCATCTCTGGGGCATCCCCAGGGGGCCAACACCGCTTGCTCGCTCACTTCCTGCCCCGTCACTTCCAAACGCCACATGCTCGCTACTCTGGCGAACTCTGCTGGGGCGATGGCGTGCGTGTCCACAGAGAAGGCTCTGAGTGCCGCCTCTGGCACACGTGCCATAGGTTTGCCACCCCTGCCATAGGTCAACACTTTTAACCATTCTACCACACCGGCTAGCTGTTTTATGTGACTTCCACCCCACATAACATCTTACAAACCATATGAACCCTGGAGAGGATAGAAAAGCTGCAAACAAACCTCCTTCTCTATCCATTAAGTTGCTTCTTCTTTAGTGAAATGAATATTCACTATTTCAGATGAGTGAATTTCAATCTCTCATCATTTTTTCAAATCTGCAAATGTTAAAGTTCAGTTTGTCACCGCTGAGATTTTTTTTTTTAAAGAACAGTATCTATTTAACTGTACAATTTTCCGAAGAGAAGCATTGGTTTAATAATAATAATAATAATAATAAAGTTGGAAGGGACCTTGGAGGTCATCGAGTCCAACCCCCTGCTCAGGCAGGAAACCCTATACCATTTCGGACAAATGGCTGTCCAGTCTCTTCTTAAAAACTTCCAGTGTTGGAGCATTCACCGCTTCTGGAGGCAGGTGGTTCTACTGGTTAATTGTTCTAACTGTCAGGAAGTTTCTCCTCAGTTCCAGGTTGCTTCTCTCCTTGATTAGTTTCCATCCATTGCTTCTTGTCCTGCCCTCAGGCGCCTTGGAGAATAGCTTGACTCCCTCTTCTTTGTGGTTTACTTGATATACATAGTATCAGAGGGGAAAAAAATCCCTCAACTGTGTTGTCTTTTTTGACATTATTTTCACAAATGCATTATGTATACACACTTTGGCATAGTCTTTCTTGCACTATCACTTTATTTATTTACTTATTTATTTTTTTGATGGACTGCTTTGCAAATTACAAGGAAGCGCAGATTCTGAATGACAACTTTCGGGTCATATATTGGCATTAAAATATGAAACTAGGTAAGTTGCCTTCAGATGTAAAGTAAACAAATTCCTTCCCCATTGTTAATTGTCACAGCATTGTCTCTCTAGCTTCTTTTCAAGCAAAATCGCAATGCACCTTTTTACTTTCTTCGAGAAGAGAGGAGTGCGTACTGAAGGCAGACTACGTTTCCTGTTCAGCTCTTTTCTCTTTCTTCAACTACTTCCACCCCCTCCCCATGCTTTCCAGCCAAATCTCCATCCCATCAAACTGCCTCCTTTATGAATAATAAAGATATAGGAAATTAAAGTAATACATCATTAGGGGCCCATTGTTCTGATGGAGTGCAGCTAAGATGTGTCAACTGGGAGGCTGAAAACAGCCATCAAAATCCCTAAGAGACCAAGCTGTCCATTAGGAAGCGGTATAAATCTCAATGCGCTGTCCCCTGTGTGCATCTTTGGGTGTTGCTGGGAAAACAAGGAAATCTCGAGGACCCAAGAGAGTTTTCATTCAGACAGAAAAGAGATATAGCAGAATCAAGTTATCTGTGCACCAACAAAAATGTTGGAACTTAAAGAACCGTGATTAGGTAAAATACACCCAAAGTAGGCTATCCGGTTCCAGCATACCAGAAATATAATTATCCATTGCTAATGCAAAAACAAAACAAAGACACGGAGATAAAGGCTGTGCTAAAAGAGGAGTACAGCCAGAACTTGGGGGAAGGGGTGGGCCCATTGTACTATGTCAATTAAGAGACTTTATTCTGCATTGTGATGGTTCAGATAAGCTGTAGGTTATAACCAGCTTTGTGAACTCCTGAAAGGCAATCATGTACAGCACCAAAAATCAAGAAAAAACTTGTGATATTTTCAAATCTAATATAATTACTGAGGATAAAATTTCTGTTTATCAAGTGGAAGAAATGAGAAAGGAATCATATGTCATAAACTTCCATGTGCATATACATAGTCATATAAACACACATTTACATGGGAAGAGAAAGAAGGATGGTAAAAGAAGTGAGAGACGGTGGAAATTATCTATAGAGAATGAAACTTCCTCAAAGTACAGTAAAGATGACACAATCCTTCTTGCATTGCTGTATTGGTCAGCCCAGATAGCAGAGTTTGCACAATATGATAAATATGGAATACTAACTACAATGGCTGTGCTCATTTAACATGTTGTTTCTCAAAGGTGTGATGTCTTCAGATGATAATCTCATTTGCACGGCATTCTTACACAATGGCTGGTGAACTAAAACATCTCATTCCTATCTTGATTCGATGTGGTATTCTGTCATAACCCAGAGATAAGCAAATTTTCTCTCTAATTTGTGAGCCACAATAAATGAGTTGGATGAATTCTACTTCAGCTGTTTCAGGATAAAATAGGATGAGATAATCGTTTTCTCACATCTTTAGATTAAATATGGCTTGAGAATAAAATTGCTTGAAATGTGGGAATTACTTCTTTGGGGCACATTGCCATCTTAGTTCTCCACACCTGACCACAATGATGCCATAATGAGAAAATACACACCATGCCATTGTGTCACAAGTTCCTTCCTACTTAAGAAGCAGAATTTGCATCACAACCTTGTGATGTATTTTTTCCTACTTCCCCTCCCCAAACCCCTTGCAACAGTTGTCTTTTGCATAGAGATTGGCAGTGTGGATTAAAATTATGAAAATATTCCCCTTGTTTTTGAAGATACATGTCTCAAATGTCTGAGAGAAGCAAATTGGATAGTGAAAATAGTGCCAGACAAAGAGATTATTTAGCACTTTCTCTTAATGTTAATTCAATTTGTAGAAGAGAACTGCCTTTAAAAATACTTTCAGAGGAGAGAATTTTTGGAGAAATCTTTATAGATGGAGTGTGCAGATCTTGTACTTATTTAGTAGCAAGTACAATCCACTTTCAAGAGAGTTTTAGTATCTTTGGCTACCTGCCCTTCTTCTCCATGTCAAGTGAAGACAACAGTAGTGACCTGTTCCATGGGGGGAGACTCAGAAATGAACTCACTGTCCCTGCTAAGGAGGAATATCCATTTGAGAAATGATTGGAGAAAATCCTTGTTCCCCTCAGAAAACGAAAATTGGAGAAATCCTCAACTTCATTGCTCTGATAACAAATTTGAAAGAGAATTCCGAAGGCCATTTGAGTCTAACTCTGTGTGAATATGTCCCTAAATTAGCTATAGTGCACCATGCAGCAAACATGGAAACCAAATGACATGCCTATTATTCAGTGACCTGGAACTGGCCCTGAATCTAAACAATTTTATTATTTGTGAAGACCCGCATTCATGATGCTCATTAGCCAATTTTGCACCAGTCACTATGTGTTAGTCAAACCAGAAAATAAAACATTATAAGGGTAAAATATAGGGAGGAATTTTGGATGTTATCTTTCGGTCCTAATGGACTGACAGGAGATAAAAGCAAGAAGGAGAAGGAAGAGAAAAAGAAGACCAATTATAGACAGACCAAAATCTGATGAAGAATGCGTGAAGGAAGAATATCCTGTGTAGATCATGAGGGAACAGTGGCTGAAACCAAGACAGAAGAGGCTTTCAAAGAAGTCAGTTTCAATAAGGGGATGGAGTTTGTCTGCTTTTTCTACACTGCTCGGAGTCAACTTTGGTGACAAGGGTAGCTATATAAATTTGATTACTAAACTTAAGAAAATAGTTTGTACTATTGTACTCCTTTGTGCAACTGGATTCTGGATTTTCTTACCAACAGGCCCCAATATGTGCGAGTTGGAACAAATACCTCTAATACCATTTTCTTGAGCACAGGTTCTCCTCAGGGCTGCGTCTTAAGTCCGCTGCTGTTCACCCTGTTGACCCATGACTGCTGTGCTAGGTTTGCCACCAACCATATTGTGAAGTTCGCAGATGATACAACAGTAGTGGGCCTTATTCAGGATGACAAGGTGGAAGCTTACTGCAAGGAGGTTGAGGGGTTGGTGAACTGGTGTAAGGAAAACAGCCTAGTTTTAAATACAGGAAAAACCAAAGAGATCATTGTTGATTTCAGAAAAGGCAGGCACAGCCACACTTCTCTGTGCATTAATGATTCATCTGTGGAGATGGTTACCAGCATCAAATTCCTGGGTGTGCAGCTAACGAGTAGGCTGACTTGGTCGCTCAACAGTGAGAAACTGGTGAAGCGGGCACAGCAGCGCCTGCATTTTCTGCGCCGCATGAGAAAAGCACATCTTCCTTCCCCTGTCCTGATCACTTTCTACAGGGGGACAATCGAGAGCATCCTGTCATACAGCATCACAGTCTGGTTTGGAGGCATCACTGCTTCAGACAGGAAGGCGGTGCAGAGAGTGGTGAGAATGGCTGAAAAGGTCATTGGCAGTTCCCTCCCTCCCATCCAGGACATAGCACAGAAGCGTTGTTTGAGCAGGATCTGTAAGATTATCTGGGACACTACACATCCTCTTCACGACCTGTTTTCCTTGTTACCTTCTGGGAGGAGGCTTCATGGTATCCGTAGCAGAACATCCAGATTCAGCCATAGTTTCATTCCATACAGCATTAACCTTGTGAACTCTCAAACTTCCTCCTTGCGTTATATATTCAAGATGGACAGTATTTAATATTTATTTGCTATGTATATGTAGGGATGTGGGTCTATATATATGTTGTACAAAGTATGTTTAGGTGTGTGTCATGTATGTGTGTTTGAAACTCAACATTAAGAGAACCAAGATCATGGCATCCGGCCCTCTCAATTCCTGGCAAATAGATGGGGAAGAAATGGAGGTAGTGACAGATATCTTCCTGGGCTCTAAGATCACCACAGATGGGGACTGCAGCCAAGAAATTAAAAGACGCTTGCTCCTGGGGAGGAAAGCTATGGCAAATTTAGACAGCATACTAAAAAGCAGAGACATCACCCTGCCAATAAAAGTACGTATAGTCAAGGCCATGGTTTTCCCAGTTGCAATGTATGGCTGTGAAAGTTGGACTATAAGAAAGGCTGAACGCAAAAGAATTGAGGCCTTTGAACTATGGTGCTGGAGAAGACTCCTGCGAGTCCCTTGGACTGCAAGGCGATCAAACTGGTCAGTCCTAGAGGAGATCAACCCTGACTGCTCCTTAGAAGGCCAGATACTGAAGTTGAAACTCAAGTACTTTGGCCACCTAATGAGAAGGAAGGACTCACTGGAGAAGAGCCTAATGCTGGGAAAGATTGAGGGCAATAGAAGAAGGGGACGACAGAGAATGAGGTGGCTGGATGGAGTCACTGAAGCAGTAGGCGTGAGCTTAAATGGACTCCAGAAGATGGTAGAGAACAGGAAGGCCTGGAGGAACGTTGTCCATGGGGTCGCGATGGGTCGGACACGACTTCGCAACTAACAACAACATGTATGTGTTTCACTCTGAGAGCGGGCAACTAAATTTCATTTTTGATGTGTGCCATTGTGCCCACAATACAAAAATGACAATAAAAGTTATTTTATCTAGTTCTAGAAATAAGTGATGTTAACAAAATCTAGTCAAGGGAGTTTAAAACCAGTTATGTTTGCTTTCCGATTCTAAATCCCCTTGCTCCTAAGCTATTTTGCTTGCATAATTTAAACAGTGACAGATTAACTCTAGGGAAAACCAAGATGTTGTTAAACTCACTCAGCATAGAAAACAATTAACAGCCAAGCTTTGTCTTGAGATTATCTGCTGCTGAAATGGTTTGAAAAATAGGATTTGATGGGGGAAGCAGATCACACAGGGGAAAAACAATGGTTAAGTCACCTGTGAGTTGAACTCCAATCCTGGTGACCACACACAAACAAATCTATATAATTTTCTTGGCAGGGTTGAAGAAATCATTTATCATTGCTAACTTTGGAGAGAAATGTATTTCATTTGCCCAATCTAGTCTACCACTCTAGAATTTCCTGGTGGTTTTTGATCCAGCTACTAACTTGGTCTGATCCTGGTTAGCTTTTTAAGATCAACCACAATCAAATAGATATTTTCTCTTCCCCCCTCAAAAAACAAAAAACAAACAAAAACTGATTTTGATTGATCATTCAATCAAATACTGAAAAATGCTTGTCAATGTTAAGTGAAGACTACTGAAGTCTTCAAAACATTACTCTAAAACCCAAATCAAAGTTAAAAGCAAGATATATTTTTGAAACATCTGTGGTTAGGATTAGAGAAGGAGACAGAGAAAGAGAAGAAGGAGAAGCTGCCAAAAAAGCCAACACAGTGCTGGGCTGCATTAACAGAGGGATAGAATCAAGATCACGTGAAGTATTAATACCACTTTACAAGGCCTTGGTAAGGCCACACTTGGAATCCTGCATCCAGTTTTGGTCACCACGATGTAAAAAAGATGTTGAGACTCTAGAAAGAGTGCAGAGAAGAGCAACAAAGATGATCAGGGGACTGGAGGCTAAAACATACAAGGAACGGTTGCTGGAATTGGGTATGTCTAGTTTGACGAAGAGAAGGACGAGGGGGGACATGATAGCAGCCTTCCAATATCTCAGGGGCTGCTCCAAAGAAAAGGGAGTCAAGCTATTCTCCAAAGCGCCTGAGGGCAGGACAAGAAGCAACGGATGGAAACTGATCCAGGAGAGAAGCAACCTAGAACTAAGGAGAAACTTCCTGACAGTTAGAACAATTAACCAGTGGAACTACCTGCCTCCAGAAGCTGTGAATGCTCCAACACTGGAAGTTTTTAAGAAGAGACTGGACAGCCATTTGTCCAAAATGGTATAGGGTTTCCTGCCTGAGCAGGGGGTTGGACTCAATGACCTCCAAGATCCCTTCCAACTTTATTATTATTATTATTATTATTATTAAATAAATCTAATTTAGAAATTGCATTAGAGTTTCTACTTTTACATGATCTCAGTCTCTAAAGGAAACCACGATTCTGCATTCATGGTCAAAGGAACTTGACAGTTTGGGTGAATATGCAAAACTGGACCAGTCACCTGCCCTGGCTTACAGTATATTATAGTTTACTTTGTTTCATTCATTTTTTTTTTAAAAAAAATGTATTATACATTCATGCAATTATAGCTTGCTATAATCAGGGCTTGCTTTGGCAGCATGTACCCCAAAAAGGGATAATCATGCACACAGATATTTCAGTTGACAAAACCCTCTTGCAAACAATTTCTGATGGAGACAGACCAAGGGTTATGGCATGTCTTTGAAATCCATCCATCTGAGGCCAGAGGTCAGTGATAAGAGGCTTAACCAAGGAGTGAGTGGGACTGAATCCACAATGGGTGAGGGCGCTTTAATTTTCTCCTCTTTGAGATGAGTTTCAATGCTAAGAGCATATATCCCCAAACTCTGAAGTATATCCTGGGATGCCTATTAAAGCCCTTTAATGTGAACAGCAAATTGGAGAAGAGGAAATTGTTTCCCATGCTATTGGGGGTTTTGTGTTATTTGTGAAAAGATGCAAACTAGTTCATATGAAGGAAGTAGTCAAGAACATTCACCATTACAAACTCCCTCCAATTCTGAGGCAACTAGACGAGTTAAAAAAAATATTTCCCCCCCCACTCCTATGAGGTGTCTGTACCTTCATCAATCTCCAATCCTCTGCCAGAGGCCTAGGACGTTGAGGGTACTGAGCAGGATCTCAGATATTCCTAGCAATAGCAATAGCACTTAGACTTATATATTGCCCCATAGAGCTTTACAGCATTCTCTAAGGAGTTTACAGAGGCAACATATTACTCCCAACCATCTGGGTCCTCATTTTACTGACCTGGGAAGAATGGAAAGCTAAATCAACCTTCAGCTGGTCAGGACTGAACTTCTGGCAATAGGCAGAATCAGTCTGCAATGTTGCATTCTAACCACTGTACCACCACAGACTCTTCTAGACAGTCTATCCATCCATCCATCCATCCATCCATCCATCCATCCATCCATCCATCCATCCATCCATCCATCCATCCATCCATCCATCCATCCATCCATCCATCCATCCATCCATCCATCCATCCATCCACCCATCCACCCATCCATCCATCCATCCATCCATCCATACATCCATACATCCATACATCCATACATCCATACATCCATACATCCATACATCCATACATCCACCCATCTTCTTGATCTGCATATACAAGGAAAGATGCTATGGCATAGTAGTAAATTTTCCCCTTCCTCAAGAATGAATGATGGGAAAAAGAGACCTTAGCAAGAGACCTTTCCTCTCAACATGCCTAATAAACCTAAAACAGGTTGGGCTGAGTATATCTAAGGACCAAATCTAATTCCTATCTTCCAGAATCACCTCTAAGATCATTGTGCTGTCTTATTCCAT
This sequence comes from Azemiops feae, assembly GCA_023970755.1. NCBI lineage: Eukaryota > Metazoa > Chordata > Lepidosauria > Squamata > Viperidae > Azemiops > Azemiops feae. Next base: position 405,439 of record JALGBA010000947.1, read on the forward strand.
ACATCACGATAAGGCAACAGCCAGCTATTTGAGGAAGCTGCTTCTCAGAGTATGCATTGCCTTCCTCTGTTGTCTGATTAAAGCCCTGTCGGAGATGCACTCCAGAGGTAGCATCAAGCCCTCTAATTCAAACTGACTTTGGATCATGTAGTCTGCTGTTCACAAGTCAGAGTGGGTCTAATACAAGAAGCTGACTGCTCTTTAAAAAAAAATGTGGACTGGCACATTCTGCCTTTCCCTTCCGAAGAAAGGTTTGGCAGTCATAATGCAGGCATTAAAAAACAGAGAGAGAACTTTTTAGCATCGGTAGAAAAAACAAAGGTGGATGCTGGGTTAATTTTTATTAGGAGTGCTGTTTTCAAAAGTCATCATGATTATGCACTATCAGCAGGCCCAGAAATTAATTAGAGCTGAAGAAAGTGAATCTTGGAGTCTTGGCAAGCAGAGCTGGAATCTTGTCTAATGTGAAACTTGCCCAGGATTCAGAAGCCCATTTTTTTTCAGCCTCCCTGAGATGATGTGTTTATGAAAGCTGCCAGCTCACCTTCAGTGTAATGCTACGTTGAACATAAAAACAAGAACAGCCATGCTGGATTAAGCCAAGAACCCGTTTAATCAAACATCCTGTTTCTGACAGCAATCTGATAGATCTCCTAAGCTGGGCTGGTATTTACAAGGCCAACTCCACCATTAGATAGAATGAGATGGCAGCCAGATGGTGGCCTCAGGAGACAGATGCTGACAGGAAAACAATGATGGCAAGATGTCAAAGGTCAGAGATTTCTCTGCCTCACATGTTAAATGGCTCGGGTATCAGTATAGACACAAAATCCATCAGATCAACTCTGATGTGTAGAATGGATGAATTCCATCTTTATATCTGCATTATCTTGAGGAAGAACCAGCGTTCAGAATTTGCAAGTGACCTTAAAATGAGATGGGCTGGTAAGACTCCATCAGTCTGCATGAATCACACATGGTGTTTTCCAGATGGCATGCCAGTGACCAAAGCTGGCATTTTGTCATTAAAGCAACCAGCCTGAGGCAATTCAAAAAGGGTCAACACTACTTTTTTTCCTACTCTGAACTGTTGTCATCAGCCTAACAGGTTTTCACTTAGGGTAAATGAAAAGGATTTGCAGAAACTAGAAGTGGCAATTTAAGTAGTCAGGTTAGGATCAAAAAGTTGGTAATGTCAGATTCAGCTTCATTTAAGGCAAAAGGGGATTTCCCTGACTTGGGCCATAAGCATTTGGGCCATCCTTAGTGGTAATCCTAGAAGCTGAAGACTAGATGAAATCAACCTGGGAAGGCTACTGCAATGACTTATCCTATTTTCCTAGATGGGAAGTAAGGTAAAAGAACACGTCAAAAATGAGTTAAGTTCCTGATAGTTTCATGGAGACACCCACAGCTTATTCTTGGCAGCAATATAATCACTGATACTGCTTAGGTTCAAGGGATTAGTGGTGATATGACATTGGCCTGGTTAGGTAAGGGACCACTTTTCTCTCATTGTCTCTGCCTACCTCTAAGATCTAGAAGACTGTCCATACTTCAATGGACCAATGAACAATGCCATCTAATAGGTCCCACGAAGTGTGCCTTCTCTGTTATGGTGTCTGCCCTCTGAATGGTATCCCCATGAGTTTGCATTGTTCTGATCCTGTTATCCATTATATAAGCCTTGAAGACCTGACTCTTCTCCCAGCCCCAGGGTGAAAATATGTTTTCATTGGATTTTTTTTTACAATCAGGTCCTCCTTATTAAATACGTTCCCCCAATTTTTATCCTAGTTGGACCATCTTATTGATGAGGGAATTAAAGGGGAACTCATCAAATTTGCAGATGACACCAAACTGGCAGGAGTAGCCAACACCCCAGAAGACAAACTCAGGATCCAAACAGATTTTGACAAACTTGAACAATGGGTCCTATCCAACAAAATGAGCTTCAATGTGGAGAAAAGCAAAGTTTTATATTTAGGTAGGAAAAATCAAAGGTACAAGTACAGATTGGGCAAGACCTGGCTCAAAATCAGTAACTGTGAGAGCGACCTTGTAGTCCTAGTGGACGATCACTTGATTATGAGCCAGCAGTATGCAGCAGCAACCAAAAAAGCTAATACAATCCTGGGTTGTATAAACAGAGGCATAGAATCAAGTTCAGGCGAGGTATTAGTACTGCTTTATAAAACCCTAGTAAGACCACACCTGGAATACTGCAGCCAGTTTTGGTCACCATATCACAAAAAAGATGTTGGGAGTTTGGAAAAAAAATTCAGAGAACGGCTGCAGGACTTGGGTTTGGCTAGTCTAAAGAAAAGAAGAAACAGGGGTGACATGATAGCAGTGTTTCAGTATTTGAGGGGCTGCCACAAAGAAGAGAGGGTCAGGTTATTCACCAAAGCACCAGAGGAAAGGACTAGAAACAATGGTTGGAAACTGATCAAAGAGAATTAAGAAGAAACTTCCTGATAGTGAGGACAATCAACCAGTGGAACAGCTTGCCTCCAGAAATCGTGGGTGCTCCATCACTGGAGATTTTTAAGAAGAGACTAGACAGACACTTGTCTGAGATGGTATAGGTTCTCCTGCTTGAGCAGGGGGCTGGACTAGAAGACCTCCAAGGTCCCTTCCAGCTCTATTCTATTCTATTAAAACTGCCTGCTTCTGCTCCTTTGCTAATTACGCACCTTGTGGAAATACAGTCTTATCTGTTGGTTCAGGGAGCTAGGGGAGCAACAAATTTGGATAGAGGATATGTATAGAATTTCAGTGGACTTGCTATCTCTCTCTCTCTCTCTCTCTCTCTGTCTCTCTCTCTCTCTCTCTCTCTCTCTCTCTATCTATCTATCATCTATCTATCATCTATCTATCTATCTATCTATCTATCTATCTATCTATCTATCATCTATCTATCTATCTATCTATCTATCTATCTATCATCTATCATCTATCATCTATCTATCTATCTATCTATCATCTATCTATCATCTATCTATCTATCTATCATCTATCTATCTATCTATCATCTATCTATCATCTATCTATCTATCTATCTATCTATCATCTATCTATCATCTATCTATCTATCTATCTATCATCTATCTATCTATCTATCTATCTATCTATCATCTATCTATCATCTATCTATCTATCTATCTATCATCTATCTATCATCTATCTATCTATCTATCTATCTATCTATCTATCTATCATCTATCTATCATCTCTCTATCTCTCTATCTCTATCTCTATCTCTGTCTCTGTCTCTCTCTCTCTGTCTATCCATCTATCTATCTATCTACCTATCTACCTATCTACCTACCTACTTACCTATCTTTCTATCTATCTATCATCTATCTAAATAGCTAGCTAGTTATCAGTCCAGAGGGATTCTGGGCAGTGTACAAATAACATATTGAAAACATAAAAACTGAATATAAAAATTAAAATAGAGTCAAGCATAGTTAAAATTCAACATTAAAAGTTAATTAAAAGGGTTAGGACTGGGCTTTCAGGGTACTGTGTATTCCTCTGTGAGCCCCTAGCAAGATAACATAGAAGGCTGTCTTCCTGGACCCCATTACTCAGGATTCTTTGACTGATGGGGTCTGTCACACACATTCCCTGCCTGACAGGGTGGGACAGGCTGATACAATAGGGTGAAGAAAGTTACTTAAGTAACCTGGCCCCAGCTCATTTAGGACTTTGAAGGTCACAACCAACACCTTGAATTGCATCTGGAAGCAAACTGGCACCCAGTGCAGCTCAGACAGCAGAGATGTTACAAGCACCATTCTATGGGCACCCAACATTGCATTCTGTGCCAGCTGAAGCTTTCAGATACTTTTCAATGGTAGTTTCATGGCAGTAGCACTTAGACTTATATACTGCTTTGTAGTGCTTTGCAGCATTCTCTGAGCAGTTTACAGAGTCAGCATATGGCCCCCAACAATCTGGGTCCTCATATTTCCAACCTCAGAAGGATGGAAGGCTGAGTCAACTTTGAGCCGGTCAGGATTGAACTCCAGGCTGTGGGCAGAGTCATCCTGCAATACTGCTTTCTAACCACTGCCTCACCACAGCTCAGTAAATTGCATTGCAATGGTCCAGACAGGAGATGACCAGGGCATGAGTGACCAGGTGGGCTCTTCAGTTCTTTTAGATCAGAGGTCCCCAATCTTTTGGGCACCAGGGACCGGTTCCATGGAGAGAGGTTTTTCTGCGAACCGGAGGGGGCGTGGCTTTGTATGCTGCCTGCATCCCGTGGATGGGGCTTTGCTTGTTTGTGTGGACCAGTTGTTGGCATGCTGCAGCCCGGTACTGGTCCATGAACCGGGGGTTGGGAATCCCTGTTTTAGATAATCAGTGCTATTCAAATAGGTAAAAAGGAGCAAGTTGTCTCAGGTATGTCACTGAATTATTTGAGGAATGATACCTTGACAGGAGTGGCTTCCTTATGGATTTTATCAGATGCCTACATTCTTCGGTTTTACCTAATTTTACTAATTCCTAAGGAAATGTGAGATTTGTGACAGCAACTCTTCCTGCTGGATTTTGGGATAGTGGGGGCAGCCACAGATGTAGTATGTGCCTCCAGTAAAGTATCAACAACTATATTCTCCCCAAGCCTTATTTTGCAGCAGTAACTAATCCACTTGAAGGAAGCATCACAAACAACAATCTAAAGAAATTCTAAAGAGCTTGAAGTAGAAACACAGGAGAGTTTATTTATTTTTGTTTTATTTTTTTGCCCAGAAGACAAACCAGTACTCTGTCAATAGAGTACTCTCTAAGGTTCTTTGCTGCATGCAGGTAAGAATCTCCAAAATCCACCAGAGGTTGTGTTACAGGTAAACATCCAAGGCCGCTGAAAAACCACCCCAATGTATTGGTCTTCCCACTTCAAAGAAAAATGATTGATCGTACACACTTGTGCATCCAGAAGGGGGTACGGGTGCCTGTGTGTGAAGCAACCTCCCATTTTATCTGTAGCTTCTCTGCTAATGCAACCCAAAATACCGTTTGCTTTTTAGTAACATAAAAAGATTAAACTGGCTTGCAAAGGAAGATTTATGCCTCTGCTCCCATCATAACTCTTGTGAGTAAAGGCATGTCAGATGGTATAGAAACTGTCCATTATCCAACGTGGTTCAGTCTAAGGGGCCAAATGGCATTTTAAACAGTTTGGAAGTCAACGAGTAACTGCAGTATTATTTGCAGCCAAGTGATATTTAATTGCTCACCTTCAATGGGTCTGCTTTTGGCAGAAGAAAAGTGTCAGAATTAACCCTTGGTATTCCGGAGGTATCTCTGTGTTTGGCCCTTTCTAAAGGACCGCGGTTATCATGGGAGAAAATAAGGAGGCATAAGGAAGAATACAAATGCAATTTCTTTCTTTCATGTCCCTTATTATACCCCAATAGCCTTGGTTTAGTCTTTTATTCATGCATGCAAATTATCTGCATAGGTTAGATATAAACAATTATTTTTTAAGAGAGCTGGAAGTGATTTAAAAGAAGTTTTGCTGCAAATATTTTGTTGCGTCTTTATTACTTCCTGAAGAGGAAAAGCAGATTTATTTTTTTAAAAAATAATAATAATACTTGCAAAGCTTCTTAGTAGAAGAGAAATGAATAAATAAATAACTAGCTATTTGTCTTTTCTAAACTTCTTTCAATTTCCTTAAAAACAATATGCTAAAACTGAGCTAAAATTTCTTGAGTTGAAAATTTCTGATAAGTTTCATTGGATTATTTTTTTTTTGCCATTCTTCTGGAAAAATACTATCCTGTTTATTTTTCTCCAAAGATTTTACACTATGTTTAATACTGTACCAATCTAAACAATATTTAGAGCTACAATTCAATCATGGTTAAAATTAACCAAAGTATTAGTGGGAATGCAATCACCAAACATTTAACTGATGTTAACTGTGTTATGCAAACCTAGGAAATATATGCATAAACCATGTTTAACTTAATATGAATGAAAAAAAATCCAAGAAATTACGCAGTGAAGGCAGAGAAATAGGGAAGATTCTTAAGAATCTGTTGCTACTTCACTCAATGCAGGTAGTCCTCAACTTATGGCCACAACTGAGCCCAAAGTTTATGTTGCTAAGTGACAAATTTGTTAAGTGAGTCTTGTCCCATTTTACGACTTTGCTTGCCACACTTGTTAAGCGAATCATTGCAATTGTTAAATTAGTAACACGGTCGTTACGTGAATCTGGTTTCCTCACTGACTTTGCTTGTCAGAAGATCGCAAAAGGGGATCACATTATAGGGATTGTATTCTTGTTATTAGCATAATGACCGCCATTTTGCTTCTGTACACTGCGCTTGCATTAGGGACGCCATTTTGTGAAGACAAGAAGATCACGTACACAGACCCAGAGACAGGGGAAAGAGTGGGAAAGTAATGAAAGATGATTGGTTAACGTTCTCTGTGCCAACAAGTGTCACCTTGTGATTGGTTGCTATCTGTATATAAATAGAAGTGCCTAATGGACCACTGGGTGGCACTGCTGAATGCGGCTGCCAGTGTTTCAAACAGTGTTCCACCCAGCAACTTCAATTGGCCAAATAAAGTTCTGTTTGACCTGGAAGCCTCCGCTTGAGTCTCCTGATTTGCCCCCTTGGAACCTCAAGTTCTTCGGGTAGCTGCTGACCCTTACAACATGACTCTGGGACACGGCAACCATCATAAATATGAGTCAGTTGCCAAGCATCCAAATGTAAATCACGTGACCATGGGGATGCTGCAACGGTCATAAGTGCCAAAAATGGTCACAAGTCACTTTGTAACTTCAAACAGTCACTAAGTGAACTGTTGTAAGTTGAAGATAATTGTAATTGTCTGGAATCTTTTCAGTCTATATATATATAGTGGTCCTATTTAGATGTTGAAAACACGTTCTCAAATATCTCGAAAATAAAAACACAGAAAACATTTTCCTAAAGTTTTTTTTTTCCCTGCAGAAATTGTAAGGCACATTTTTCACAATAAACTAAAACCAAGTAGAAGCCTTTAACTAATGTTTCCAGTATCAAATTCCTCTCCTCTGTTTTTGGGATTTTTCCAGCTCAGATACTGTAATGGTATATGGGAAAGACCTTGGGAAATGGGGAATGTGGGGGGGGGGAGGAGAGTTGCTGCATAACGAATGGTCAGATAAGAGAGGGCATAGCCTGCAGCTGCATAATGGCTGGAAAAGAGGATCAGAAGGGATTTTCTCTGAGTTCTCAGACTGTAAAGGGGATGGTGGGAGTTTTGTACTTTCAGACTTACAAGACTCTTAATGTTGCTGTACAATAAAGTAGAGTTAGCTCATTTGCTTGCATTTCCTGTGTGGTCTACATGGGAAGGCTGACAGTTACATTAGCCTTAATAATTCTGCTTCTTCCTGGCCTTAAAAAGGCCTTATATCATGCATCCTGTGTAGTATGCAAAACCATGCCTGGTTACTTAAAGCAAGCCAGCTTTAGTCTAAGGCTAGGTAGGTAGTGACCCAAGGCATCAAAATGTAGGGAGTGCCAACCCTACTCCTCTTTCTGAATCATTCTTAAAAAATGGCTAATCTTTGCATCAACAGGAGGCTGATACATCAGGAGCATCATATATCCTCCAGCTAACAGACATATTTGTTGCTTTTACCATTTACAGGAGGAAAAGGGGTAGCTTGACAGTGTTGCCTGTGATGAATTTTATTGCAGCGCATGAGAAACTGTTGAAGAATTTATTCTCCTCTTAGTGAAATTCTTCAAAATTGTGTCCCCGCTTTCTCAGCTTGCTAGGGGGCAGAGAATTTGGAGAGACTTTTTTTGGTGCATCATGGTAAAAATGAAAAGCAAAAATAACTCAGGACCACGTCAGTTGTTCATATATTCAAACATAGGATTAAAAATGTGTCAGCAAGAGGCTTGCTGAAATGTATTTATTTTTTTTTAAAAAAAAAAACCAGGCAGCCGTCTTCTGATGATTGTGCCTTACAGCTGCTGAATGTAGTGGGCATAAGTAGCTTGGGAGCATCACTGTCAGAGAGTTAGCTTGGGAATATATAGGCGTTGCTGAGGGTAGGGTTGAAATGATTAGTTGGTGACCGAGATGGTGGGCATGAGGGAAGATTGATGGTAGAGAGGAGACAGACAGTAACCCACGGTCACATCAAGCAAGAAGAGATATAATAGGGATCTGGAGGCACACAGTGTATGGAGAGATGCAGTTGGTCTTTGAAATCAATTTTGCCTTTTAGCCCCCATTTTGATGGGGCCATCTCGCTGTGGTCAATTCACTTGGGACAACTCACCACGGTCAACTCGCCATGGGACAATTCAATGCGGGATAACACAAGAGAGGGACAAGTGAATTGCAGCAGGCCTTGTCTTGCTCTAGGTTTAAGCCTTCTCAAGTTAGAAGTCCTTGAGGCAGGGGTTAGTTGCAATTCTATTTGTCCCTCTCTTGCCCATGTTGCCCACATTCAATTGTCCCATGGTAAGTTGGCCATGGCGAGTTGTCCAGGACAAATTGACAGGGGCAAGGCAACTGGGGTTAGTTGACCAGAGTGAGTCAGCTGGGGTGAGTTGTCCTATTCTGGAAGAGTTGGCCATCCTAGCATGTATTACCCAGCCCTAGTTGGCTCCAGAAGGGGATGTTCTTCTCTTGGAAATATGACTATCTGCTTTTGAATGTGTCACCAGTAATGAAACCAAATAATGGAGTGGGGTAGTTATTGTAATTGAGGAAGTCTTTCAGAGGCACTGTGCTGCAGATAACTGGATAGAAACCCTTGGGTTAATTGGTTCTGTTGCTGTTATACCAGCCTGTGGGCAATTCAACTGAGTCTTTGACTGCCAACTGGAATGGATGGGTGTCAAAGGTCTTGGATCAAATTGTTCCTGTTTATCAAACCTGAGGGAGTGGGGACCTTAGTTCCAGGAGCTGAAATGATAGAAAAGAGAGCTAGAATGCCTTTGGGGGACTATCAAGACTCGAATGAGGCCATTTTAGGGATTACATAATAAGCATGCACAACAGCATTTTTTCCCAGTTCCTATTGTATGTTCAGGTAGCTAGCCAGTCGCCTAATTTAAGGTGCAAGGAATTGTTACACCTGCTGAATTTGGTTCTATTTTGAGAAGCTTATCTGAATTCTTAAATTACTTTCCAAATGGGGCAGAAAGAATTTCAGTTATTTTTAATGAATGTAGAGAAAAGCAAATCATTATGAGAGAGAGGTCTCAAAGGATGTAATACCTCCTTGAAGATATTTGCTTGACGCTATTACTCTTGACTTTTTAGCTACTGGGTGAAGTCTATTCTACGTGTATATTTATCCTTTTGATGGTGTTTACAGGCTTGTCTATATGGTGTGTGTGTCTCTGTGCATGTATTTTAATCTTATTATTACTTTCATCTGGCACATTTTGCTTCTTTCAATTTATTTTTGCTCTTTCTCTTTTTAAAAGTACTACTGTATATGAATTCATTTGTAAGTAATCCTGGGGCTTTCAGAAGTCAGACCATATAAGGATATAAATTCCTTAATAAAATAAATAGCTTCAAGAGGAAAGAAAGGGAAGAGAAAGGAAGAAGATGGAAAGAGAAATGGGATGGGGGAAAACAAACTGAAAAATAAATTCTATTTTTGTCTGGGTTTCAAAGCCTGTACCAAAAGCCTTCTTTGTCAGAAATTACACTATAAACATTTTTATTTTGAAGCGTTGTCTTTCTTGGCCTTCCTTCACCTCCAAGCATCCATCCTCATTATCAACACTCCTTTGACTCCCAAGCAACTTTATGGCTATCCTGAATCCAGGAAAGATGGTAAGAGGAGATTTGCTTAGCCTAGCAAATGCCATTTTCTCCTTCATATGGTATTTATGAATATCTGTGCAAGAAAAAGTTTGTAGGAGTGAGAGAGAATAGTTGGGATATGCACGACATTTGATAAATAGTGACATTTATTCAAGCCCTCTTCTGAAAGGTGTTGTAAGAAGGTTAAGCCAGAGTTAAAAGTGCGTTGCTGTTGTGGCCAAAATCTGGCACAAAATCACTTTGAGGACACAACATAGTTTAATTAGCATGCATACAGTACATCCTGGGCTCCCGGCAAAGAATTGGCACTTTAGTTAGCCCTGAACAAAAGCAGAACCAGAGCTTATATATCTTTGGCCTCCTACAATGAAGAGACAACTCAGAGAGAGAAAAGGCAGACATGGTGTAAATTACAGCATGACAGTTGGAATGGTTTAGATAAACTCTTCTGAGTGACCTTTTTGTTATTGATCCCTTCCTACTAGGTCGGTATGTTAGCCATACTTTGAGATAAATAGACACAATTTGGATTACTGGGCCATAAGTTCCTGACTGAGTCCTCTCTCTATCACTGCTCAGGGTCAACTCAGCTTGCTGTGTCAAACCCAATGAACCAAGAGCAACATGTGGAATTACTTCTGAGTAGTTTCCTCATTGTTGTTTGCTGATTAGACAGAATCCTGCCAGACAAAATTTATTATCTGCATAACTATAGATATATAATCCAAGAATTTCCAGGGAGGTTTCACCCTTGTTCTCTTCCTGCCAACCAGACAAGCTCCACAGTCTCCTTATATTCCACTACAGTACTTTAAGCAGTTGGAGGGGAGCATCTCATAGTTTTGGTAGTGAATGCAGTTCACATGTTTATGGAGGGGTCCTTTTACCAGGACAATGCAGGTGAGTAGAGTTTGCAAGTAATACAAATCAGGGAAAGCTAAACCTGGGGGATAGTAGAGATCAAATGAGAGATAAATTGTTTGGGGGGGGGAGGGAAAGGGGCTAATTCAGAGACATCTCAGTGAGAGGGTCTCTTTCTCCAAGGAATAAAGATGCAGAATATGTTCAAGATGGACAGTGTTTAATATTCATATGTTATGTATATGTAGGGGTGTAGGTCTATACATATGTTGTATATAGTATGTATGTGTTTAGGTCTTTGGTAATTCGGGTTTTCTCCCGTGTAAAATTGAAAGTGTCTTGGCAACGTTTCGACAAAGTTCCATTCGTCATCTTCAGGCTGGTGTCTTCGGCTTCGTGCTTCTAGGAGCAATGTGTGATCGCAGCTGTTTCTTCCTTTTAACTGCCAGTGGAGGTATGAACTGATTGGATGGGAGCTTGGCTGTGTTGTATGTGTTGTATATAGTATGCTTAGGTGTGTGTCACGTATGTGTTCACTTTGAGAGCGGGCAACTAAATTTCATTTTTGATGTGTGTCATTGTGCCCACAGTAAAAAAATGACAATAAAGTTTATCTTATCTTATCTTATCTTATCTTATCTTATCTTATCTTATCTTATCTTATCTTATCTTATCATCTTATCTTATCTTATCTTTTCTGAAAGTAAAAATTACAAATCAGGGAGGATATAAAAGTTTACGTTTTGTGGGTGCACAAGAGAAACACACTGGGAAGAGAAGTACAGTGGCACCTTGGTACTCGACTGCTTCAAAAACCTGTCGAATTTGGTACTCAATACATTTTAATGCAAAAATATTTTCCCAGCACTCATCTTTGTTTGGTATTCAAGATGCTGCAAAAGAAAGTGGGGGACAGCCACGGAGTGTGGACAGTAAGTCGGCCATGCTGGGAAGGTCATTGCAAAAGGAAGTGGGACAGCAGCAGAAGGCAGGCAGGAAGTCAGCCATGCTGGGAAGGTCGCTGACATAGGAAAAGGGACAGATAGGAAGTCCTTCCCAGCTGAAACAAAGGGTCACAGGGAAAGTCACATGGTTTGTTTGCTACTCATCCTTTTTAGTACTCGTCATACCTCCCGGAACCAATTAAGCATGAGTACCGAGGTACTGTTATATGTAAGGCAAGCAATAGCAGTAGGCAGTAGCATTTAGGCTTATATACCACCACCACCCAAATTGCACTTTACAGCATTCTCTGGGTGGTTTACAATGTCAGCATTATTTCCATTTGCCCCCAACAATCTGGGTCCTCATTTTACCAACGTCGGAAGGATGGAAGGCTGAGTCAACAGAATAACAGAATGATATAATGGAAGGGACCTTGGAGGTCTTCTAGAATAACCTCCTGCCCAGGCATTTAAGACAAATGGTTGTCCAATCTCTTCTTGAAAACTTCCAGTGTTGGAGCACCCATAACTTCTGGAGTCAAGTCATTGCACTAATTAAATGTTCTAACTGTCAGAAAATTTCCTCTTAATTCTAGGTTGGTTGTTTCCTTGATTACTTCCCATCCATTGCTTCTTGTTTTGCCTTCAGGTGCTTTGGAGAGCAGGTTGACCCTCTCTTCTTTGTGGCAGCCCCTGAGATATTGGACACTGCTATCATGACACCCCAGTCTTTCTTTTCATTAAACTAAACATACCCAATTCCAGCAACCGTTCTTTATATGTTTTAGACTCCAGTCCCCTAATCATCTTTGTTGCTCTTTTCTATATGTTTTCTAGAATCTCGACATTTTTTTTGCATTGTGATGACCAAAACTAGATGCAGTATTCCAAGTGTGGCCTTACCAAGGCTTTATAAAGTGATATTAACCCTTCACATGATCTTGATTCTATCCCTCTGTTAAAGCAGCCTAGGATTGTGTTGGCTGTTTTGGCAGCTGCAGCCCACTGCTGCCTCATATTTAAGTGATTGTCCACTAGGACTGCAAAATCCCTCTCACAATTACTATTATTGAGCCCCATCAGGATTGAACTCTAGGCTGAAGGCAGAGTTCTCCCTACAATACTGCACTTTAATCACTGTGCCATCAGGGCTTTTAACCAGCCAGATAAAGTACTAAATCTGAAAAGAAAAGGAAGAAAGATATATTGGGGTGGGGGAAACAGCCCGAAAAAGAAAGAAATAAAGCTGAGAGTCCTTTCCCTCTCCAAAGAGGAAGAAAGAAAAGATGACTCATAGTATAAACTCATAGTATGAAATTCAATGGTGAAAAAAGCAAGGTTCTACATTTAGGCAAGAAAAACCAAATGTACAGGTATAGTATAGGAGGTACCTTGCTCAATAGTAGTAACTGTGAGAGGGACCTCAGAGTCCTAGTGGACAATCACTTAAATATGAGCCAGCAGTGTGCTGCAGCTGCCAAAAAGGCCAACACAATCCTAGGCTGCATTAACAGAGGGATAGAATCAAGATCACGTGAAGTATTAATACCACTTTACAATGCCTTGGTAAGGCCACACTTGGAATACTGCATCCAGTTTTGGTCACCACGATGTAAAAAAGATGTTGAGACTCTAGAAAGAGTGCAGAGAAGGGCAACAAAGATGATTAGGGGACTGGAGGCTAAAGCATGTCAGGAACGTTTGCTGGAATTGGGTATGTCTAGTTTAATGAAAAAGAAGGACTAGGGGTGACATGATACCACTATTCCAATATCTCAGGGGTTGCACAAAGAAAGAGGGAGTCAAGCTATTCTCCAAGGCGCCTGAGGGCAGGACAAGAAGTAATGGATGGAAACTAGTCAAGGAGAGAAGCAACCTGGAACTGAGGAGAAAACTTCTGACAGGTTAGAACAATAAAACAGTGGAACAACCTGCCTCCAGAAGCGGTGAATGCTCCAACACTGGAAGTTTTTAAGAAGAGACTGGACAGCCATTTGTCCGAAATGGTATAGGGTTTCCTGCCTGAGCAGGGGCTTGGACTCAATGACCTCCAAGATCCCTTCCAACTTTATTAATTATTATTATTATTGTTATTGTTATTGTTATTGTTATTGTTATTGTTATTGTTATTGTTATTGTTATTATCTTTTATTCATTAAACATGAACCTCAGTCAACTGAACATTCAAATTGGCTGGCGCTGATGGTTGACACGGGTTGCTACCAGCATCCTAGGTGTCAACCAGGTACCTTCTTAAAATATAAGATGTTCCGAGTAGCGCAGTTTTTTGTAACATTGCTGGAGTTATTGCAGGAAGCTGCAATTTCTTGATGTATTTTGCAAAGTTTTTGGACATAGTTCCCAGTGCCCCGATGACAATAGGTACCACTGTTACACGTTTCATCCATAATCGCGCAGTTTCGATGGCCAGGTCGCGATATTTCGTAATTTTTTCCAGTTCTTTTTCTTCGACTCTGGCATCTCCTGGTACAGCAATATCAATCAGCTGTACGCTTCGGTTCTCTACAACTGTGATATCCGGCGTATTGTGTTCCAAATGGCGATCTGTTGTTGTTGTTGTTGTTGTTGTTGTTGTTGTTGTTGTTATTATTATTATTATTATTATTAAAAGAAAGAAAGGAGAAATTGTTCTTTGTGCACTGCCCAACAAGGATTCTCTTCCATAATGAAACTGGAAGACAGGATTACCTATTCCTTTTTTTTTCCTGACCAAGTTTCTAAAATGGGTTATTTATTTCATAACTAAACTCTGATATACATGCTTTATGTATTGTTTAAAAATTATCCTGATTTTTCATTGTAGCTTTCCGCAACACACTTTGTGTTGTATGGACTTTTTTATTATTATTTTTTTTTAGAAAAGAGCCAATGAGTGCCAGGGCAGGGTTGGCTTTGATGGATCAGGCACTTTCATTCTTTAATCTTTCAATCCATCTTCACAGAGAAAGAATACAGAAGCAGGATTTCCTTGTTCTCTTGATCCTATCACATTTTAAAGTCTCACGTTATCAAGAAAGAAGGAGTGCTAAGGAAATCACATCGCTGGATTTTTGAAGACCTGGTTAATACTTCTCAGAAAGCTCTGGGTATAAATTCTAGAAAACAGAAGACTAAGCTGGTCTTTTGATCTATTCCAGCAGGACTTGTCTTACATTTGTAAAGTTACAGTAGCCTGGATGATATACCCAGATGATAGATTCTGGTTTCCAATTGTAAATCAAGAATCAGAAGGCTAACCAATTCAGACATAGACTATTATTTTCCTAACCTTGGGAAAATAGGTTAAGAAGCAATAATTCCTTCCCTGAAATAGCATCTTCCTGTGTTAAAAACAAAAGCTTTTGAAGACCTGGTTAGTACTTTTCAGAAAGTTCTAAATATAAACTGTACAGGTTAGAAGGCTAAGTTCATTTTTTGATCTTTTCTAACAGCACACGTCATATATTTATAAAGTTGCAATGGCCTGGACATTGTATCTAAGATGATAGATTCTGATTTTCCTTTGTAAATCAAGAACCAGAAGGCTAACCAATTCAGACACAGACTATTATTTTCCCAACCTTGGGAAAATAGGTTAAGCAGTAATAATTCTGTTCCTGAATATGTGAAAATAGCATCTTCCTGTGTTAAAAATAGTTATCCCTTGCCTTTTAAAATCGAATGATGCTTCCTCTTGTACCAGCCTGTATGACAAGCCTCCCAAATCTTTTAACTAGACCTAACTGTATTCTTGAGTTGTTGCATGCGCTTAGTTCAAGGCTAAAGAGTTATGTGTCTCTTTTGGGGTATTAAACTTCACTGCATTGGCCTTATCCCCAAAATTTCCCAGGACATAACTTTACTTTTCAGTTTCCTCTGACCAGAAGTCTATTACTGGTGATATTTGATTGAGGGAGGAAAATTTTATGAGCTCACATTGAAGCACTGCTCTGCAGAGGGGCAGAAAAGGCAAGTAAAGTTTTCCTATCCATCCGTTCCAGATTCAGATCTGCCAAATGTTCAACTTGTTTGAAAATGCGAAAGACGAGAGGATTTGGCACTGTCCTCTCTCTGATTCTGACCTTCACTTCCAAGGACTCATCCTTTCATCTTCTTCCATACAACTAGTTTTGGTGTCTTCCTGCTTCAGTTGTCAGTGTGCACACACAGACCATGCCCCCATTCCACAGAAGCTTTTTTCACATTCATTCATATTCATTCTCTCCATGAATAATGAAGACTATGGATTACCCTTCACATGATCATAGTCAAACCCTGCAAAATGGTCATTAAGCGGCTCATCAGGTGACTATGCCTGATTTTACAACCTGTTTTGATACCATGTTTCCCCGAAAATAAGACCTGAACTTATATATATATATTGCCTCCAAAAGAGGCACCAGGTCTTATTTTGGGGGATGTCTTACCCACTTACCTTAGGATCACCGCAGCCAGGCCTCCCATGCCCTGCTGCTTGAGTTCTTCTGTGGCCGCTTGCGGCTGCACGCCACGTGGCACATTGCACTGCTGCCACTGCTTGCAGCAGGACACCGCATGGCTCGGCATGCCAATTGCTCTGTTGCCGCCGGTCGTGACAAGAGGCCATGAGGTTTGTCACACCACTTGCACCGCTGCCACCGCTCACCTCCTGCCATGATCGGCAGCAGTGGCACGATGCATCACGTGGTGTACAGCCACAAGCGGCCGCAGAACTCAAGCAGCGGTGCAACAGATGTCAGGGCATAGGAGGCCTGGCTGCAGAGGTTGTAAGGTAAAAAGTGACCTAAAAAAAGTGACTTATGACTGTTTTTCATACAACCGTTGCAGCATCCCCATGGTCATGTGGTCAAAATATAGATGCTTGGCAACTGGTTCATATCTATGATGGTTGCAGTGTATGGAGGTCATGGGATCATCTTATGTGATCTTCTGGTGAGCAGAATCAATGGGGAAGTCAGATTCATTTAACAACCATGTTACTAAACTGCAAGAATTCACTTAACAATGGAGGCAAGAAATGTTGTAAAATGGGGCAAAACTCATTAAAACATAAATTCTGGGCTCAGTTGTGCTCGTAAGTGAGGAGTACCTGTATCTGTCATCTTTTTTTTTTTTTAACAAAGTAACCCACTACAGATGTCCCTGATTCAGGGACTTTGCAGACCTCTGGAAAAATGTTTGGACAATGAAAAACCGGATATTTGCACATAAAGCAGAGAGAGGGAGAGGGGGAGAGAAAGAGAGAGTACAAAAACATCACATTTCACCTGAGAGAATCTCCCTGAATTCCTTTCTGTTTTGAAACAAATTATTAAAACAATTCCTCTCTCATCAATTTGAATTAGAGCAGGGCTTTTCAACAGGTGGTACGTGTACCACCTGTGGTACATTAGCACGTGGCAGGTGGCCCTGCCCAGCCAAGTGTAGTGGGGGAGGGAACAAGCCAGCCCAGGGCAGGACTTACTGCCCTTAGTCCAGAGCTGCAGTGTGGCTGGGCTGAGGCAAAGGCCCCAGGCTCACTTCCGGCTCACCCGGAAGAGAAAGGAGGAGGAGGGGGCGGAGATAGGAGAGACTATAAAAGGAGGCAGTTTGGGCAGGAGAGGGAGAGAGAGAAAAAGAGGCAGCCTTGGGAGGAGGCGGAGTCAGCTCTAACTGCACCGAAGGGAAAGAAGGAGGAGGGTGGGGGGGAGAGGAGAGGAGATCAAGCAGGCCGGCCATGAGCCGATCTACAACTTCTGTGGCAGCCACCTGTGCTGGCAGCAACAAACAGGCAAGAAATGCAGCGAGGGAGGGGTCGCCCTCCACGAGGAAAGAAGAAACGCAGCAATGAAGAAAGGCAGCATCGGCTGGAGGTGAGGCACGGAGGGAGGGAGATGGAGAGTGGAAGGATTCTTATGTGCTTTTGTGATTTTGAAGTTCTGGGATTTGTGCAATGTGGGCTTTGTGTTCTTAAGGAGTATTTGGCAATTTCTATTTGGCTGATGGCTGATGTCTCGTGTTAGATTCTATTGCTCTGCTATTGTAAGTTTTGCTGCAAGGGATTTTGAAGTATTTTTCTCCTGAATGGATTTTGTCTGTAGCATTCCTTTACTTATGAATGGAGCCATTTAGGGAGGCTGCCTTAGCCGGCAGCCAGTACTTACATTTTTTTTCTTCCTTAAGTGCCGGCTGCCGGCTCCTTAACTTTCCTTTCTAGCCACTAGCTAATTCTTAAAGGGGAATGCACCTTTTTAAGCTACTTCCCTCAGCGGCTTGTCTTTCCTGTCTCTGGAGGCTTTTCCTTGTTTGATGAATATATGGAAGAGGGAAAATATGGTGTTTTTTTTCAAATTCTTCCTTCAGAAGGAGATGGGAATGAGAAAGAGGGAGGCAGGGAAGGAAGGAGGGAGGGAAGGAAGTCCCGCCTTAGCACTTGGCCATCAGCAGTCCTGCCATTGACTATGCTTGTCAAAAGGTAGCAGAAGGGAATCACATGACCCTGGGACACTGTGACTGTTCTGTTTCCGAAGAAAAGACATCGAGGTGAGGCAGGAGTAACAACACAACTACTTTATTGAGATCACGAACAGAACAGAAGACAAAATGGTGCCAGGGCCTTTTATACTCCCTTGCAAGGGACAGCGTCAGCCAATCAATGCAAGGCTAGTCTCCCGCCTTGCGCATGCGCACAATGCTGGAGACAGCCTGTCTGGTCCCGGGCAACCACGTGGATTGCCCGGGCCTTCTGCAGCCTCCTGAGCCTGCTGAGTCATTCAGCAGTCCCAGGACATAACAGTGACCATCATAAATATGAATCAGTTGCCAAGCATCCAAATATAAATCACATGACCCTGAGCATGCTGCAATGATCATAAGTGTGAAAAATGGTCATAAGTCATTTCAGTGCAATTGCAACTTTGAACAGGTTGGTTTTTTTGTCATTAAGTTTTTGACACCTTGCTAGGTGGTACTCGAATATTGCCATATCCTAAAAGTGGTACAATCGGTGAAAAAGTTGAAAAGCCCTGAATTAGAGGGGAAAACAACCCTTTGAGAGAATGCATCTTTCTGGCCAGTATCAGCTCTAGGTTGTATATATATAAAACCAGGTCAGTTTTGTTTTCATGCTTGCTACAATAAACCCAGAACCTTTTTGTTTTGTTGTTGATTGGTTTCCAGCCAGTTTGTTACATAGGTTAAAGCTATGCAATCCAACAATTATTGTTTTGCCAAACCTTCTACAATGCCACTGGACAATTCATCTATTTTCAACGTGAGATCCTGAATTCCTTTCCGGATGTCAGAAGAGAGAAGCTGCCATGTTACATGATAATGATACAAAACTTCATATTTTTACATTTTTCTCCAACAGCTGCCAAACTTGGAGAGATCCTGATATTTATTAAAGGGGCTCAAGGAGATAAAACTACTTTATCATCTGTCATTCGAAGAGCAGAGCTTTTCTTTAACAAATATCTAGACAGCTCCTTCAGAGAAAAATAAAAACTTGGCTGCTTCTGTCAACTTTTAGACAGATTTTTGCTTTTTCTTTCTCCTCTCTCTTCTGAAGCAATTCTCTTTTCTTTTGATTTTTTTTTAGTGTCCAGTAAAGAAAAAAACAAGACATTATCAGTAATAAAGCCTGCCAGTGATGAAGTCTGATTGATGGCCTGCACTAAAAGACATTATAATTCAGTCACTAGCTTTTTGAAAATAACCAGATATATATTTAAAATGTGGCAATTAAAAAAAGAGGGAAAAAATGCTTACAGTTGCTGTCTACATAAATCTTTCTTTGTATCCATATTAGAAAAAAAAAGAAGAAACTTTTTTTTTACATTTACTAACATAACACAATTACATTTGGATTAATTTGGACTCCTAAAATGCAAGTGTAAAAAAAATATGTAGATTTGCCTCAGTTGGTTTCAAATTCAATATGAGTAACAAAATCAGTGTATCAATCCAAGTCTCAAACTTGTTTTAATTGATTTCAATTGTCAAATCTTTGTTGAATCAATTTCAGCGACTGAATATTTGTGCTCCCATTTCTTCACAAATTGTCCCATTTCTTATTAACCCACTTGTCCAGTCCTCTTCACCATCCCTCTTGAAAGCTATGGGGTAGCACAATTATTTTCAATAATTGGAGTCCTAGTGGATGATCACTTGAGCCAGCAGTGTGTGACAGCAGCCAAAAAAGGCCAATGCAATCCTAAATTGCATTGACAGAGGGATTGAATCGAGATCATGTGAGGTACTAGTACTGCTGTATAAAGCCTTAGAAAGGCCACACCTAGAATACTGCATCCAGTTTTGGTCACCACATTATAAAAAAGATGTTGAAACTCTAGAAAGAGTGCAGAGAACAGCAACAAAGATGATTAGGGGCCTGGAGGCTAAAACATATGAAGAACAGTTGCAAGAAGTGGGCATCTCTAGTGAAGAGAAGAACAGGGATGACAATGATAGCAGTGTTCCAATATTTGAGGGGCTGTCACAGAGAGGAGGGGGACAATTTATTTTCCAAAGCACCTGAAAGCCAGACAAGAACAATGAGTGGAAACTGATCAAGGAGTGATTCAACTTAGAAATAAGGAGAAATTTTCTGACAGTGAAAACGATCAACCAATGGAACAGCTTGCCTTCAGAAGTTGTGGGTGCTTCATCACAGGAGGCTTTCAAGAAGAGACCGGAGAACCACTTGTCAGAAATGGTATAGAGTCTCCTGCTTGAGCAGGAGGTTGGACTAGATGAACTACAAGGTCCCTTCCAACTCTGTTATTCTGTATTAGATTCTCAACAATGAAAGAGTTTCAGTGTTTGAATGTCAAGTGCAAGCAAAGAGAGCTAGTCTTGAATAGCTAAAGTTATCAACTTTATTTTCTCCTACATATCTTACAAGCATCTGACCAGACTGCTTGCCTTCCTCTGGGAATGCCCAGGTAAGGTTTCATGGGTCTTGGGCGAGGTCACGCTTATGGCACTTGCAGCTGTGCAATGACTCCAAACTAGGTCCCCACTTGACCTTTCCTTCCAGGCTAGCTGGCAGTTTCCCAACATCGCACCACACATGCTAGCCACACACACACACCATACTTTATAATATAAACACAGTCCATATGTAGTCAATGGGGTCATGGCTAAATTTGGAGTGGAGCAGCACGACAGTCACATGTACAAGTTTCCTCTCTCTTTGTACATTCCAGCTGTGCAAATCACTAAACATTTTATATCTGCTTAACTGTTTGTATTAGCGATGCAGCACTCCTGGTGTGGTGATATTTTTTTTTTAAAATGTTCATAAGTAAGTTTATAGCTATTTAGATTTGCAATGTCTCCTAACACTGAGATTCCTTTATGAATTCTGCCTTCGTTCTTTAAAAACCAAATAACTTTCTAATGAAGCTATTTTTCCTTTTTTTTGACATCTATGTTTTTCCCAATGTAGGATCCCTTCTAAAATACTTCTGCCTGCATGTAACTTTCAACCTTGTGGTTGAATAAACAAAGAGCAAAGATCCAGATGCAGAATCTAAGAGACAATAACTACATTTGTGATGGGCATAAAGCTGTTTCAGAGAACCACTATTTTTTTCCAATATAAAAATAAAACAATCTCACCCCAGCTTTTAAAGTGCTCATAAAACCTTCACGACGGTAAGAAACTAAGACAAATGGGATAGTCTTTTTCCATAACTGAGGTTGAGAACATTATGTTTTGTTTTGGTTTTTATTATGTGCCTTTTTTAATTATTAAAATCAAAAACACCGTGTTCTTGTAATTGCAACAGCATGAGCATCTTCTGAAGAAAGCCAAAAGTATTTCTTGAAGTGGAGAAACCAGCAGTGAATTCTAAGAACAAGCTTAGTCATCTCAGCAATTTTATTAGTTGATCAAATATGCACTCACATTTCCATTCCATAGCTCACTGTAGCATTTAAGCCTTTAGGGTTTATTTTGTCTTTTGGGGGCCAAAAAAGGTCCATGGAATGAATAGAAACTTCAGACTTGATCTTGGGAAGTGTATAGGAAGAGGCTTTCTCCTGATGGTCCATAGGTGAATCCAGCCATCGCGACTTATAAAACACAAAAAATAGTTGATACTTTCAACGATCCAACTTAGTCACTAACATTTACTGCTAAAAACAGAAACTGGGAGATAAGCATAAATGTTCAACCAGACAAATAAACGGGTCCCTCCAAGTCAATATTATTTATTTAGACTTGGAGGTCACTCCAGAGTTTTAGACAAAGATCTGTCCAGCCCTATCTAATGATGTCTAGCATCTAAACTAGGAGTTTCTGCATAAGAAGCCACTAAAATATACAGGTAGTCCTCAACTTACAACAGTTCATTTAGTGACCATTCAAAGTTACAACGACACTGAAAAATGTGACTTATGGCCATTTTTCACAGTTACGACCTTTGCAGCATCCCCATGATCAGGTGATCAAAATTCAGATGCTTGGCAACTGGTTCATATTTATGACCGTTGCTGTGCCCCAAGGTCATGTGACCACCTTTTGCGACCTTCTGACAAAGTCAATGGGGAAGCCAGATTCACTTAACAACCATGTTAGTAACAGCTGCAGTGATTCACTTAAGAACTGTGGCAAGAAAGTTCATAAAATGGGGCAAAACTCACTTAACAAATGTCTCACTTAACAACAGAAATTTTGGGCTCAATTGTGGTCATAAATCGAGGACTACCTAAACGCACAGAGATATGTAGACTAATATTATAAAGTATTGGGACAGTTGGCCAACTGGCAGAGTTTAGGACATGATACAAACATGAAGCTGATATCTTTGAACATTTCTCTGCTCATAGATGATAGACAGCAGGTCCTTAGACTAGAATTCCACAATATGAAAAGCCACGTGTTATATGTTTACAAACCACAGCTGTCTAGGCTCCTGCCATATGCCAACCTGGAATGACCAAGTCATATCACTACACAGCAGCCCACTTAAACAACACATTTTTGGCTGACTCCTGTACTGATTGATTGACATAGTGCTTTAGTATACTCTACATGGATTCCTAGCAGACACAAAACTAAAAAGAATGAAACAATACAATGATACACATAATCCCCCAATTACTAGCAACCAGAAAATCACTACAGGTGTTTTATGACTATGATTTGGGACCAGAATTTCTTTTATCAAAGGTAGTTGTTAAGTGAGTCATGCCCAATGCTATGAACTTTTTGCCACAGTTGTTAAATGAATCATTCCAATTGTTGTGTATCATATAGTTGTTAAGCAGGTCCAGTTTCCCTCACTGACTTTGCTTGCTGGAAGCCATCTAGGAAGGATAACTGTTGTAAATACATACCAGTTGCCAAGCACCTGAATTTTGATCAAATGACCATGGGGACATTGCAATAGCCGTATCCGGCAAAGACTGGTCATGTCACTTTTTCAATGCTGCTGTAACTTTGAATGGTCACTAAATGTATGGCTGTAAGTTGTGGATTACCTATATCAGGGCTTTTCAACCTGTGGTACGCATACCACTTGTGGTACATTAATGAGTGGCAGGTGGTACGCAGCCCTGCCTAGCCAAGTGTAGTGGGGAAGGGAAAGAGCCAGCACAGGCAAAGACTTACAGTGAGAGAGTCCTCTGGAGCTGCAGATTTTACTTATGAATGGAGCCATTTGGGGAGGCTGCCTTAGCCTGCAGCCAGTACTTACATTTTTTTTCTTCCTTAAGTGCCGGCTGGGCTCCTTAACTTTCCTTTCTAGCCAGTAGCTAATTCTTAAAGGGGAAGTGCCTTTTTAAGCTAGTTCACTCACAGCTTGTCTTTTCTGTCTCTGGAGGCTTTCTTGTTTAATAATATATAGAAGGGAAAATATGGGGGGGGGGGTCAAATTCTTCCTTCAGAAGGAGATGGGAATGAGGAAAAAGGGAGGCCAGGGAAGGGGAGGGAGGGAAGGAAGGAAGTCCCGCTTAGCACTTGGCCACCAGCAGCTGCCATTGACTTTGCTTGTCAAAAGGTTGCAGAAGGGGATCACATGACCTGGGGACACTGTGACCATCATAAATATGAATCAGTTGCCAAGCATCCAAATATAAATCACATGACCCTGTTGCTGCAATGGTCATAAGTGTGAAAAATGGTCATACGTCATTTCAGTGCAATTGCAACTTTGAACAGGTTTTTTTTTTGTCACCAAGTTTTTGACACCTTGCTAGGTGGTACTCGAATATTGCCATATCCTAAAAGTGGTACCATCGGTAAAAAGGTTGAAAAGCCCTGACCTATATGATTGTCGCTAATCTAGTTCCAATATTTGTGCTAGAATTGCTTTGGATTAATCAAGCAAGGTAACCATGTTACTAGTGTTCAACTACATGCAGAACTAGGGAAAATGGGAAATGAAGGTGGAGGTGCGTTCTCCAAGCTGGTGAGTTGGTTTCCGAAGGTTTCATTACCATCTTCAGCAGAGTTTAGAGGATGTCAGTGTCAGTGTTTTTTTCTATTTATAAGGGCTTTGTATGGTCAGTAGGTCTTGTGATGGGTCAGGTGCGAGTCATCAGCGAGAGTCTTGTGATGGGTCTTGTGATGGGGAGGTTACATCAAATGAGGGTCATTGGGAGGTGAAATGCTGGTTGGGGGGCTTGCGTGGGTTGGTTGAGGGTCATTGCTGCCTCTGGTTGGCTGTGTGGTTGATTTGGATGCTGAGGGGTTCATAGATCAATGTGTCTCTTGATGGAATTGGAATGGGAAATGTCTAAATGTCTAAGTCATCCAGGTCATGGTTGTCCCAAAGATGATTTTTTAAAAGGCAAACTGGACTTTGTTTTTGCTTTGGGACATTTGGTTTCTCATCCAAGAAGCTTCTTTAATACTGTTAGAACTAAAGGAGCTTCTTGGATGAGAAGTGAAACATCTTCAAGCAAAAAAAAAGTCCCGTTGCCTTTTGAAAAAGTACCATTGGGAAATGTCTAGTTTCCTTGGGTTGTTTGGAAACAATTCCTTGGGTTTTTCCCCCCTCAAGCATGAACCATCCAGCTGAGACTCTTGATTCCTTGAAATGTAATTAGTGGAGCTGTATCTGCAAATATTTGTCTCTGAAAGCAAGTGGGAACTTCAGGCATGGTTAAAATCTCAGCATAGTGACCTTCACATTCTTAGAGAAGACATTGGTGTCTATAATGCCAGTGAGTAACTAACTTGAAAATGCACAAAAAGACATAGAGGCTTTTAAGTAAAACTTCTGCACATGCAATACAAACAGATCACTCCCAGACTTTGCAACTTCTCTACTACCATGAACAATCATAATCTGGGGAAAATGTAAACTCCAAGAGAGGCAGTGATCTACCAGATCATCTTCTTACAATGAGAAATCATCCTTTTATAAATGGGATTCCTTGTAGGAAAATATATGGCACTTACTGGATCTGAAATGATTTGCTTTTTTCCAAGGGGAGAAAAAAATAACCCTGTAGGACTTATAGACCAACTTGATATACAGTATTACTAGCCACTAACCTGAAATAGCTTAGATTTCCCTAAGTACTTTGGGTAGGTTGCAAAAATGGGGTGATGGTTATATTTTTACTACTGGCCTAACTTAAAATAGACAAGCACTGGACTTACACACAAAGGGAAAGTTGTGGATTCTCTATCTCTTTTTGCAGCATATGTGTGACTTCTGAGTCAAATGATCTAGTAGTGAATGGCCACATTCATATAGATATTATTTCACGTGACAGGGGTTTTTGCTCCAAGCAGGAAAGACTCAGGCTTTCCCTCCATGCAAAGATTTATATAATGTTTCCAGCTTCCAATCCACTTTACCTGACTTGGTTCATGTCAGGCCCAAGCAACCAGAGCCACTCACTGATTGTCTCAAGCAGAAGCTGTGTTGTTAGTCATCCATGTTACAAGAATCTCGCCAGATTGACTGCCATTTCCTTGGGAATGGTGAGATACGGTTTCAGGGATTCTGGGGGGAAGGTCAGGCCTGTGTCCTGCTGTGCAAAAACTCTTAAGTTCAGGTGATAGCTCCTTTCAGTCCAGCTGGAGACTCCACCCCAGTTTCCCATTAGTATGCTGGATTTCCACTTTGATAATTGTCAGACAATGAAAATCTCAGCCTATCTAAAGAATACAAGTCTGGAGAAGTCTTCCCTGGACAGATAGGGATCACATGCAGACGAGGGGAGTCAAAGTGGTGCTCTGGGAATCAGGAAGGGGAACCCCAATTATCATACAGTTTCACTTTCTTTTTGCCATCTGCATTGTTCTGCTGGCAAGAATAATTATCTCAAATCTTTGTTCTGTTTGACTCATTCTGATTTACTTTCTGACAGAGGAAAGAGATAATTGTTACTTGAGTCCTCAGTCTCTCATTAAGGGAGGAGGGGGGAGTGGATGGGGAAAACGAACTGAACATCCATCTAAATGCAGATATCTGCTGGCAATAAATTATTCTCTGTGGGCTACACATTGGGACACACATTCTAATAAGTATTCCATTCAAAAAGCACGTCTCCAGCCATAAATGGTACAGCAGATGCTCTCTGCATTTTTGCCAGCCAGCTCTTGTAAAGCTTGTCTGCTTTGATTCAAGAGCCTCTATTCAACCATTGCAGGATTAGTCAGAAAAGGTGGGGAAGGGATTTTTTTAAAGATACTCTGCAGTTAATCCATGGATGAACACAGAGCTGAGAAAGCAAAGTAGACAAGCTGACAAATTTCACACACTTCTAGTAGATGAGCATTATTGGCCACTAACTGCAACACAGTTAGAAACTATCAAGTCAAGACTTGATTCCTGGTGAAGGAAAGGCCTCAGGACTTCTCTCCTGTAAAGACCTAATTCTCCACAGAGAAGTCGTATTTGCAGACAATGTGTAAATCGGTTGCTGGTACACAAGAAGTAATGAAAACAGCTTAGATAGTAAAACTCTTAGAAAATGCTTCTCAACTGAAATCCCGGATATAGTTGTGGGAAGTCAGCCCCTCAGAGAAGGAAATATTAAAAGGGCAGAAAAATATATTTCCTCAAAAGGATTTTTAAAAGCAGAAACCAGCCCTGCCCCCAAGTCTCTCTGTCCCAAGCAGGAGCCAGCCCTATACAAATGCAGATGTAACCATCAGAAAGCTGGAGCCAGCTAGGAAATCAAGAAGACAAAAGACCTAAAATCTGCATACCCCACCTGTGACAGGACATAATAGGATCATCAAGAATACCAGAGAGGCACACCTAAATTCAGGAGGTCAGAATACGTGACACAGGAAATAGCCTCCAAGTTCATGCCACAGGAACAGGAAACTTCCAAACAAAAGGCTTTCAGAGGGTATAAAAACCTACTCCACATGTGCTCAGCCCTTCTCCCTTGATTTCTTCTGCTTCCTGCAAGAACCATCTTTCTGGCTCTTCAATAAACTGCAACCTTCTTCCCAAAGCAGTCGCCATGTTGTTTTATTTATCCCCGGCTTGGATGAACCAGGATGAAGACTTTTCTTCCCACATAGTTATGGAATACGACGACTGCGTGAAGAGCAAACTACTCCTGGAAACCTTGCTAAGAAAACAGCAGTCTCCAAGAATCATCACAATTGATTGCGGGGGGGGGGGGAAGCTTACAAGCAGGGTGTCAAGAGCAATTTCCACTATTGTTTTCTAAAATCTGGTATTTGTAACATGAGGATATTGGTTCTGGCACCTATCAATTTCTAGTGCTGATTGCCGTTAAAATGTCTAGTTCTAAAGTAGATCATCTGAATCAGTAGCTATCTTGAATTGAAGCAAGACCTATTGCAGGCATATCAAACTCGCGATGTCATGTGATGTCGTGCGACCTATCGGGACTTTCCCCCCACTGCCGGCAATGGGTTGGGCGCGGTTTTGCCGTGACGCATCTGGCCTATGGGCTGGCAGTTTGACATGCCTGACCTATTGTTTAATTGTACATCATGCAAAGGATTACTTAGTTTTATCAAACCCTACCTCAAAGTGACTTTAAATGATGGTTCTGGATTTCAGTCTTTTGAAAGATGGGGGAAAGGTTATTTCACGCTATGCAAGATTTTAATTCTTTTCCCAATCCTCAACCACTTACTGCAGAATCATAGAATCATCAAGTTGAAAGGCATCTTAGAGGTCTTCTAGTCCAACCTCTTGGCCAGGGCAGGAATCTTCATATCTTCCACGGTCACATTTACAATGAGATTAGGAACAAATTATCGATGGTAGGGCTTCGATCTCAAAACAGACGCGTCTTCTTGCAGACGTGTTTCCAACTGCTGGCAACCAGATTCCTACTTTTGCTCTTCTGTTATTTAAATGTAGAAAGAAACATTTAAGTTCTTAGTTGTATTTCTTGCTTTATCTTGCTTTCACCTTCTTACATCTAATATTCTTTTTTACTATTTCATTTTACAAGCCTACTCTTCCATTGTTATTTGATGGTACATTACACATTTTGCCCTGTGGTTACAACAATAAATTTACTGACTACACTGCTTAATAGCACTCACCATCAGGAACTTCCTCCTTATTTCAAGTTTGGGTCTTCCTCTGTAAAGTTTTCACCTAGTAGATCTTGTCATGGGAGCTATGAAGAAGTAATCCATACTTTCTTATCTGTGGACTGTATCATGTCTACTCTTAGTCTTCTCTTCTTCAGGCTAAGTATATCCAATGCCTTTTCATAAGATTTAGTATTCAGATTCCTCATCATCTTCACATTCTCCTCTGCTCTTCTGTCAGAACATAAATGTCATTCTTATATTGCAGTGACTAGACCTGGACACAATTTTTCAGAGTGCAACAAAGAGCAGAACTTCCTCTGATCTTGACACTCTACCTTTGTGGATGAAGCCCAAGATTGCACAGGCACTTTTGACATCTGAAGCACACTGCTCCTAGTATCATGCTTAATACTGTACCTGTTCTACCAAGACATCCAGATCCTTCTCACAAGTAGTACTGCCAAGTGAGATATTGCCCATCTATTGTGCATCTGGTTTATCCTACCTAAATGTAGAACTCCACTTTTCTCGTGATTGAATTCCACTTTCTTGTATAAGACCCAATGCTCAAGTCTATTAAGATCATTTCAACCTTGAGCCTATCTTCTGAGATTAGCAGTCCTACAAGATTTGATAAGTATCCCTTCCATCCTATTGCCTCAATAATTTATGAAAACGTTAAAGGACACTGGACAGAGTCTTCAACTCTTCTGCTTGGTATTCCTTCCATATTGACATAGAAGCTTTATGGACTACATGTACATCTACATTTGTTTCTAAATTTTTTGTTCTTAACACATTGACCCCTAAATTGCTTTAAAAATTAAAATGTTGGAGTCAGAATGATATTACCCCCTGCTTTTCAGGGGGGCACATAAGCCTGGTCTCAACATCCATGTGGGGCTGCTGATGAAACCCTATATATTCCTTATTCACTGCTATGGAGGCAGCTCAGGTTATGCTATGCATGGATTCTACTAGAAACAAAGGAGAAATGAATTTATTTTGCATCTGTATGAAACTTTTTTAATATCTGATTTTTTTTTAATGAAGTTTCATAAGCCTAACTTAGTTATCCTTCCATGTTCTGAATTCTGTGCTGCAGTTCACAAAGAAACAATAAAATTAGAGTAGGGTAAATTATATACAAAGATTCATATATTCAAGAAAATAATATACTGAATGGTATTATAGCAGGGAAATTTGTTTGCAAGAACTGTACACATTAAGCTGAGCTACAAATAAAAATGCATACATTTGGAGTAGAGCATATGATCAAGTTCATTGGACTATATTCAATATATTTGTAGAAATAGGAATCTGACATTGATAGTTGCATCTAAGCCCAACTTTAATTCACTCACTTATAGTAGTATAAACTAATGAGCCAGTGTTACTTTACTATGAGATTAACATGAATTTGGTAGCATCTGCCTTCCCCTCCACCCTTAACTATTTTGATTTGGATTCGGTGCTTTAATTCCACTGGGCTGACTTCATTCATGACCACAGAGATGTCTTTGGTCAAGACTGGCTTCCTAGGCTAGGAAATGGAGGTGAACACTGCCCCCTAGAGTTGGACATAACTGGACAGGTATAATCTTTACCTTTACCTTGTTTTACTTACATTGGGTAAAAAAAGACTTTCTGATAAAGCAATTGGGGTAGTGAAGGAAAAAGTTTGGGAAGCACTGCTCTAAGCTCTATTTGAAAAGCCAGTTTGTAAATTTTTTCCTAAAGAATGGCATGGCCAAGGCCAAAGAAACTTACGAGCAAGAACATTATAGCAAATAGGAGGGCAACCGAGAAGGCAGTTTATGGGGAGATGGGCAAATGTACAAATGGAAAGCAAGCATCCCAGAGTCTCAGCATTTTGCAGTTTACTTATTTAGTATTTGAACTTCTTCTAAGCAGAAGTTATCTTGCCTTTTCTCAGATGCATTTACTCAGAAGCAAGTCTAAATGGATTCTCTGAGGTTCAGACCTTGCCAGCAAAGGAAACTCTCAGAATAAGACATTGTGTTGAATCTCCAAAACCATCTCTTTGAAAATAACTTCCCTCTCTTTTTTTGTGACTGTTTTGTGATGATAGTTTTTTTATCAGATAAAGCTGGGGCAACGAAACAAACAAAATGAGGCCTCTGCCTATAAGACATTTTCCCCACAGAAGGATCCAAATGCTTTTTGAAGTGCTCAGTGGCTGAACTGGGCTTACCGTGAATGCACACAGTAGCCTTCCAAATAAATTCAACATAAATATTTTACGTGCTGATACGATCCATTTTGTGCAATGGGGGAGACCAGAGTATTAAGGAGAGGGCACTTGCCTGGGAGTATTTCATTTCAGTTGAATATTTGCTGCAATGTTTCTGTTTCCTAGCAAATTCTTAATTGTGTTTTCTAGAAGTATCAGTTACTTGTTAAATATGAATGGGGACTTATGGGAGTGAGACTGAAATCAAGTTTGGTTCTAGGATATACTTCACGGCATTTTTATTTTCTTCCTATGAAAATAAGCCCAGGAGATATAGGCAGGGCTCTTTGTTAGACACCAATATACTAGAAAAGTTTAATTCCAACTGGGAAGTAGATTAGAGGGATAGCCTTGAAAGTAGAGTTGTATGTTGGTGAAGAATGTGAAAGAAATCTGATAGTTCTTTGTAACACTCCATGGAAGCCAAGTTGGACTTTGAAGAAGCAGAAGGAGAAGAGCTTTAACTTTGGTGTTGAAGAGTCCTGAGAATACAATAGGAAAGAAAAACACACCAATGGATCATTGAACAAATCAACCCAGAGTTCTCTGTTGAGGCACAATTCACGACTCAAATCATACTACTTCAGATACGTTAGGCGAAGACCCAGTCTCTGGAGAAGGCTCTGATGCTGGAAAAGGTGGAAGGAAAGAGAAGAAGAAGATAACCAGCAGCAACGTAGATTGACTCAGTAACAATGAGTGCTTTGTTTGGAAGAACTAAAGGACCAGATTGGGGACAGATCCTTTTAGAGAAAATCTAAGTGGCTTCCAAAAGACAACACTGACTCTTTAGCACTGCACATAAACATAATCAATCACACATTATTTCACAACAGTTGTCTATATATGCTCCTATTGTTACACAAAAAGAGAGAGAGAGCGAGAGAAAGAGAAAGGGGAAGATACTGTTGTTATTTTTTCATAAATGAAAAGAGGTCTTTAGGCCCAATCCCAGAGCACCTTAACAGATTCTCTATGTTCTACTTTTCTCAATTAATTTGAACCACCCCCATTAATAGCTGCAAAGCAAGGAAGAAACTGGGAATCGTCAATGAGACAGAAATTCCCCAGTGACTTGAAGAAAAGCCTGTGCTCTTTCCAGTTTATTAAAATGGTGTTTTTATGGCAAAGAGGAAGAACAAAGAGGAAACATTTTTACATTGTTCCCTAGTTTCATCGCAACCATTCAGATCAATGTTAATGGCCATGTGCCTCTTGTTTACAATATATACCCAAGGAGGGAGGCCTTGTTCCCCACATTCATTCGGACAGGAGCCGACACAATTGAGACACATGCTCATGAAAGCATCATAATAGCCACTAAATCATCAAACACTCAAACAGCGCATCCAGATGTTAGTTATTTAGAGACCTTATTCTCTCCCTTTATTGTACCTGCCATATGTAGCCCCTCGCCACTGTATTTTTCATGACCACTTCATCAGTTTTAGTCTGCGCTCACTTAAATCTTTCTTGCATTGGCTTGTAGGTTGATCTTGTCCCTCCATTATTTTTCAACATTTAGGAATTTTTTCAACTCCACAAATTTCTCTGCCTTTGCTGTCACCCTCCTTTAAATTTGATTTATGCATTTGTATTTAGGCTTTTGTCTTAATCTTCTGCAGTCTCCTACCAATGAAACGCATCCCTAATATATTGCGGCCCTTGGTGTGTTACAGCAAGTAACAGGAAACAAAATAATGCAGTGCCCTGTTGTCGAGCACAAATAATTGGCAGTGTGAATATTTGATGTAAATAGAAAAATGGCATGTCAGAGGGAAAGTCGGTCTTCCTCTTATGTTGATGGTTGTCTTTACACAGGAGGGACGCTTGGTTTAATCATGTCATCTCATTCATGCAATCTGTCATAATATGGTATAATGGAAAGGGCCTAAAATGTGTCTCCTTAATCATTAGTTTTCAGAGCATTCTAGCCGATTCCACTGTTCCTCACTGTTCCTTGCCAGTTTCCTAAGTAATAAAATCAATTACGGCAGGCCAACTTCTCTTCAATATAGCTCATCTTTCACTATTGATCTCCTGCTGCAGGAAACTCTTTGGTGCCCACTATTCCATTGATTCAAAATGGCAATGAAGCCTAGCAGGTGGAGTTACTATCCTATGTGGATTATGCATAAGTAAGACTTTATTACATACACATATACATGCAAACACAATCCTATCTGGATTTTTGTTTGTTTGTTTCTTTAATAACCTGGCTATATTATTTTTTTATAAACAACTCAAGGCAGCAAACCTATCTAATATTCCTTCCTCCTCTTATTTTCCCTATAGGAACAACCCTACAAGTGAGTTGATCTGAGAGAGAATTCATCCAGCTGGCATTCAAGGTTAAGGTGGGGTTAGAACTCCCAGTTTCCTGGTTTTTAACCTAGTGCCTTAACCACTAAACCAAACTGGCTCTCTAATAGACTGAATAATGATCTCTCTCAGGTCTCTATAGAAGTGACATATAATGAAATGTCACACATCTTCTATAGGATAAGAATTGCACAAGCAGAGGTGGTCATGGTAGGATGCATTTCAGAATTTACCCCCATTTTTCAAGAGCAAAAAAAGGATTAATTTCATCTGGTATGTGAAGCCACATCCTGAATAAACCAGAATTGTCTGGGATCACACAACACAACCATTCTGTCACAAGAGGAACAGGGAAAAGCTGAGATGTTGGGGAGGTTGATGGTCTCCTCAAATTTCTCATCAAGGAAGAAGAACAGAAGGCAAATCAAGAATCCATGAGGAAATGTCAATGAAGCTACCCCAGAAAATGTAAATGAGAAGGACTTCTACCTCACCTATGCCACAACTGATAAAGCTTCTTGGATAAAAAGCGAAACGCCTTCATCTTCCTCCTCAAAAAACAGTCCAGTTGCCTTTTGAAAAAGCAACTTTGTGACAGCTATGACCTGGGTTACTGAGAATGTCCATAGACATTTACCCCACCTATCATGAGTGCCAAGACAAAGATGTCACTACACACAATGGGTTCCACCCCAAACCCATGCCACATAATGAACTGCTAGCCAGCATATTCCAGAACACCAGATCTGCAGCAATCCACAATGATGCCAAAACAATGTGTGCAGTAACTACTTCACATCAATATCTTGAAGGTCATAAAACCAAGAATGGCCATATGGTGACCCTCTAAATATCTGCCATGATTATAATTCCAGGCTCAATTATGGTACAAAATAAAAAAAAAAAATCAGATAACTATAGGGAGGTCACATAATCAGTTCATTCAGGTGTCATATGGTTGACTCCAGTGGTGGGATTCAAATATGTGAACAACCGGTTCTCTGTGTGGATGCCACTTCCGGAAGTCCATTCTGGGCCTGAGCAACAAAAAATTAGCTGCCGGTTCTGCCGAAGTGGTGCAAACCAGCTGAATCCAACCACTGGTTGACTCTGGAATCATTTAAGGAGTTCTATATTCCATGTTTCTCCAGGTGTAATGCTGTTTTCCCCAAGCTGACCTGTCCAGAGTCACTATATTCAGGGGGGGGGGACCTCAAAGCAAATTCAAAATACCCCAATTTTCCCTTTTTCTTTTTTGACATGATTGTTTTCTCCAGTGCACTGCTTCTCTTTATGTTTTGGTGCATAAGGTTCTGCATAAAGTTTATCCAAAGCTTGTTCTTCCTTATTAAATTTTGTGTCTAAGTTAATAATTCCCTTCCTTAGGAAAACAAATTGATCCAGCTTGTACAACAGCTGGCATCATATGCATTTCTTTGGGTTTCCTCCTGTGCCAATAGACCACCTACTTCTAAGTAAACAAATCATTCTTATAATGGGCTCTCTCTATACATCTCTGTCTGCCACCCAAAATAATACAGCTGGGCAGAGGAATGCCGTTCTTGTAAAAACTCTTTCAGTTTCAATTTATTTTTAGGCTGGAAGGAGTTAAGCTATAATGAATTTGCGAGTACTACAAATCACGCATTGGGGGATAGTTTACCCGTATGAAATTTACCGTCTTAATTTAGCTTGCATTACTGAAATAGATCCTCTCTCTCTCTCTCTCTCTCTCTCTCTCTCTCTCTCTCTCTCTCTCTCTCTCTGTGTATGTGTGAGACACAGCTAGAGCTAGAAATAGATGTAGAGACATATGGAATGGATGTGGATGTACTATAGATATGGATATGGCTACTGTTCTGTTCGCAACACAGACATGAAGACGAGGCAGTTTGATGCAAAAGGTGTTCTTTATTGTGCATGTGCACTGAACAGAAGCAAAGGAGAAAATGGCAACATGCCCTTTTATACTTCCCCTGCAAGGGGAGGCTCAACCAATGAATGCAGGCCATTCTCCCGCCTCGCGCATGCGCACGAGGCGGGAGACAGCCTGTCTGGGTCCCGGGCAACTTATGGGCTGCCCGGGTCTATACAACCGGTCCCGGGCAAACATGTGGTCTGCCCGGGTCTCTGCAGTTACCCTGCAGGCTGCCTGTGCCTTGCTGATTGACTCAGCAAGGCTCAGGACACAATAGCTACAGTTATAGATGTAGAGATATAGGTAGTTCTTGACTCATGATCATTTGTTTAGCAACCATTTGAAATTACAACAGCACTGTAAAATGTGACTTGCAACCAGTCTTTGCACTTACCACCATGCAGAATCCTCCTTGAAGACAAACTTTGCTGAACACCAGAGAAAAGATAACACACTGATGATGCAAAATTAGGAACTTAAATCAGGAGGATTTAACAGTATATATTAGGGGTTCCCAACTGGGGGTGCGAGACGATATTCCAGGGGGTGCGAAAACTTGGCTTTTCAAAATTGTAGTGTACATGCATAATTTATTGCTGTTATTTTGAACTTTGGTAAGGGGTGCGAGAATATATCAAAAGCGTTCTAGGGGTGTGGAATATAAAAAAGGTTGGGAGCCTCTGGTATATATGCATAATAGTAGTTTAACTCAACTTAAGAAAGAATGGCTTCCATATATATTACGTACTATGCAGAAAAGTAAATACAAACATGTATGATTGTTAAAGCTTACACGAACATACTGCAAGTCAGTTGGAGTACAAAGAGGGGGGAAAGTCACAACAAACACAACAAACAAAAACCTACATTATTTTTATAGATTTTTTCCCCCCTTCTTTTCCTTTAATGTTTATTTTAAAAAATAATATAGTGGAGATTTTGGCATTAAGATCAACAATTTATACCTTAGAAATTCATGGCTAAGCCCATCTGTAAATAAGCCAGCCCTCAATTTTTTATTCAAAATACCATGCAAGATGCACTATTCAACCTGCATTTTTCATATTTGGGTTAAAGAATTGTGTCTTCTTGTCCATGGATGATGAGAGATGGTGCCTAAGGAGAGTGACTGAAGTGAAGTGAAGTGAAGTGAAGTGAAGTGAAGTGAAGTGAAGAGGCAACTTTCCAGGAAGGAAGGACCACATTCCAAGGAGGGGATGAGACAAGAAGGCAGCATATCCCAGAGCTGAACAGGAGACAGAGGAAGGGAATCAGGATAGCCACAACCTACAATCTCCCAGGGTATATCCATTATGGTGAGCATTGGTTTAGTCAGGCAAGATTCTGTCTTTTGGTCTGAGCAAATAAAGAACTGAATTTTGGCTGGATTGTTCTATGTCATACTTGGGCTCATCTGAACGATGATCTTATACACAAGTATATATGGGAAATATGAGTACTTTAAAATGTATTACCATATATACTGTACTCAAGGATGAGCCCATCCACACATACTGTAAATTGAACTTGATTTGGGGGTATATTTTGGCATCTACAACTTTTTTGCAGGTGCATACAGTAATAATTTTTATATTGTAAAAACAAATGATTACACTCTGCTTGGTATTTTTAGTAATGCTACATTGAGCTATAATTATATAACCTCAGAAGTTATCTGTTCATTTATAAATTATATATATACATATACTCTCTCTGCGTGTGTATGTATGTGTGTGTGTGTGTGTGTGTGTGTAAGTATATATAGTATATATAAAATGCACCTTTGCTTTAAATAAAATAAAAGGTTTATAATAAGACTAAAAAAAAACAGCATAAGCATTGCTGACGCACTCTTCAAAAGAAGGAGTTGAATATAGTGTATATTTCTATTTCTTTTTAGATTTGTTTATTATTGTGAAAGGAAGGAAGGAAGGAAGGAAGGAAGGAAGGAAGGAAGGAAAACTTTCATACCTCAGAAGTCGGTCTATGAAATCATCAGAAATCATGTTCAATTCCAAAGAGGATTATCTTTTATTCAACAAGCACATGGATGGAGAAAATGCTCTATTATTAAATTATGCAATATATATATAGATGTTCTATATCAACCAAGTATGTTTTTTTATTTTTTTATCAAATTTATAAAGCCCCTCATCTCACCAGAATATATAGCCACCAAACTATCACAATCAAATAAAACTTAATAAGTGAATAATCAATTATTTTATGGGGTGTGTCTGTATGTTGTTGTCTTTTTTAAAACATCTATCTATCTATCTATCTATCTATCTATCTATCTATCTATCTATCTATCTATCTATCTATCTATCTATCTATCTATCATCTATCTATCTATCTATCTATCTATCTATCTATCTATCTATCTATCTATCTAAAATTAGCAATGAAAATGTTAAGTCAAGGGGAGGGGGAAATGGAAACAAGAAACTCAAGAAGGACTGCCTGGTAGCTCAGCTCATTGGAAGAAGATAACTTCTTTTAAAGTGGGATGAGATTGCCCCAAAAGGAGTGGAAGAAAAAAGGAGAAAGGAAGAAATGGAAATGAGATTAGAGCAAGAAAGTATGAAGTACCAGGGTGCCAGGAGCAATCATCAAAAGGCTGATAAAAATGCAGACCAAGACAGAATCTTCAGGGAACAGAAAGTGATGTTGGGAAAGAGAGAGAAGTTGGTTTTAAAAGCCCAGGAGAATTCATAAAAGTTCAATGCTGTCCATATTTCCAACAACTTTTTAGTATCCCTGGTTATAAGTTGTAAGTTGCAAAAGTTTGTAAAGGTTGTAAGAAGGTTACCTAGCCTTCTTTATTTACTTAGATAATTTATATCACTATCTCAAAGGTGTCCGACCTTAGCAACTTTAAGACCTCTGGATTTCAACTCCCAGAATTCTGCAGCCAGCCTTGCTGGGGACTTCTGGGAGTAAAATCCACATGGTCTTAAAGCTGCCAAGTTGGACATTCATGATTTCTCTCATATAATAATTCTAGGTGGCTCACAATAACTTATAAAAACATGGCTAAAAACAAAGGTCTTTTTAAAAAAAACCTTTT
Source organism: Azemiops feae (assembly GCA_023970755.1). Lineage (NCBI taxonomy): Eukaryota > Metazoa > Chordata > Lepidosauria > Squamata > Viperidae > Azemiops > Azemiops feae. Next base: position 443,113 of record JALGBA010000947.1, read on the forward strand.
TGGGTTGAACACTCGTTAAAAGAAGGAATGCGTGTGAAACAGAAAGCGTGTTTTCTTCCCAGATCAGTGTAAACCATTTCACACAACACGTTCTGGTAAAATACTATTTTATTCCGAAGGTCAAATATTTCACATCCTTCTGTCAAATTTAACTCAAATTGTTTTTAGAGTTCCAGCTCCAAAGAGCTACCAGTAGGCACCAGAAGGACCTTACTTCTTCCTTTGCTTCTCAACCCAGATCACAAGATTAATTAATCATCACTGACTTCTTTCTACCATCCAAATTGCAAAAAATCCGTGGTCAAGGGAATGATTTTGAATACCTTAAAAATATTTTTTTAAAGAAACTATCGAAAAGAATCGGAATTGAATTGCATCCTCATTCATTGAAAAAAAAAAACCTGTTTTGATTAGAATTTGTTAGCAAAAATTCTTCACACTCCACTTCAGTGAGCGAACAGAGTTTTTTCTTCAGTTTCATTAAGTAAATTCTCCGAGATTAGAGTACAAAGAAAGCAGCTAATCTCCTTAACATTATTTTCAATTAGCACATCTCCTCTATAAAGTCCTCTTAATGTTTTGATTAAAAGAAGAAGAAATGATCTCCTTGGCTAATTTTTCTGCAGGTACTGATACTCCACTTAATTAGCAAGATCAAGCAACAGATTTAGCATTTTCTTTCTTTTCTTTTTTTCTTTTACAAGCTTCTTGTGAGATGTAAATCTAGCGAAAGCAAGTATGTTGTTTTTGCTTCCATATAAGAGTGCCTGCTGGTAGCAAAAAAAAAAAAAAAGCTGGTATTTCTTAATGTCATATATATTAACATTGTAACAAGTACACATAATGCCGAAGCTGAAACAGCCCAACCATAAGTTATTTTTTTTTTATTTTTAAATTCACCCTGAAGGTCAACATCAACTGCAGACACTGAGTGCACATGAACGCTTAACAAAACTAACTGCATAAAAACTGTAGTAGTGAGTTTTCAGTGTACACAACCTTAGAAACATTAGCAACACGCTCAATAGCTGTAATAGTATGTGGGAATGACCTTGAGAGAGGGAGGAAGAGATGCTGCTTAGGGAAAGATAAGGGAGGGGAGGGGGAGCCTAAAGCTGCATAACAGGCAGAGAAAGAAACTCCCTAACTTATCAGGCAGTAAAAGAGACAGCGGGAGATTTGCACTTTCAATCTTGCAAGATTCTATTAACATAGCCTTACAATAAAGTAGATTTAACACATCTGGTGATGTTTCCTATCTGGACTACCTGGGAAGGTTAACAGCAGCAAAGCTCAAAAGTGCATTCAAAATGAAATGCAGTACACCCAATTTGCATACCCAATTAAATATTAATTCTCCCATAACAAAGTTCTTCAAAAGAGATTCCCAACTTACTAGGCTGATTGGAAGGCAGCCAGACGTGAGCAGCTTTCTTCTGCCAGCTATGTTGATAGCTGCTTCTTTCCTCTCACACTCCGATACCATTACATACCATCAGCTCAAAATTAAGGCCAACAATGGCTCTTGCTGCTGAACTGGCTAGGCTGGAAACTGGAAATAATTGTCCTCCTCCTTTATATGGTCCATATCTAAAAGAAACGTTTCTGAAAACACTATATCCAACAGAAAAGTATAAAAGTAGCTCAGGGTTAAACCGTGGAATCCTTGGTATTCTCTGAGTTTGGTTGTTTGCTTGGAAACATTTCATTATCTGGCTAACATGATCATCGCAAGTAAGAATGGAACTTGCTGTCTGCTTATACACAGTAGGTTGCCCTGTCAGTTTTGGGGTTAGTGTAGTTTTCTCCTTGGTGGTTCCTTGATTGGGGTACTGTTTTCTGCTTGATTGTTTGCCTGGTGTTAATCCCTGCTGGGTACAGTCAAAGCTATGGTTTTCCCAGTAGTAATGTATGACAGTGAGAGTTTGACCATCAGGAAGGCTCAGCTCCAAAGAATTGATGCTTTTGAATTGCAGTGTTGGAGAAGATTCTTGAGAGTCTCTTGGACTGCAAGGAGATCAGATCAGTCAATCCTAAAGGAAATCAATCCTGACTTTAGTTGACTGGATTCTGCTGCATAGGCTTGAGCAATCAATCTTCTGAACTACAACTTAAGGCAGGGGTCTTCAAACTTGGCCCTTTTATGACTTGTGGATTTCAACTCCCAGGCTGAGGAATTCTGGGAGTTGAAGTCCACAAGTCATAAAAGGGCCAAGTCTGAAGACCCCTGACTTAAGGTATGGTCCTGATTCTTTGCTCCTGACAATTATTCAAGTATCAGCTGCTCTAACAGTGCAGCTGAGCAGTTTACAAAAACAGCTTTGTCTGAAATGATGTATGTATTATAACTATATTGGGTGAAGTTCCATTGATCTTAAACTATCCATATTCAGTGAATATTCTTTAGAAAAGAATTCTTTATTGAAACAAACATATACAAATGCAATCCCCAAGAAGAACGGCTCAATTGTAGAAGTTGGAAAAGCTAAAGTCCCTGAGCTGACATTGCTTTTTTTGCTTTGTTTTCAGATCCAAGCACCACAAGCCACCACTCTGAGGACATCATGCTTGGAAGTTGAATCATGTTGCTTCTCCCTGCTCTTCAAGATTAATGGTGATACTGGCAGCAGAGCTTATTTGAAGCAAAGTCCTTAATGCCATCTGGTTATCCTTAATAAATTACCATCAAAATCTTGGAATGCTTGGAATGAAGTTTACCAGTCTGGTATTTATCTCCCTGTCATGACTCTTCTTGTCTTCCATCAGTTGAGGTAAAGACCTGCAGAAGATCAAACTTCCACAATGTGCAAGGAACCTTTTTTATTCAGAATCACACCTTCCAAATATGGGTGAGCTGATAAGGATACTCGATCCAAAAGATTGGGAGATGCCCCTTAGTTCATGAGATTGTAATACTCTATGAGGAATCTTCACACTTCAGGTATCCTCACACTAGAGGTATGCACTGCATGTAACAAATTATTAGTCACACTTAACTGGAGTATTTGTGGTACCTGACACTTCCCTGTTTATAATTCTTCACAAGCTGTGAAGCTGGCCAAGTTGTATACCTCACTGGCTAGGAACACAGCATAAATGAGTAATTACTGTGGCTCTATGGTACTTCCCAAACCATTAAATAATCAATAGTTACCTTGCACCAGACATTTTCATTTCTATCAGGAGACATTCTTCATAGGATTCACCTTTTTAATTCAAATGGCTCACAACTCTCTTCCAGAGAGATACATATAAAAGGAGAGAATTAAAATCTTGAACTGGGAAAAGGGGGGGGGACTTTTGGGCTGCTTATCGGTGTGGCAGAGACAGTGAACTACTTTGAAACCAGCCTGCCTGAACTACGAATATAAATACAAAAAAATGAAATGGAAGTCCCATACTCAGCTTTAAATGGTAAAAAACCATCTCTAACACCTGTCCACAAAGTCTTCAGTTTGATATACCACCAAGAAAATATGGATGAAGATCAGAAAAAAATTCTCTCCATGTTGAAATCAATACAAGAGACTATTGCTTTAGCTTGTGATGAGACAAGAAATAACACAAAGGAGATAAAAGAACAATTTTCTAATCTAAATTTACAAACCCAGAACATGACTACAAAGAAGGAATTAGCAACTCAGAAAATAGAAGGAAAACTGGAAGAAGCAGATCCAAAGATGGAGGACCTAAAGGAAGGACCTAACCAACAGATTCAGACAATCGAAGAACTAGGAGTGATAATATCAGAAATGGAAAAGACATCTTACCAATCAAGAATTCAGAACACATTTGAGGAAAAGGAAGAAGAACTGATTGAATGGAAGATGGAGCTGTTAGGAGAACTGTGGGGAATTGGAGAAGGAGGGAGGCTGTTTAATGAATATCAATGGGTTCGTTCTTCCAAAAATACTTTAACCAAATGGTCTTTCTTATTCCAAACAATATACACAAAAACAGAGGAAAAATTATTTGATGATTCAAATGCACTGACTTGGAAAGTTAGTTGGCAAAGGAAGAAAGCTAGAGTAAGACTGAGGAAAATAGAGGTTTTGATCCATTAGATGGGATATTATATTATTAACTAGATGTTTGAAGATGGTGGAGAATAGATAATTGCTAGGAATAGAAGTATTATCATAACTAGAAAGATAAGATTTGTAATCAGAATATTAGATTTTGGTATGAGAAGGAAAACAGAAAAGTGTTAAGAGGTTTGAATGAGGGAGATTTTTGGTTACCCAAATATAACTTACTTTGAAATTATAAACAATAGAGACATTTTGAACACTGAGGGGAAATTAAAACTAAAAAAAAAAAAAGCAAAAAACAGGATACTGATTGAACATATGGATATTAAGTGCAAATGCAATTAAGATATGTTTTGGTTAGAAAAGTTATCTAAAACTGACATTATTGATATTATGAGAAAAATGTAACAAAGATGTTGATATTCAATTGTATATTTATTAATAACAATAAGAATTGTATTTGCCTAGTGTGGGAAAACAGGTAGTACTGGAAGAAGAGAGGGAACATTTGATGGTGTAATATTGGATCTAAATTGAAGAAGTTAATATACACCACTGAATTACTAATGGGCCCAGACAACACATTGTTTATTAAGTATTTGACTGTAAAACTAGAAAAATAATAAAATATTTATTTAAAAAATCTTGAACTTATTGCTATCAGATATCATGTTTGGAGGAGTTCATAGAATCATACAATGTAAGCATTGGAAGATACCTTGAAGATCATCTACCCAGGGTTTCTCAACCTTGGAAACTTTTAAGATATGTGGACTCCCAGTATTCCTTATCCAGCCTGGAGACAATCAACAAGCCAAAAAGGGAACAAAAAGACCAAAAAACCTCCCCCACCAGCAATCAACATTCAGATAATAAGCATAAAGTGACACCAAGATTAACATCAGACCAACAATTAAGAAGTAAACAATATTTCAACCAAGGAACTGCCAAATAAGCTAACAGTAAACATCCCATCTGAAGAACCTCTAAGATCACTCCACCAACGCTGACAGGGCAAGCCACTAGAATATAAATTGAGAACAAACCCCATTCCTTATTAGCTCTGATTAAGTTACCTAGGTTGGATAATGAAACATCTGCAAGAAAACAACCAAGTTCAGAGAGCACCAAGAACCCCTCATAACTCAATTGTGCATGCTGGTCAAGAAAGTATAGTGGAGGCAATTAAGCAATGCATTAAGGACACTAAGGTTCAAACAGACCTGATGTTCCTCCTTAAAGATATATTTCTAAATAGACCTCAAAGCCTTTATAGACCTGCCTGCTATCTAAGCTAAATTACTGTCCCCAAATTAAGGAGGGCCTTAACTTTGACATGGTTTATTGAACTTCCGTCAGCAGTTTTAGAGGGGAGATACAAGGACACCTGATTCAATTCCAATTGCTTTGTCCACGTGGTGAAGAAGCCACCACACATCTTTTGTCATAGTGTTCATTTTATGCCAAGACTCATCGTGAATTGTAAACTCCACATCTAATTAAATACCTTGATCACCCTTGATCAGTTTTATTTAAAACTTTTACTTTCAAGGTCAACTATTCAATTTCCTTAAGAGTGATCAAATGTTGTCATGTAATACGTAAAATGTATAGCAATCTCAATGATCAGTTAATCTGATTGGCTAATCAATATTATCTACATGTATGACGTGTGTTTACTGGATTGGTCATTGATTGCCATACAAATTCTTGTCAGCTATGGTGAGACCCTGGAATCTAATGTCCCAGAATGTTTCTTGATATGTTTCTTGGCCTTTGCGTTATAATTTTCCATTTCTGTCCCCTTTGCTTGGATTTCTTCTGGGCAGCTATTTGATGCTGTTGTCCTTCTGTTATAAAGTAAAACTCACTGAGCGAGCACAGACCAGTTTGTCAGGGTGTTAAGTGAGAGGAAAAAGGCAGAAAAAAAGATTCAGAAAGATTGTTGTCTGCTGAGTGATTGCTGCTATTTCCTGAGTTCTGCTGATTGCCCATTATGTGTGATTGGAGCCTTGCTTATTGGTGACCTAGCAGAGGCAGCTTCAGGGGATATATAAGGAAGCCATCTCTCCTGAGAAGAAAAGGTTTGCGCAACAGAGAAGAGTTCGCCAGGATCCAACTGTGCCCAGTTCAAGAACTCCCACTCTTCTCTAGTAAGAGGAAGGATAGTTTTGTATTTAGCCCCATCACCTTGTTTTCTAGGAAGGCAATCAGCTTGCACTTGTAACGTATATAATTTTTCAGTTTGTCTCCAAGGAAGAACACAAACATGACACACATCCTGCATATCGTGAGAGAAATTCTCCATGTTCCTCTAATGAGGAAGGACAATTTTAAATATGCTTCCCCTGACAAACTCCCTTTTGCTGAGCAACCTGCTCTTCTCTAGGGAGAAGCTTATATATCCCCTGGAGCGCCTCAGCTAGATCATCATTAAGCAATGCTCCAATCACACATAATGGGCAATCAGTGATCACTCAGCAAACTCAACCATTTCTTTGACTCCTCCATTCTTTATTGTGCCTTTCCCCTCTCACTTCACACTCTGACAAACTGGTCTGGGCTCCCTTGGTGAGCTTTACTTTATAATAAGGTAAGAATTAAATAAAAACCAAACACACAGGTACAGTATAGGTGGTACCTGGCTCAGTAGTAGTAACTGTGAGAGGGACCTCGGAGTCCTAGTGGACAATCACTTAAATATGAGCCAGCCGTGTGCGGCAGTTGCCAAAAAAAGCGAACATGGTGCTAGGCTGCGTTAACAGAGGGATAGAATCAAGATCATGTGAAGTGTTAATACCACTTTACAATGCCTTGGTAAGGCCACATTTGGAATACTGCATCCAATTTTGGTCACCACGGTGTAAAAAAACATGTTGAGACTCTAGAAAGAGTACAGAGAAGAGCAACAAAGATGATCAGGGGATTGGAGGCTAAAACATATAAGGAACGGTTGCTGGAATTGGGTATGTCTAGTTTAATGAAGAGAAGGACTAGGGATGACATGATAGTAGTGTTCCAATATCTCAGGAGTTGCCACAAAGAAGAGGGAGTCAAGCTATTCTCCAAAGCACCTGAAGGCAGGACAAGAAGCAACAGATGGAAACTAATTAAAGAGAGAAGTAGCCTAGAACTAAGGTGAAATTTCCTGACAGTTAGAACAATTAATCAGTGGAACAACCTGCCTCCAGAAGTTGTGGGTGCTCCAACACTGGAAATTGTTAAGAAGAGATGGGACAGCCATTTGTCTGAAATGGTATAGGGTTTTCTGCCTAAGCAGGGGGTTGGACTAGAAGACCTCCAAGGTCCCTTCCAACTCTATTATTATCATTATCATTATTGTTATCGTTATAGTTATCGTTGTCAATGTCGTTGTCGTCGTTGTTATTAAAAAAAACCAAGGTTTAGTTTTGGGATAAGCCAACATATATTGTTCCTCAACTGAATGAAAATCTATTAGAGTTAAACAGAGGGACACATCGGGGGGAAAAATTCAAGGAGCAAAAAAGTGTAAATTAATCAAAGAAAAGATCATCAAGGAAACCCATTCTGAAAAGCCAGCATTTCAGACCTTCAAAGGGAAAAAAAAAGAAACATTTTTTGAGAGGAAAGAGAAGATTGAAAATACCTGGCTGTGCAAGAAGATAAATTTCCACACATAAGAGCCTGTGGAAAACCTTTTGCTTTTCGGAATCACCCTCTCCCTTCCAGATAGTGCTGACTTGCACTCCCCCCTCAGAGGACAATGTCTAAGGATGTCAAAAAAAAAATTCTAGGATCACCCTAGGAGTCAAGATTGGATATTGATTCCAACAGATCCATAATGTTTCAAAAGCTATCTACAAACATCTAGTCAGGTGCTGAATTCCTCACGATTAAAAATAATCCACATGGATTATTTATCCAAGCTTAATTTACCCACTCCCTAAAGTGGCCAGAAAATTTTATCCATTTAATATTTAAAATATTCCTGGTGGAGTCTTTTACCGAGATGCCATCTCCCTTGCAGTGCTTCCTGGAATGACCTTATGACCGTCACACAGTCAATCCAGGAAGCAGTATGAAACAATGCTACCGTCAGAGGAGACCAAAAAGGGAACATTTGCCTGGCTACATCATGCAGTGGATAAAGGAATCTCAGTGTGAGTCCCTAAACAGTTTGATGATTTTTCCTCTTGAAACAAACAAACAAAAAACAGGAGAAGAAAACACCAGAGTGGGAGTCAATCTCCCAAAGCAAATAAATAAATGGAATAGTTTTTTTAATCTGGTTTGCATATCCCAAGCATTATTATCAGTAGATCCACTTCAAAGCCCCATTTAATTTTTTTTCTTTTAAATAGTAGCAGAAAAAGAACAAAACACAGAGATAATTACAATGCAAATACATAAATTCTCAAAGTTGGGGTTGTTTTTTTTTTAAACTTTTAAAGAGTAACAGAAAAAGAACCAAAGATAATTACAATGCAAATATATACATTCTCAGGGGTCCACTTCAAAGTCTTATGGTGTGGTGTCTGCCTTCATTTCCTATATCAGCTATTTACATTTCAGGAGAGGCAATTTCTCCCAGAGTTCCTGGCAATGTATTATATAAATGTATTATATCCTTATTACACAACAACATGAAATCACAGCTGCCAATTCTTTAACTGGCATGCCCTTTCCAAGAAGCTAGGCTGTCGTAAGATATTGGTGAATATTGGCCAATTATTACATTTGGTCACACAGTCAGTGAGAAGCTAAGAGTCGATTTGGCATTTTTATTCACCTATTGAGTCCATCTCAAGAACCTGGGGTAGGCAAATGTTGTTTTTTAATGGTGCTAAAGGTATTGTTGCAGGATACCTTAAGCCAGAGCTCCCCAACCTTTTGAGCACCAGGGACCGGTTCCATGGAGAGAGGTTTTTCCGTGGACTGGAGGGTGTGTGGTTTTGTGTGTTGCCTGGGGCTTTGCTTGTTTGCGTGGCCTGGTTTCTGGAATGCCGCGGCCCAGTACTGGTCCACAGACCAGGGGTTGGGGACCCCTGCCTTAAGCTGTTCCAAATAAAGCTGCCTTTTGCAATTGATGGTGCTGATATGGCCAGTGCTGATGGTGTTCAAATGGTGCTTCAGAAGTTTTAGGATTTCACCCCGAGACACCTATTACTACTGGTACTATTTTTCTTTTCCTGCAGTCATTCTACTTCTATTTGCAGGTGTTTATAGCCTATGATCTTCTCCAATTCTATCTCCTATTACAGGTGGACCTCGACTCATGACTACAATTTGGACCAGAAATTCCATCGCTAAACAATGCGGTCTTTAAATGAGTCATGCCCAGTTTTGATCACCTGAGTGCAGGCACACTGTAAGTGCAAGGACTAGTCATAGGTTACTTTTTTCAGTGGTGCTCTAACTTTGAATGGTCATTAAACTCCTTGTATTATTGTAAATATTAACATTTATATCTGTGTAGATCAGCCAGAAAAAATACATGTAGTTACAAGAGATAGCAGTATTTTTGGCATCCCATAAGACAGGGGTCTTCAAACCTGGCCCTTTTATGACTTGTGGACTTCAACTCCCAGAATTCCTCAGCCAGGCACACCTGCCTGGCTGAGGAATTCTGGGAGTTGAAGTCCACAAGTCATAAAAGGGCCAAGTTTGAAGACCCCTGCCATAAGAGATGATGCCCAAATGAAGCACACAAGGAGATTGGGGTTATTGGCAAGGTGAGATAAAAGTGAGTATCACACTGATACTTTCCCAATCAGAAGCACTTTAAAGATTTTATTAACCTCTCTCCTAATCATGTGGTTTCTCTGGTTGGCATGTTCAGCCCAGCAGAAGTTACAACAGCTGTCAGGCATTGAAATAATAGTAAACCATGACTGATGTGTTCCCATCTCCCATTGTAAGCAGGAGTGATGAGCCAAGAGGAGGCTGAAGGTCAACTGGTTGAGCTGTCAGAGATATCATACATGCCAAGAGTTGATACAGATATTGACCATGGGAGGCCAGGTCACCATTTCAGCTAAAAAAGATGCAATTACCATTCTACGTTGTTTTTATTTTTCTAAAGTCCTCTAAGGTCCAATGATTTGTATGGTAGATAGACACTATCTCTGTTCATCATTTTGCTCTGATTGATGTTTATGAAAAAAAAAGTGTGTGTGTGTGTGTGTGTGTGTGTGTGTTTTAGGTCAGAGCCAATTCAGCACACTATACAAAGATATTGCTGCAATTTCAAATGAAGCAAAAGTTGTAAGCAAACAAATCTAGAGTTGAATCTTGGAGAAACTGGAAAAGAAGTTGAATTAATTCCAGTAAGGCAAACTTTATTTCTCAAGGTGGCTATCAACACTACAAACGAATTTGATTGAAGCCATTTCCACTTCGTTTTCAGTTGCCAGAGACTTGGGAGGGGGGATGAGTATTTTGTAGCTTAGTCAAAACAATAAATTGTTCTGTGGGAACCAAGGTCATTGCTGCCTGAGTTTTGGCGGGCTGAAGCTCTCGGTTAGAAAGCCCGCCAAAGTAGATTATTGGGGAATGTGATTATGACATATTACTGGGGTGGGAAGTTCAACTTTGTAACCTTTGGGATGGAACTTCAGCCTTGGTTTCACTTTTGATCGTGCCGGTACTATGTAGCCAAATAAATATGTTCTTTAAGGAAACCTTTTGCCTTGGAGTTCTGTTTCTACTGGTCTCATCTATCGGAACCATGATAGTGGCTTTTTAAAAGCATGTTATTAGATTCAAGGAAATGCTTAATGTCAGAGAAAAAAGGAATGTACACTTTAGGACATAATTTGGATTTTCAGAAGGGCCCTGGATATGGGCCCAGCTAGAGCAGTGAGGTCAAAAATGCTATTCCTGGCAAGAGTGTGCTTTAAAAAATCAAGATGGCAGCCACAATTGTATGACTGAAGCTTCACCTGCTCTTCATGGGTGTTGCACTCTATTCAGCCTTGAGCTGTTGGTCCCAATGCTGAACTCAAATTCAACAACTATTATGACCAACGATTACTCCTATTATTTAAGCCTCTAGTACTTCATGTCATTGAGAACAGAACTGAAAATATCTGCCCTTTTCATTTGTTTTGCTATCAAGGGATTTGTGGGATTAAATGTCAAAGAGGTGCATTCATCTTTATGGAGCTTTAACATTCCTATTTGTATCTTTGAGCGGGGGGGGGGACAAATGGAAAATCATGCTACTGAAAAACAATGTCTTATTGACTTTTAGCAAGATCTGTGGGTGCTGTCCATACTGTAAAAGGGGTTTTAGGGACATACAGTATATGGTCTGAACACACCCTAGTGTTCTAATCCTTCCTTCTGATCTCCTTCAGATGTCAAGAACTTCAGTGTAAATGGTTTTATGATCTACCAATATGTGTGGGGGAAGAAATCATGGGGGGAAAAACAGAATTGAAATCCTGAGCCAGAGGCTTCCATGCCTAAGTTCTATGTTCCCCTCATCAAGGGCACAGGATCCAATTCAAGGTGCTGGTTGTTACCTTCAGAGCCCTACATGGCCTGGGACCAGGTTATTTGAAGGAACACCTTTTCCAAATCATCCCTACCATCAGAGAGGAGAGGCAGGGAATGTTATAATTTCCCTCTCTTAAGGAGGTCCATCTGGTGGAACCAAGAAGTAGGGCCTTCCCTGTGGTGGCTCCCTCCCTGTGGGACATCATCCCTTTTGAAAGGCCCTGAAGACATGGTTCTGCCAATGGGCCTGGGGACCCGGAGTGATATGGAGCCCATCAAGTGGTTGGTCTGATTGTTGTCAATGGGTGTGTGTTTGTGTTTATGTTATTGGTTCCTATATTGTGGTTTTGTTTTTGTAAGCTGCTCGGAGTCACCATGAATAAATTGGGCAGCCATATACATTTTCTTACAAATGTATAAATAAATCCTCCAAGTGTGTCATCTTACAGAAAAACACTCCTGCCTGCAGTTTTCTGATTAGGATCCTAAAAGAGTTTTCTCAGTATTATTTCTTTCCTGGAGCAGGTTTCCCACCCAGTGGGTTAGCTCATCATTTTCTGCCTGTCTTCTCTGTTTGCTCAACTCATTTGCTAGGAATACACTTTCCTGCACTGTCCAAGGTATATGAAGATAAAACACATCTCTTTATTCTCAGTGTTGATTTCCTTGTCTGGGTCACCAGAGTAAAACACTCATCTCATCTTTCTAGGATAGGTCGGTCAATCACGGAGTAATTAGTTGTCCTCCCCCTCCCAAAACACAGTGGTATTTTTCACTGAAATCGCTCTTCATTTTTTGAAACAGCATTTCTCAAAGTATGGATCTTTGGGGGAGGGGCGGGTGTCATAAGGCAATGAATGGAAGATCACTAGAGAATGTCTTCCTTGTAACTTTCTTTCTGACCAGGTTTGATGCAAACAATGCATAGCCTTGTATGAAGTCAGAGTGTTCTACACTACATTTGCTTTTCGAAAGAGAACTAATCATGCCTGGAGGGCACCAGGCTTTTTTTTTTTTTTTTTTTGTAAAGCACTGGTCTTCCCCCTGCTGTGGGAATTGTGACAGCAGGGCAGGGCAGGTGGCTGTGAAAAAGCAGAATGGAGGAAATTGCAAGAATGGAGAAAAGCCTCTAGAAGCACAAGACTGGGAAGGAAAGAGGCAATGGGCTATGACTGTAACATCAGTGAAGTTAGCTTTGGGCCGTGCCAGAAACAACTTACAGCCTGCCAGTGTTTTGCAAGCTGCAATATTTTAAGACAAGTTTAAGAGAAAGTGATTTAAGGCCAGGAAATATTCATTCATTCATTCATTCATTCATTCATTCATTCATTCATTCATTCATTCATTCATTCATTCATTCATTCATTCATTCTCTCTCTCTCTCTCTCCCTCTCTCTCTCTCTCTCTCTCTCTCTCTCCCTCTCTCTCTCTCTCTCTCCCTCCCTCTCCCTCTCTCTTTCCCTCTCCCTCTCTCTCACTCTCTCACTCTTTCTCTCTCTTTTCCACACATTGGTGAATCAGAGAAGCTGTCCACAAATTGAAACCCAGATTTCAGGAATTACACAAAACTATACAAGATCATCCTTCTCTGATAAAGATGGTTTATATTTGTACTGGTTTCGGTTATTATACTTAGAGCTTTAGTTGGTTGACTTCGTTTTGCTTTGCTTAATTCCAATCAAAGTATCTTCTTCCATGACACTGTGAAGCTCTATCACAGTGATAGCGGACCTTTTAGAGACCGAGTGCCCAAACTGCAACGCAAAACCTACCTACGTATCGTCGGGTGCCGGGTGGGCGTGGCCCATTGGGTGGGTGTGGCCCATTGGGTGGATGTGGCCAATTGGGAGGGCGGGGCCCATTGGGTGGGCGTGACTGCAGTGGTAACGGCAGACTGGGTGGGATTAAAAAGTTCAATCAATCAATTCCAACTTTGCAAGATCTTTTTTTTCCCCGCGAGAAGTTGAAATTGACTGATTGATTGAACCTTTTTTTTTTTTGCACATGGCGCTGGAGGCCTAAAGCGAAAAGGTTTTATAAAACCCAGCTGAAGGCCTAGGACTGGGGTGACGGCGTGCGTGCCCACAGAGAGGGCTCTGAGTGGCGCCTCTGGCACCCGTGCCATAGGTTCGCCACCACTGCTCTATCATTATGTCATTTGATATATAAATTAAAATGGAATGTTAATTTTTTTTTTGCCTGGTTCTAGCCTTGATAAAATCATTAGTTACATTTGGAACATTTGGAAGGTCAGGTAAATTCATTGTATTATTTTAGGGAATTATAGTATTGTAAAGTTGGAGCATCCCAGGATTAAAAAATAGCATAAGCTGGGAAATAACAGAAGTGCCACCAAACTAGTTCATCAATACTTGTGCATTTTGGAACATGACATTTTCTAAGACAATATGCTTCTGATGCCTGAACCTCACTTAACGTTTGTCAAATTAGAGGTGTGCAAATAAGTTCCAGTCCAATTCAAACATAATTTAATTCCAATACTTGAGTCATTTCAAGTCTATTTCATTTGAAGCTACAAGTCAAATCACAAGGATCATTTTATTCAGTTGGTCTGATTTATAAAAAGTGTTTTGGAAAATTGATTGAGATATTTGATTAACAATTTGAAGTGACTATTTAATCGAAGCTTTGCATCACCCTACTAAAACTGACACGTTGAGTATGGCACACCTCAGGTCTTTCATTGAATGGGAGAGTCTTTATTTTGTGGCAAATGCTCCAGGACACAATCCATGGCAGTGTCAAGGAGGCCAAAGCAAAATTCCAGCCTCGGGCTATCTAACAGTGGAGTCAAACCCTACCTAAATAAACTGGTCTTTCCTAAAATTAAACATTCAACCTTTGCAATCTGTTCTATACGTGTGTTAAATAAATATGAAAAGAAAAGATGTTGAGACTCTAGAAAGAGTGCAGAGAAGAGCAACAGAGATGATCAGGGGACTGGAGGCTAAAACATATAAGGAACGGTTGCTGGAATTGGGTATGTCTAGTTTAATGAAGAGAAGGACGAGGGGGGACATGATAGCAGTCTTCCAATATCTCAGGGGCTGCCACAAAGAAGAGGGAGGCAAGCTATTCTCCAAAGCACCTGAAGGCAGGACAAGAAGCAACGGATGGAGACTAACCAAAGAGAGAAGCAACCTAGAACTAAGGAGTAATTTCCTGACAGAACAATAAATCAGTGGAATGACTTGCCTCCAGAAGTTGTATTTATTTCATTATTCTGTTAAAAAATAATGTGCCGAGATGTGTAGTTTCAATTGCAAGAATCCCAAATTTGTCCAGAATCTCAATCTGAGAAATTTCAATATCAATATAATCTTTAATTCTCAAAGAGAAAGGCCAGGAAATACCTCCTCCATCTCTAGCAAAAAGAAAGGAATTTCAAGTGTCAAGTGAAGAAAGAAGGTTCATTCTAAGGCTAGAGAGACAAATGTGTAAATAAGTAATTTTCACACACTGTTTTCAGATTTCCCCTTCTGTGTGATAATGAATCCTAATCAAAGGATTCTAGAAAGGCAACCAGATCATCTATCCTTCATCCGCAAAGGACACTGTCAAATTTGTTAACCAAACTCTAATATATGCTCCTGGCAACTGCAGTTGGTGAGATGATTCAGCAATGTTGAACAAGCTGTCTTGTATCGAAGTCACAACTGGCCTTCTGAAAGAAAGATCTAGCTCAATCTACAGAGATCTACAGGTAATAAAACCCAGGATTTCCTTATCACACACTTGGAAAACCATCTCTTTGAAATTACTACCAATTAATGAAACAGATTTTTATTCATAGTACACATGACCTGAGATAGAGTCACTAAAGTGAGTCAAAGAATAAATGACAGAATGGAGAGAATGTCCCAAGGGTGCTTTTTCAAAAGGCAACTGGACTTTCTTTGTTTTTCTTTGAAGATGTTTCGCTTCTCATCCAAGAAGCTTCTTCAGTTATGACTGAATGGTGGAGAATGGGAGGATTTATATTCCTTGCAGTCATCTGCTCATTAGTACTCCTTCTGAGAATTGTTGAGGCCACTTGGAGGTTTATCTGTGCCCTCAGGGTCACTTGAATTGTGCAAATGGGTGTGGAACCTTCTTGGAACTGCTGAAAGGACTGCATTGTAAACAGGATATAGGAGGTGTCGTATCCCTCCCCCTCTATTGAGAGAGAGCTGTTCAATCTTAACGTAGATGGCCTCTTTGACCCCTCTTTCAAAACAGCAGTCCTCTCTCACCTGGGAATCTCCATAAACAATGGAGAGAATGAACATTTTTGCTCTCCTTCTCTTTCTTATAGAACTTACACAAGCCATTCCCTTTACTTATTGAATTGCATTTGGGGGAAAAAAAGACTTTAAAAACAGAATAAGAGATCAATGTTCTTAATTTAATATTTTAGTATTTTAATTTTTTACTCATTTGTAACTTGTCAGCCACCCAGAGTCACCTTGTAGGGGAGATGGGTGGCACATTAGATAGATAGATAGATAGATAGATAGATAGATAGATAGATAGATAGATAGATAGATAGATAGATAGAGATAGATAGCTAGATAGCTAGATAGCTAGATAGCTAGATAGCTAGATAGCTAGATAGCTAGATAGCTAGATAGCTAGATAGCTAGATAGCTAGATAGATAGATAGATAGATAGGTAGATAGAAAGATAGATAGATAGATAGATAGATAGATAGATAGATAGATAGATAGATAGATAGATAGATGATAGATAGATAGATAGATAGATAGATAGATAGATAGATAGATAGATACTGTAGATACTGATAGATAGATAGATAGATAGATAGATAGATAGATAGATGATAGATAGATTAGATA
Source organism: Azemiops feae (assembly GCA_023970755.1). Classification (NCBI taxonomy): domain Eukaryota; kingdom Metazoa; phylum Chordata; class Lepidosauria; order Squamata; family Viperidae; genus Azemiops; species Azemiops feae. Next base: position 459,482 of record JALGBA010000947.1, read on the forward strand.
GATAGATAGATAGATAGATAGATAGATAGATAGATAGATAGATAGATAGATAGATAGATAGATAGATAGATAGATAGATAGATAGATAGATAGATAGATAGATAGATAGATAGATAGATAGATAGATAACCACCCTATGATCAGAAATGAAAACCTGGGGAAAACTGAGGTAAAGAGGCTTGCTCTTACCTTTTCAAAGGCATTATTACCCTTTGGCTGCCCGATTAGCAAATGGTAATTGTGACTGATGTAATTTTTTTTAAAATCATTTTAATCCCTCTTGGCAAGGGAAGGCGTCAAGATAGGGAGAAGAAGACAGAGAAATAGCAGAAGAAACGGGGAGGAAGAGGCAGTCAATGGTGAAGAAAGATTGCTGCCTGATATTGATGCAGCCGAGCTCAGAAACTGGAGCACGCTTTTCATTTAAAAGCTTGCATTCCATCCTTGTCTGCTGAATTTTAGTCGATAAAGTTTGGATGATAAGAAATGGCTCCATGGCACGTCCAGGGGGTGTCTGCAACTAAGGATGCATTACAGAGCCGGAAACTAATTCTATCACTGCTCCATTTTTTTATTATTGCAATGCACCTCACTCAGAGGGCACGTTCAATGTCTTCCCTGCTGCTTCTCCCTTTCCACTTTCCCCAAAAGTGGCACCAGGTTTTGGAACGTGAGTTTCTGCAAAGCAGAGGCAAGAGTTTCAGCAAACATGGGATTTTTCTCCTACCCTCAGAGTGTTAGCTGGTGTTTCACTTAATGAAAATGAGCATCTTTCCATGCCTGAAATTTTGTACCTCCTTCCCTTCCCTTCCTTTCCTTTCCTTTCCCTTCCCTTCCCTCCCCCTCCCCCTTTCCTATTCTTACTTATTACCTAAAAAATCTACTTTTAAATATAATGAATGTGTTAGCATTCACTTATCAGTCCAAGTCCAAGATTTTTCAATATTTAATATCCTTAAATATTTATCTTTCCCCCCCCCTCCAATGTTCTGCTCCTTAATAATGCAACTGTCTTTCACCATTCTTCTTATATTCAAAGAGCACATTCTCTAACAAGGGCTCCTACTGAATTCAAATCTCCAGTCGAAGCTTTATTGCAACAAGAACAAACTCAAAGAAAATGGTTGATAGCTGTCTGCCAATGGGAGCATACAAGTCTTCTTACACTCATGCTGGTTAAAACCCAACACTGTTTCTTTTCATCTCTAAACAACGTGAGGCCCTTGGTAGCCTGGCAGCTGAGAGTTCCTAAACGTTTACATAAACAGTGGCTCTTACCCATTTTTTTTTTTAAAGTTTATCATAAAAGACAAGCAGAAATGTAAAAGTAAAAAGTAAAAGTGGAAAGTGGAAAAAGTGCAGCAAGAGAGAAAAAGAAACCAAAGTGGTGATTTCCAACTTTTTCCAATGGAGTAGAACACAAAGTTACAACCTCGACTTTTTGCTTTGCATTTCTAAATATTGCAAGCCATTTCTATAAAGACAAAATAATTCTAAACATCAAAGCCTAAAATTAAAGTTTTGATTTTTTTTTTTCAGTTTTGAGTACAATATCCAGAAGTGGTTTTCAAATGAAAGCAAAACTAGATAAAACTGTCAATTTTGCCATCTCCGCCAACTCCATCATCTAAACCAGGGGTCTTCAACCTTGGCCACTTTATGACTTGTGGACTTCAACTCCCAGAATTCCTCAGCCAGCATGGCTGGCTGAGGAATTCTGGGAGTTGAAGTCCACAAGTCATAAAGTGACCAAGGTTGGGGACCTCTGATCTAAACAGTAGCTGTTAACCAAGTTCTCCCAGTGATCACCTTCAAAATGAAGCAACAGACTGCAACTGTATCCCCACCTCTATGTCTACGAATACATTGGTACCTCGGCACTCAATTGATTTGAAACTCATTGAATTTGGTACTCAACTCATTTTGATGAGAAAATGTTGTCCTTTGTTTGGTATTCAACGCGCAAGCTAGAATTTGTCAGTGTTGGTTGCCTTGTGACTCACTACCCTTTCCAGCCGAAACAAAGGATGACGTGTTAGTCACATACATCCCCTTGCATCTTATCATAGTTTCTATGGCCATTTTGTATATTTTTGCACTTTTTTCTCATCAGTACAGCTAAAGTGATTTTTTTTAGTCTTATTTAAGTATTTATTAAAGTATTTATGTAAAGTAATGATATACATCCCTATCAATTTACACATGTACATATCTTTTTACATATTGAGTTAAAATGTGCATTCTCTTTGGTTTGGGAACACATTAAATTTATTTACATGCTTTGTTTTGGGAAAAATTTGTTTGGTACTCATCATTTTTGGTACTCATCATACCTCCTAGAACCAATTAAGAAATAGAGCAGATAGTTCCAAACCCATTAATACCCCATCTCACCCCCTATGGATTCAGCACGGCAGAACCCCTTCTGACTGTAAAATAAATAGCACAGGTGTCTTGAAGTATGTATGTCATATACCTACCAGGGAAGTGCAACCATTCAGATTTGAAATAGAAAATGTATTGGGGTGTGTGTGTTTCTCTGTACTTGTTGGCATCTCCTTAAAAAAACCTGTTTTCTCCAGCTTGCATGGTCCCTGAATAATAGGCATTTGAGTAAGGAGGCATTAGGGAGACAACATGGTATGATCACCTTGTAGCATTGTCAGTTCCTTAATTCCAGCGTGTATTTTTCTGGGACTGTGTGAAGAACAAGAGTTTTCATACCTTCTCTTATTCAGCTCTTCCACTTCAGAATCAGATAGTCTCTCTCTAAACACATTTGATTCATTGTGCTATGTGACTTATTTCCACTTTCTCAAGAGGCAGATAAGCTTTTGGTAACCAGAAGTCACTCTGAACATTTTAGAGAAGGATGGGGGTTGCATTGCATGGACCAATGGCTTTCAGTAGATTGGATTTGTTGTTCTCAGCCTCACATTTTGAGATGCTGCTTCATCAATGTTCAGTTATGGTTGATGAAAAGCATTCTAAGGTAGAAAAGGATTTCAGAGGGCAGGAAATAATTGACCTGTTTCTCAAAACTGATAAAAGCAACTTTTCAAGACTCATGCAAGTTCCTGCTTAGGAAAAAAAAAATGCCCAATTAAGTTTGATGGAAGCAGGAAAGAATCCTAGACAATTTCTTTGGCTAAAGGCAGTAATATATAGCATTTAAAGTGGCCTTCATCTCCTAGTGATTATGGAGGTAACTGAACCTTAAAAGATATCAAGATTAAAAGATCTCAGAAGGACCGAGCTGAGTCTGACCTAGTTAATATTAACTAGGGGGCTACCAGGGAATACCAGAGTTATAGGATCATTGAAAGTTGTAGGAACGTTGAAAGTTGAAGAAACTTCTAGATGAATGCTACGTCAGTCCACTTCTATAGCATTGTCAAGAAAGCAACATGCATGTGTCTCTACAGTCACCAGGAATCAACCTTGAAGCAAGGGAAACCTTAACATTTTTCCAACCTGGAACATTGCAGACACACTAGACTTCAGCTCCCATAACCATTAGACAGCATGGTTAAATCCAAGACATCTAAAAGGCATCAGGCTGAATGCAACAAGCACCACTGAACAAAAGGCCCCTCCATGCTATGAGCATTATGCTAGTAAAGGAAGTAGACTCAACCAGGCTAAAAAAGAAAATGTTTATTTTAGAATCTAGTACAGGAAAGAAAAAGAAAAAGACCCTTTGGCTGTGTCCTCAATAAAGCCTCATTGTTAAGGATTGTGGTCACTGTCAGCTAGAAAACAAATTGAATGTGACATCAACACTCAATCAAGGATGTCAAGATTTAGATGCCCTTATTAATAAGATGCATCTTGGCTATTTCTGTTGCACTTGCTTGGTATTTACATCTCAGCCCTGGAAGCCAGCCAGGCACTTCCATCATATAAAATTACCATAAGCACTACTGAGAAAACAAATTCAGACATGATAACTGAGTGTCCAACCCATCACAATTAGAAGATACAGATAAAATAAAGTGTAACATTTCCTTCTATTTAAATAGGTATACCAAAGTAGTTTCTCCAAAGCAAGAAAGAAAGAGAAATGGATCTCTCAGAAGCTCCTGCCCTATAGGTAAAAGCAAGGAAGAAGGATAGCTTTTCCATCTTTGACCCCCCTGGTGTCCACACAATGAGAGTGACGAGCAAAAATATAGTCAGTTTGTCCCATGGAGCTGGCACGCAGAAATTTTCCAGGTGCTGTCTTTACCAACCCATGGATCAGAATAATGGGGAGGAACATGAAATCTCACTACCATTAACATGGGAAAAAAGCAATTGTGGTTGTCATAGAAATGGAAACCTCTAGCCAACTCTGGCTGATCTCTAATAGCTAAAGAAAGTCAGATTGTGGTTACTTTCTAGATCACCAGGGAAGCTGAGTACTGAAGGCTACACTGGAAAATTGGGGGTTGGGGGGAAGCCTAGTGGAAGACAATTGCAAATTACTTTCATGTTATTATCAAGAAAACTAGATGGACACATTCATAATTTTGCCAAAAGCTCAACTAGAGAAAAGTTTTGCCATATCATTGTTTCTATTAGAACATATGAAGGGCCTTCAAAACTACAGGATCTTAATATAAGTTTATCATTTTTTTAAAAAAGAGAGAGAGATAAGAAGGCCATGGTTTTCCCAGTTGCAATGTATGGCTGTGAAAGTTGGACCATAAGAAAGGCTGAGCACCAAAGAATTGAGGCCTTTGAACTATGGTGCTGGAGAAGACTCCTGCGAGTCCCCTGGACTGCAAGGCGATCAAACCGGTCAGTCCTGGAGGAGATCAACCCCGACTGCTCCTTAGAAGGCCAGATCCTGAAGTTGAAACTCAAGTACTTTGGCCACCTAATGAGAAGGAAAGACTCACTGGAGAAGAGCCTAATGCTGGGAAAGATGGAGGGCAACAGAAGAAGGGGACGACAGAGGAGGAGGTGGCTGGATGGAGTCACTGAAGCAGCAGGCGTGAGCTTAAATGGACTCCAGAAGATGGTAGAGGACAGGAAGGCCTGGAGGAACGTGGTCCATGGGGTCGCGATGGGTCGGACACGACTTTGCAACTAACAACAATCATTTTTTTTTTACAAAAAAGAGATAAGAATAGTAGGTCCTAGACTTCACTGGTTTGGAGGTCCATAGCCATGTGTTGTGGATGGGCAATCCAATGGGACAATGAATCTTCAGCTGCTGTCAGTTGACTTACTGAGTCCCCAGAAACTCCATCTGCTGTTTTATACATCCAATTAAACATGTATTATTTATCTGATGGGAAAGGAGTTTATACTACCCTTAACAGTTATCAAGCAATGAGTTTCACTGGAATTTCAGATGAAGGGGAAAAATTAAGCCCTTTTTCTTCTTAGTGGTTCCTCATGTGACCAAGAACATCATTCTACACTGGAGCTTGTGTTGCCACATTAGAGAAACAAGTTTAACTGGGACACAAATGGCCTTTCTAAATTCTCCACCAACTTTATGGGCAGATAAATTTGATGGGCAATTTCTCTGTATGTCTTCTGAGGAAGACATCCTTTCTGATGATCCAACTTTCACAGGTATGTTGCAACTGGAGGAACCATGGTCTTAACATAAGGCATCTTTGCTGTCAACATGATGTCTCTACACCTTATTTTTTTGTCTAGCTTTTTCCCCAAGAAGCAAATGCCTCTTTTTTTCCAATTACAACCAGTATCCCTATAATTTCTTTTCACCCTAGGAAGATAAAATCAGTAGATTACAACCATACTTGGCTTCCTACAATGCATAAAGAGGATGCAGGTCTTTTCTGAAAATTGTGAGATTTAAATAGGTAGTAAGATGTGCTGATCTTCCAGGCTAATACAATAATATATATCTGCTTGGTTAGCTGTCTCCTCTTTTATAATCAGATGGGTTGTTGATTTTATTGTTATAGCTTTAATTATATAGCATTAGACTATGTTTGATTTCTTTGGTTACTATTATACTGAAATTGCTTTATTAATTAAAACCTAAATGTCTATTGATATGTCTTTAGAAATCATTCAGAACAAATAGTTACTGTTTTCCTCTTGCGCATTTCACACCATGAAGTGCAATTGTCTGAGAGAAAAGCAATGTGATTCCTTTAAAATCTTATCAATCCATCTAATTGGATCCCTTAGAAATCCCATTGATTTCAGTGAGAAAGACTGTAAACATTCTTAACTCTTATAAATAATTTAGTTTATGTATTTTTCAATCTCCTTTCAAGAACATGTTCTCACCACATAAGAATTTAAAATAAAGGCACATTAGACACACTCTAGATCTAAGTGATAGGTAAAGCATCCGATAAATGAAGAGATAGGTAAATAAATGGATAAATGGATGGATGGATGGATGGATGGATGGATGGGTAGGTAGGTAGGTAGGTAGGTAGGTAGGTAGATAGATAGATAGATAGATAGATAGATAGATAGATAGATAGATAGATAGATAGATAGATAGATAGATAGATAGATAGATAGATAGATAGATAGATAGATAGATAGATAGATGATAGATAGATAGATAGATAGATAGATAGATAGATAGATAGATAGATAGATAGATAGACAGATAGATGATAGACAGACAGACAGATGATAGATAGATAGATAGATAGATAGATAGATAGATAGATAGATAGATAGATAGATAGATAGATGATAGACAGACAGACAGATGATAGATAGATAGATAGATAGATAGATAGATAGATAGATAGATAGATAGATAGATAGATAGATAGATAGATGACAGACAGACAGACAGACAGACAGATGATAGATAGATAGATAGATAGATAGATAGATAGATAGATAGATAGATAGATAGATAGATAGATGATAGACAGACAGACAGACGACAGATGATAGATAGATAGATAGATAGATAGATAGATAGATAGATAGAAGATAGATAGAGATAGAGACAGATGATAGATAGATAGATAGATAGATAGATAGATAGATAGATAGATAGATAGATAGATAGATAGATAGATAGATAGATAGATAGATAGATAGATAGATAGATAGATAGATAGATAGATAGATAGATAGATAGATAGATAGATAGATAGATAGATAGATAGATAGATAGATAGATAGATAGATAGATAGATAGATAGATAGATAGATAGATAGATAGATAGATAGATAGATGCCAGTTGCATGGAAATATTAGCCATCTGGAAGAAACATATAAGTTAAGAATGTATTGCCTATAAGGACACCTTATGTTAAAACCATGGTACCTCCAGTTGTAACAGATAACCATGAAAGCTAGACCATCAGAATGATTTTTTTTTTTAAAAAAAAAACCTCTTTGAATCATGGGGCTGGAGAGGATTCTAAAAATACCTTGGACAGCAAGAAGAACAAATAATTGAAAAGCAGATGATGTTAAACCAGAAAGCACTAATGATGAAATTAAAGCTTATGCATTTTGGACACACAGTCTCTGATGCTTAGAAAAATCAAAGAGGCCAGCAGAAGACAATGTGGCTAAATCATATCATTAATTGCACTAACAGGAGCCTCGAAGCAATTACTTTACCAGTCCTAGCGAAATGATGGGGTTGCAAAGAGTCAGCAGCAACAAGCTGCAAAGCTGTGGTTTATGCCAGTATGGATACATTTTTGGCACCACGTGGCCACATTTTGAAAAGAAGATGAATATCTCATTTTTTGGTAATTATGCAAAAAAGAAAAGAGCTTGACCCACAAAAATCCCCCATGCTGGCTGAAGAATTCTGGGAGTTGAAGTCCGCCAAACTTAAAATTGATGAGGTTGAGAAACATTGTCTTAGATTGCTTGTTAGAAATACAAAAAAAAAAAAAAAATTAACCATCTACACCCCTGTATACCCAATTTTATTTGGGTATACCATGCAGGACTGTATGGTTTTTGAATTCCAGCTTCCATTTCTTTCCTGAAAAGTATGAAGACATTAAAAGACGCACCATCCTTTCTTCCCACAGTGTCCTTCTTGATAAATCGACCGCCACTAATCTCTTCCCCAACCTCACACCTCATTATATCTCTGTCTCTGAGATAAATATCAGACATTATTATCATGTATCTGCTGAGACTCCACTATATCACTAAACAAATTATTAGCTGTAGGTTGCCTTGTGCTCTGATTATACCAATAAATAATAGCTCATAAATTAAACAAAAGAAATTAAGGGAGGAGGGGATGAAGGTAACCATCTTCCCAGTGGAGCCATTAAAATTAAGCTATTTTGACAGCACAATTAGGGTTAATCAGTTTCCAAAAGGAAAACAAACAAACACAACCCCATTGTGCATATCTTTCGATTTTATATTGCACACACCTACACCCATTTTATCATCATGGAAACTCAGCTTGTTGTTTTGAAAGCACAACACAGGGTCTCTTTGGAATTAGGCTGACTCATAAGCAAGGCATATCCATGAGAAAGAGCTGGCCATAAACAACTTTCCAGTGGCTGTTGAAGCACATGGGTTGATACCAGTGCGTTCATATCACTTAGGCGGAACTCAAACTGGGAACCTAAGTCCCAGATCAGCAGCCCCTGATTTTTCAGGCTTACATTGAAACTGCTTTCATGACTATCAGAGCATTTCAACAGCTGAGAAGGGAAGGGGAGTCACACTGGCATGAGCTGCATTATGGCACTGCCACGCAAGCCCCACCTCTTTTAAATGCGCATTAGGACATCACATAGAGACAGTGCTTGCAAAAAAAAAACATTTGTAACATTGCTTCCAGCGTTCTGATATCCCTGTAGTGTGCAAAAGTTTCCTGGATCAGTTGCTGATCTGGAAAGTGACATCTATTCCTAACTCTAATTTTATAAAAGAATTGGAAAATGATGCACAAATTGTCTAGAACGTTCATATTACCATACGACGTTTTCTACAGAGTGCATGGATGCACTCAGGACATCCTTGTGATTAGATGATTAGCTGTAGAAGATCAGGATTCTGAACCATCCTACCTCCAACCAATAATGGTCACATCTGTTGGATTACAATGGTAATTGTGGGTAAACTTTGGCAGATTTGTAGTCAGTTTGAAGACTGCTATGGATATAACTATAACTTCCTCCCATACAACAATATCTCTTCCCTTGGAGCCACTTGGAAACCCACTGGTAATATTTACTTAGTGTTTGGAAACTTCAAAAAGAAGGCAGCACATTCCAGAGAGGGGCCCAAGACTGCACAGTCTAGACCAGGGGTCTTCAAACTTGGCCCTTTTATGACTTGTGGACTTCAACTCCCAGAATTCCTCAGCCAGGCACATGTGCCTGGCTGAGGAATTCTGGGAGTTGAAGTCCACAAGTCATAAAAGGGCCAAGTTTGAAGACCCCTGGTCTAGGCTGAATGTGGGGGAGAGGAAGAGGTTCAGGGTAGCCACACCATAAAATCTCCCAGGGTAACTCATTAAGATCAACTGAAATAGATGATTGCTAGGGATGGTTTTTCCTCTGTAGATCAGCTCCTGGTTCAAATAAATAGATTTTAAACAAACCTTTTGCAAACAAGATTTTACACTGTGGGGAGTAATCAACAGCTTCATCCTAAGAACCCCAGACTCTGGTCCGGTGTGAAACATTTAGGAGCAGGTTGTGTGAGAGAAAGTAAGTATAATATCTTGCAATATATATATAAAGGTGTTTATTCAGCTGTTTCCCAGTTGTTGACAAGAAGGCAAAAAAGCCTTAGCAAACTAAATTTTGTTATCTGCTTTTTGCTACCCCATGGTCTGTTTTTTTTTCAAGAAGACAATTCGTTCTGCATTTATGAACATTATATCGAAAACCAGCCATAATCCATTTTGTCGTGTAGTGTGGAACTTGAAAACATGAAAAATTAAAAGGTAAGCAGCTCAATTCCAAAATATTTCCTACATTTCTGTTAATGAAACATCCACAAGTCTTCAAATTGTGTTCTCTTCGCCACTATTTTTTTTCCCCAGCCTGAAATTTAACTAGTTCACTTTTAAAGGGAGGGAGGATTCGTCTAAATGTGTCTCTCCTGGAAAACATTCTGCTGCTCCTTTGCAAGGGCAAATGAGGGGGATCTGGAAGCCAGACCAAGTCTTTTTGGGTTGCCAGGTAGGGCATTGTTTGCCCGATATATTTTATGGAGTATTTTTTTTTCGTTGCAACTTTATTTTTATTTCTTTATTAAATTTATCTGATGCTCATCTCACGATCAAGCTGGGCTCAAAATTAATGGAAATTATGAGATAACATTAGCAATTAGACTTATATACCACTCCATAGTGCTTTATAGCATTCTCTTGAGAGGTTTACAATGTCAGCATATTGCCTCCAACAATCTGGGTCTTCATTTTACTGACTTCAGAAAGATAAAAGGCCCAGTCAACCCTGAGCTGGTCAGGATTGAACTCCTGGCTGTGGGCAGAGTTTGCCTACAATGCTGCATTTTAACCACTGTGCCACCATAGCCCTATACTTAAGATACTTAAACCTTGCAGTGATGTCAGGGAAAAAGTAATCTCCCAGATGGCTGCCATGTGTACCTGCACTGAAGGTATGAAACAAGCCACAGTTGGCAAAACTGGTAGCTGCTATGCTTGATAAAAGAAGTTTCTGAATGTCTGTATCAAATTACTTGATATTAACGAATTGGAAAACTAAGGGGGGGGGGGTAAGTTGGATGTCAAAATAATTGTGTAGATACATGGCTGGTTTAAGAATCCTTCCCAGTGAGTGTTTGTCAAACGTTCTTCATCAAGTTGGAGAGATATATTCAGGGGGATGCCCCAGGATAGCCCTTAGTTACAATCTTTCCATAAATTATTTGGAGGAGGAGGAGGAGGAGGAGGAGGAGGAGGAGGAGGAGGAGGAGGAAGAGGAAGAGGAAGAGGAAGAGAAGAAGAAGAAGAAGAAGAAGAAGAAGAAGAAGAAACAAGAAGAAGAAGAAGAAGAAGAAGAAGAAGAAGAAGAAGAGAGGAGGAGGAGGAGGAGGAGGAGGAGGAGGAGGAGAGGAAGAGGAGAGGAAGAGGAAGAGGAAGAAGAAGAGGAGAAGAAGAAGAAGAAGAAGAAGAAGAAGAAGAAGAAGAAGAAGAAGAAGAAGAAGAAGAAGAAGAAGAAGAAGAAGAAGAAGAAGAAGAAGAAGAAGAAGAAGAAGAAGAAGAAGAAGAGGAGGAGGAGGAGGAGGAGGAGGCGGAGGGATTGTTATCAAATTTGCAACTAATACAACATTGGACAGGATAACTAATCACTTAGTGATGACCCAGTGAAATTAATCACTCAACTTGGTCATCCAATGTAACTCAGTTCTGGAAGAAATAAGGACAGAGAAAAGGATATTTATTTTTTACACAATATATAATCAAACTCTGGGATTCACTATCATGAGACAGGGGGCTGGCTACCAGTTTGGCTGGCTTTAGAAAAGGATTGGAGCAATTCATGAAAGTCAATTTGTGGATCAATGGCTATTAGCCTTAATGCCTATGTGACTGCCTTAGGCAGTCAGGTGGCTACTGTGAAAACAGACTGCTGAACTAAATGAGCCAGAGGTCCAATCCAGCAGCGCACTGCTTATGTTCTTATGTAATACTCTGGAAAACATACACACAATTTAAAATGATCTTTATTAGGTTGGGGACCTGGACTGCAAGTAAAAGAATGAAAACAGAACAGAAAAATATGTCAAGATTTCCTCTTAGGAAACAAAAATTAGATCAGCAGGCATAACAGGAGTATACATAGCTGGGTAATAGTACTGTGACAAAAATATTGGAATAGTAGCTGATTGCAAACTAAATATCAGCCAGGAGTGTGATGATGGGGCCTCAAAAAATGCAAATGAAATTTGTGGCTGCATCCACAGAAGCATAATTTCCAAAATACAGGAAGCAATATTTCCACTTTATTCTTCTTTGGTTAGTCCCACCTTAAGTATTGCATCCAGTTCTTTGGGGAAGAATTGAGAGAAATCAGAGCAGGTTCAGAAAAGTTATTGAAGGTGACCAGGCAACTAGAAACTAAGCCCAACAAAGAGAGATTGAAAGGGCTAGATAAGGTTAAGCCTTAAGGAAATATTGCCAGGTAGGCTGGTGGGAAATATGAAAGCATTCTTCAAGTATTGAAAGAATGTCACTCAGAAGATCAAAGCCTGTCTTTTCTCATTCTAGAATGCAAGGCAGAGAATAATGGCTTTAAGTTACAGGACGACAGATTCTGATTAAATGTTAAGAGAAAAAAAATAATAAAAAAAACCTTCCAAACGTAAGAGCAGTTTGACAGTAGAACCAATTTCCCAAGAAAGCGATCAGCTCCTCATGGCTAAATGCATTCAACTGGAGGCTAGATAGCCATTTGTGTGGGATGCTTTAACATGCATTCCTGCACAGTGCAGGGGGCAATTCTACCATCTTTAGAATTCAATAAAGCTTAGTACAGTCCTGTCACTTCTGATATAGTTAAATGGCAACCCTAAGATCCTCCAGGGCTCAAATCCTAATAATAATAATAAAAAAAAACCTTGTTGAACTACCCAATTCAAATTCAAATTTATTACAGGCCTAATGTCAGAAATAGTGAATAAAACAAGCATTACTTCCTTTTTTATATATGCATATGTGTATATGAAAAAAAACAATAAGTATAAGGCAGTCAAAAAACAATTAAGAACATAGTTACTAAAATGAATCCCAATAAAAGCCTATTATAAGAAGTTCCAATTCTAAGAAATGGTGCAGCATATCGTACAAATGGTAGCAGAGAACTGGGCAATTTGACAGGTGATTCTCAAGTCCTCTCTGAGAGGAGAAGCATTAAATAGAAATACAAATCCCTGCTTGAACATTTCTTCAAGACAGAATATATAAGTGTCTGTCTAAAGTCCTCATATTGAGAATAGCCCAGCAATATCTGGCTTAGAGTTTCTATTGAACCATCACCATGTGGACATAACTGAAGATGCATAAAGCACCCTTAAAACTCCAAGGAGGATCGTTCAGGGCATAGTATCCAACCTGGCTAAAGTGAAGGTGTTACAAAATCTTAAAATTGGAACGGATGATAGATATGTGGCTGGAAGGGACAAAATGCCAAATAATCCATTAGTTTCACTTTCTGGATATGCTGCTTCCGAAGACAACCTTATTTTACCTAAATATTCCTTTCCTGTTCCTTTAGGCCAAAAAAGAGAAGATCCCCAACCCCATTGCCCATAGTTGGAGATCATTTCTTAGCAGGAGGGTAGCAGAGGAAAAATGCCAGACTCAAAATGTTCTGGGATTTATCTAGATGTAGAACTAAATGCATAACTACAGTTGTTTGGAAGAATTTATAGATGTCTTCAGGTCATAGGATTATCCATTAGCATATACATACATCTAACTGTTTCTATCTGGAAACCACTGCTGGATTTTGTGCTTAAGATAAGGAAAAAAATGGGATTTATTGATTAGACAACATTAGACATTGATGATATTACATAGTTTGGGTGATGAAATGTCTGCAAGAAAACAACCAAGTTCAGAAAGCACCAAGGACCCCTCAAGATTATTTTCTTATAGAAATGACCAGTATATACTGAGTATGAAAAATATAAAGTTGAGGTTGTAACCTTGCTATATTCATTCTACTGTGCTAAAAAGAGTTGGAAGTTAACTATTTTTTTTTCTTTTTTCCCCTTCACCCTATGCTTCTCTCTGTCCCCTTTCCCCCTTCCCCCCTTTCCCACTATTTTCACTTTCATTTGTATTTTATAATCTAGTTTGATAAAATATTCTAAAAAGAGATTGCGCAGGATAAGATACGATGACCCTGGACTAGAAGATCACTCTCTTAAATAACCTCCACGAAACATCAGAGCAAGAGATACACTTACTGGACCATTGAAAGGAGGAAATTTGGGCTAATCCATCACCCTTTCTTGGAACCAAACTCAAACAGAAGGAATCTCCTTTTTCTCCTTAACAATAATCAGTCCCTTTGCTTTGCTTCCGGAGTGCAATTTCACCTAAGGCTGATAACGGAATAGGAGTGCCATTCAAGTCACAACCTGGTGAGCTAAAATTCAGCACCATGCCTGCTTTTCTAAAATTAATTAGTAGAGGTGACATTACTTGCCAAGATAAGGAGACAGAATGAAGATGCATTGAATGTGTGTGCCAGAACTGAGTGTCAAACCATTGGGGAAATTATGGGAGTTGGAGTCCAGCTCATTTGGAAGGTATCAGATGGGGGAGATTGTCACAGAGGAAGAAGCAGAACTAGGATTTCGTGCCACTGTCAAGATGATGGGTAGATAAAAAGACCTGTCTCTCAAATACTTTTCCAGCCATTGTGTGTTTTCCACAAGCCATTGTTCAATTCATTATACTTTGGTATTTTTTAAAAAAAATCAACATAAATATGTTTTTGTGCATATTTCTCGCAATACATACTGTATGTTCATCAATGCACTTTCCTAGTATGCATCTTCCCAATGCAGGTCTGCGACTTATTTTCAGCGATATAAACAACATTTGTATTATTTTGGATTCTGGGAATTGCAGCACAGAATGCGGTAAATTGAACATCAAAGCGTTGTATTTCAGTTTGTTCCAAGAGTGGCAATTAGGTAAAGTTCATTAAAGTATCAACTTAACAACTTTTTTGCACTTCCTCGGTGACAGTTCTTTTCCTTTCTTCCCCAATTCTACACAATAACACTGAACTGAAGGAGGCGTACAAGGGCAATAAGCAAAACCATTGCTGGGAATTTAGAAAATATGAAATGTTACAATCAGCATTTTCATCCAGATAACAAGGAAAAAATATTTAGATTTTTTTTTTGAAGAGTAATCCAAAAATCAAAAACTTCCTGCATGGGGAGGGGGGGAAAGATTTCCTCAAGATATGCAATTAGTATGTTAATTTTGTCTAAGATGGTAACAGATGTACCCAGCTAGGTGAGACGATGACCTAACATTAATAAAAAAGATAGATAGTAAATATACTGAATCATAAATCCAAGCTTTGCAGTTTCTAACAGCAAAAGAAGGACAGACTAAACTAGCTATTGATCTTCATTGGTTTCTGGAAGTAATGTATCTTTGATGGAGAAAATTGTTTATTGAAATACATTCACTCATCTTTGTTAAGGAAATGTATTTTATTACAACTGTGCAGAATTATGCAGAGGGCCTTCCCACATACGTGCAGATGCTCAGATAATACACCCACTGGAACTGCTGTTGCAAATGTTTGTGCGTATGCACTATAGAGTATGTAGTGGCAATGTGAAAGACCATTGTTATTTCAAAGAGTTTAGTTACATATTTTGATTTCTCCTTCATATGAAGAAAAGAGCTCATTCTGAGCTAACCTCCTTGTTTACTGAATAAAAGAGAAGAGGGGGGATCTTCACATAGGTGCAAAGCTTTTCTTATGGGGAAAGACTTCCAGTTCCCACCCCAGAGTCTTGTGCCATCAGTTAAGGTCAGGTCTTGCAGTCTTCTGACCATATCAGGGCCATGAAGTCAAGGTGCCACCTTGGAGTTGTTGTTGTTTGTGAGAAGATTCTGCACAGACCCTAGCACTGAGTACTGTGGAAATTGGCCATCCTTGGGGGTATCTCTGCTGGCATTATTAAGGAGCTCCTGACAGTTTATAAGAGATTTGGGTATTATCTTGCTTGGTATGTATACTTTTTATGTTGTGGTTTACAATCTGTTTGCTTGAGCTAATAATCAAGCTTAAAATGCCCTTATTTACTGGTGTGCTTATTGTCGCTGGAGCTAAAAGTACCGATTTCCTGGGCACCTGTTCACTGCCCTGACACTTGGCAAAACACCGTATGGTAATAACGAGCAGCCTTAACAATGGCTCCTTTCGCCTTCCTGAGGATGCTCCAAGTTCCCTTCCAAATTGTTTTGAGCAGCCAAAATATTGTATTGATCATAAGACATATATCTGAATTTACTTTAGCATTTTCTAATTTACCTTGTCACCTTAATCATGCTGGAGATGAGGGGAGTTATCTGATAAGAGTACAAAAAGAGGAGGCAAAAGATATACCCGTCTATTCCCATTCCTCCCTCCCTCCCTCTCTCTTTCTCTCTCTCTCTCTCTCACACACACACACACACATACAAACTCCTGGAAATTCATATAGTTTCCACATTTTTGACCCTTTGCAAACTGCTAAAGACCTGTTTATTCCCCCAGGCCTTGGGTTAGGATGGTTGTTCAGCCCTTTTAGCTTGTTTCTTTTGCTGTTTAGTTTTTATTCTTGTTTTGTCTTCTGGTCAGTTGCCTTCCCCCCCCCCTCAATATACTTTTCTTTTATTTTTTTACTTGTAAGTCATCCAGAATTTCTATGGAGTTGGGCAAACCCTGATATTGAAATAAGTAACTAAATTTACTCAATATATTATAATCATTTGTCCTGAATAGGTAAATGATTATTTACCTTCTACTTTGCCCTCTGGGATGTCTGTCTGTCTGTCTGTCTGTCTGTCTGTCTGTCTGTCTGTCTGTCTGTCTGTCTGTCTGTATGTATGTATGTATGTATGTATGTATGTATGTTGGAATACTGCATCCAGTTTTGGTCACCACGATGTAAAAAAGATGCTGAGACTCTAGAAAGAGTACAGAGAAGAGCAACAAAGATGATTAGGGAACTGGAGGCTAAAACATATAAGGAACAGTTGCTGGAATTGGGTATGTCTAGTTTAATGAAGAGAAGGACGAGGGGGGACATGATAGCAGTCTTCCAATATCTCAGGGGCTGCCCCAAAGAAGAGGGAGTCAAGCCATTCTCCAAAGCCCCTGAAGGCAGGACAAGAAGCAACGGATGGAAACTAATCAAGGAGAGAAGCAACCTAGAACTAAGGAGAAACTTCCTGACAGTTAGAACAATTAACCAATGGAACAACCTGCCTCCAGAAGCGGTGAATGCTCCAACACTGGAGGTTTTTAAGAAGAGACTGGACAGCCATTTGTCCGAAATGGTGTAGGGTTTCCTGTCTGAGCAGAGGGTTGGACTCGATGAACTCCAAGGTCCCTTCCAACTTTATTATTATTATTATTATTATTATTATTATTATTATTATTATTATTATTATTATTATTATTATTATTGTTGTTGTTGTTGTTGTTGTTGTTGTTGTTGTTGTGTTGTTGTTGTTGTTGTTATTAATCTATCTATCTATCTACATTATGATTATGACTTTCCTTAGAATTTTTAGCATGATGATATCCAGTTATATATCTTCACCCCTGCCCAGGCAGATAACACAGTTCTGGTTCTGACCGAATGCCTGGATGCTATGAGAGTCTGGATGGTAAAGAACCAGCTCTTATTCAACCCTAAAAAGTTAGATGTCATATGTTATTCTTGACTCTTGGTGGAATAGCACTTCCCTGGGCAGAGATGGTATATATTTTGGGAATCCTTCTAGACTCATAGCTCCTGCTTGAGGAGCAGGTGGCAGCTGTGGCTAAAGAAGCTATGGCACAGATTCATCTTGTGCAACCTGTTCAAGATCACTCATGCCTTTGTCACTTCTAGGTTGGATTACTCTAAAGAACTTTATATATAGCTAGTCTTGAAGACCATGTGGAAGTTACAACTGGTCGAGAACGTGGTGGCACAGACACTGCTGGATGCCTCTGGAATCATCCATGTTACACCTCTGTTGCGTGAGCTACTCTGGTTTCCAGGGGTTTACAATTCAATGTGCTGGTTGCCACCTTTAAAGCCCTATGTGGCATTGGGTCATTTGTGGGACCACCTCTTCCTGAGGTTATCTGTCCATTCCACTAGTTCAGATACAGTAGACACAATCCATCCCCTTTCCTTAAATGTTGCCATCTAATGGAACTTAAGAAGTTTGCCTTTTCCATGGGAGCCCCTGTCCTGTGGAATACCCCCTAGAAATCCAGCCCCATTCTCTTCACCTTCCAGAAATCCATAAAGAGTTGGCTCTTCTGTTTGAGCAGGAGGTTGGACTATAAGACCTCCAAGGCCCCTTCCAATTCTATGTTCTATGTCCATCTCCAAGTGCTGGAATAGGGTGTAGTTGAAGCCTAAATATGGTGATGTTGACTGCATTGCATAAACATGTAACCATGCAACCATGATCATTTAGTTGCTTAGCACATTCGTTGTATCAACATGCAATGAATGCATTGTTGTTGTTGTTTTCTTTTTAGGACTCTGTAGTCCCTTAATTCGGGGTAGAGTGAGGGCAACTGGATGGAGCTGAGCATTTACTAGTCAGATGTCCTTCCTGACACCTGCGTGGAATTTGCAGCAGATATTTTCCTTGCCCCTGAAGAGAGAAACTTCTGCTACTACCTAGGATTGAACTAGGCCACCACCCCCTTGGATGCATTAATGTTCAAGATAAAAATGGGTACTCTAAAGCAGTGGTTCTTAACCTTTTTGAACGAATCGCCCCCTTGAGCCAATGAGGAAGTTGTCATCGCCCCCTTCCCCCAACATAACCTCTCAATCACAACATAGGAAATAATTCTTCAATTTATGCAAACACTTTTTTTGTTTTCTTTAAAATTGTCATCAGGACATATCGATGCAAATAATTTATTTTCAGTCTTTTTCCCATATCTCAACTGTGTGAAAAATTTTGGTGCCACCCGTCACTTTATTCCCAAACTTCGTGATACATGTATTTCATTATTATCTTATTTATTCAAGACACTTAAATGTAATGACCACTGAAAACAAAATTCAATTGCAAGAAAGTGAAATGCCCGAAAAGAAAAACTAAGAATTTCGAGACGAAAACTCTGAAACTAAATTAAGATTCGAGGAAAGTATATATAGTCACGCACACTGTAAAAAGGATTAAAAAGACACAAAGAAAATATAATATCGAACTGGAGTGCACGCTAAAAAAGTACAATACAAAGAGACACACAAAATGTTTTACAGAGTTGACGTCACAGGGGACAGCCACTCAGCATGTGATGTTTTGAAAGAAGCGCTCCCCCCTCCATCACTGCCCATTCTGGCCAATGGCACGCCACTGTATGGGTAGAGGCTGCTGCGCAACGCGCATGAAGATAAGCGATGCGTATTCACATATGTACGGCATTCTGTACTGAAGCTAGCTGGTGGAACATTTGAAAACACAATTCAATCCACTAATAGCGAGCGATCTGATGTTTTTGTACGACAGATATACAGCGATTCACTGTATGAAAAAGTCTCAAAAGTGTCCCCAAAACTTCTCACTCCATTGCCCCCATATCGCCCCCTTTTCGTTCCTTCGCCCCCACATCGCCCCTTTTCATTCCATCGCCCCCCTGAAAAATGAAATCGCCCCCTGGGGGGCGATATCGCCCAGGTTAAGAACCACTGCTCTAAAGTAAAGATTTCATCATTGGTAATCTATACTTAATCCACTACATCAATTTGATTCTTTTGGTATAGTTTGGTGTAATGGATTAAGGCACCAGGCTTAGAAAGTGGGAGACTGTGAGTTCTAGTCATGTTTTAGGCACAAAGCCAACTGGGTGTCCTTGGGCCAGCCACTTTCTCTCAACCAAAGAAGACAATGGCAAACTCCCTATGAAAAATCTTGCCAAATATAATTGCAGGTAGTTTTTTTGTTTTTCATTCAGGAGGTTTCAGTTGCTAATTAAAGAAGGAGATTTACATTTGCAGTTTTAAAAGGATACCTGGACACGTAGTGTAAGGACCCACCTCAATTTACATCTTAAGAAGACAGAACTCTTGGAACGGTTCTTCCAACAGGAATCTTTATTAAGAAAAACTGACTGAAGGCATGCTAGACAGGATCTGAGGGACCCCACTGACCATTCAATGTTTTAAAGTGTTCCCAGGCAGTCCCACCCCACATTCCTTCCGGTCAATTCAAATTGGCAGATGCCTGGGTGTTAAATCCATCGGATCCCAAATGTTGCAATCTTCCCCCCCTTTTTCCTTGCTGCCGGTAAAAGGAGGCTTCATAGGGAGTGAGATCAAAGGCTGATGGCCGCATTGTTATTGTTAATACTCTCAAAGGGAATCCACAGAGGATGTTTCTTTGTAGTTGATAGGAGGAATGCCAGTCATAAACACACGTGTTTACTCCCCCCCCCCCTTTGTAGTATGACAGAATCCAGAAGAGAGTAAGAATTGGGTTTTCTCAGAGTAGATTAGCTAGAAATAAAATATAATTGGATTCTGACACGTAGTTTCTATCTCAAGTCAATGAATAGTGTATTATATCCACTTCATTTATGAGCTAGCTCAGAATTGGCATATATGACATAAATTGAAAGGCTTTAGAGTCCAATTATCCTGGAAAACATGGAATTCCTTCTCCTATCTTAGTCCCCCAAAGAAATGGCATGACAGCATCAGTTTAATCATTAACAATATCAACAATTCAAGACTGAAAAGAGAAAAGAATGTTTTTTTCTTGAAGAACATCGATGGAACATGGATTGTTTCTACTTTAGATCAGTTAATAGGACCAAATGATGAAGTTAGCTGCAACAGAACTATCATGGGCCAAGAAGCACAGAAAGACAATATTTTCAGTTAACCCTAAGTGATTCAGAATCCTCGGTATTTTAGAGGATTGACCAGCTTTTATAAAACAATGCCATATTTTAGTTTATAAATGGCTTTTAGATTATATGGCTTAATATTCAAAAGTATTAGGAAGCATGGAATAAGGAATTGGAATATCCAGTTCATCAGTGCCAACAGAATGCTATTTTAGTCCATGTGTCACATTTTAATAGATATACAACAAGAATTAATTCAACAACAACAAAATCATTATACTAGACAGTCCTGTTTACCAGGAAGAAAATTAGGCATCAACTAATTGTCAGACATGCAAGCCTCCATGTACAATTATCCCAGAAGGCACACTGATTTTCATGGATGCTTATATTCTATAAATAACAATCCAATGACATGCACACACACACACACACACACAAAACTCAAAATCAGGAGTCTGGTAGGATCTTTTCCAACTATATTAAAAGGAATAAACTTTCATGGGCTGCCACTCACTTCATCAGATGCATGTTCCTTCCCCCTCTCATGTCACCCCAATTTAAATCCCACATCTGTGAAACCACTCCATGCGACTGATGGGGTGACAATTCACAAAAGCTGATGCAATAATAAAATTTGTTAGCCAGAAAAAGTTCCACCTGACTCCTTCTGATTTTTTGCCATCGTAAATTAGCACAGCTCCCTTCCGACAATCCAGTAATATGGAAACGAGCAAAAACATGCCATAAAAAAATAATAATAAGAAATAATACAAAAAAGAGACTTTTACAACAGCTATAAATAAAACTTAAACTGAATGCTTTATGATTTACAACATAAATTGGTTCTATAAGGGAGATGAGCAGTCTCTAAATATTATAAACAAATAACATCCAGTTTTTGTAGTCTATTAGTATTACTAATAATCCTTCCTTTCCTTTCCTTTCCTTTCCTTTCCTTTCCTTTCCCTTCCTTTCCTTTCCTTTCCTTTCCTTTCCTTTCCTTTCCTTTCCTTTCCTTTCCTTTCCTTTCCTTTCCTTTCCTTTCCTTTCCTTTCCTTTTCCTTCCTTCCTTCCTTCCCCTTCTCTCTCTCTCTCTCTCTCTTCTTTTACTTATTAGTTCTGCTTAGTTTTTAGAGACCCCATCAGAGGGGTCTATGTAGGAGAAGAGCCAAAAAAAGACAAGGTCGTGGTTACAATTGTGTGAGTGGAACCCCAGTCCTCTTTTACAGTATATGCAACAGTCCTAAACAGGGGGTGGCTTAGGTCGCCTAGCTGCCACATTAAATGTCCTGGTGTCTTCTTCCTCCTCCCCAGGCACCATTGTCCTTCTTCTGGTGCTTTGAGCTTTCCATCCAGCCATAATCTGGTGAGGTCCTACAATTGATGGCAGCTTGGCGATACTCACTGCCTTGCCTTTTAATGCAAACGAGCCCTTCTGTAGGACCGAAGGATGAGAAAGAACTCAAGTGCAGACATTGCCTGCTGTTTTCCTTCCTGCTTAAACCTATATACATCTATCTATATGAAATCAATTCCCTTATTCGGTGGACCATAATACCACCATTGCGCATAAAACAGAATGTATACAACTTTAGATACACATTTCCTGCCCCATTAAACCATTCTCTCAATGACAAGAGGCTATGAATAAGTGATAAGACAGTTAAAGCAACGGCTGTTTATCTTTGTAACATAAAACATCTAAAGGAAGAGGTAATATATCTGAATATATATCTCGAACTCTGTAATCATGGCACCCCATCAAATACATATGCGAGCCAATTAACCTGTATAAAGAGGAGGGGAAAGTCTACGGAGGGCTGAAGGAAGAGGAGAGGAAAGATTTGCAAATAAATGGAATTAAAGCCTGTGTGTAAAATTTTCCATGAATTCTAAGTGTTCACCAAGAACTGGATCGTATAACAAGGGTGTATACAAGGGGTACCTAGAAGATATACTACAAGCAAAAGCACTAAGTTTGATATTACAAAATTGGATATGGGAAACTCATTTCCTGTAATCTCTTGGATGCAAAAACAAACCCCTTTCTCTTAAGCAACAAACCTGGGATATAGATTTACAAACAAGCATAAGTAAGATGTCACATCCCACTATTTATCATTTGCACCCAAAAGGGTTCCAAATCAGCCACATATTTATCATCCGTCCCAATTTTAAAATTTCAAAAGGCCTTCATTTCAGCCAGGTTGTATACTTTGCCCTTCTTGGCACAGGTATCCCTATGTATCTTTGGTTGTGTCCATGTTGTGATGGTTCAATAGAAACTGTAGTCCATATGCTACTATACTGCTCCTTATGTAAGGACTCCGGACAGACCCTTATATATCCTATCTTGCAGAAATGTTCGGGTAGGGAATGCAATTTCTGTTTAATCCTACTCCTCTCAGACTGCTACTCAAAAATAAACTCTCAAGTTGTCCAATTCTCTATTACCATTTGTACAATATGCTGTGCCATTACTTAGGATTGGACCTTCTTAGAATAGTCTTATATTTGGCTTGTAACTTTATTTTTAGACTCTAATATACTTATTTTCTCCTGTACACATCCACATTTATATAGAAGGATGTACTATGTTTTATATAGAAGAATGTAATATAGTGTAGGGTCTCCTGCTTTTCTCCTATATATATATATATATATATATATATCTACATTTATATAGAAGGATGTACTATGTTTTATATAGAAGAATGTAATATAGTGTAGGGTCTCCTGCTTTTCTCATATATATATATATATATATATACACACACATTTATATAGAAGGATGTGCTATGTTTTATATAGAAGAACGTAATATAGTGTAGGGTCTCCTGCTTTTCTCCTATATGTATATATATATACATTTATATAGAAGGATGTAATATGATTTATATAGAAGGATGTAATATGGTATAGGGTCTCCTGTTTAAGCAGGAGGTTGGACTAGAAGACCTCCAAGGTCCCTTCCAACTTTATTACTTCTATTTGATTACCTCAACTTCATTCAAAATTTTGTCTCTGGCCTTAGGCTTGTAATAAAATTGAATTGAATTGAGTCCTTTCAGCCATTGCTTGTGGTCTATGTGAAAGAAGCAGGAGTTGCTAAATTTGTAGTGTAAAATACAAGAGATGAGTTATTATTCCCTTGATGCCAGGACCAAACCAAGCCTGGCACCAGCTGGCATTCCATTCCTATCAGATGTTGACCTTTGATAGTATGCAATTGGATCAAGATTCATCTACAAGAAGTGGGTCAACAGACTGCTGAAATGTCTGTGCAAGACAACAGCTGGTTTTGAGTTCTCTGCTCAGAAAACCACCAGCATTCTGAACTTTCACAGACAAACGGGTTGATCATATGGGTTGCCTTTGATTAAGGCTTTCTTTCTGAAGGCTGTCCTTGAATGCCACAGATTGAGGATGATGAGGTAGTTCCTCCATCCCACAAGATCTGTAAAATCCTGTAAAAGTTTTCCTTTTCAGCTTATTCTGCAATCTGGTCAAATCATTCTATCAAGTAACGATATACTCTGATTTATCATATAACCTGTTTCACTTTCTTTTCTGATGATTGACCAGTCTCATAGCTAATCTCCATCGCAGGGGTAGGCAACCTTGGCTCTTTTATGACTCGTGGACTTCAACTCCCAGAATTCCTGAGTCAGCTATGCTGACTCAGGAATTCTGGGAGTTGAAGTCCACGAGTCATAAAAGAGCCAAGGTTGCCTACCCCTGATCTAGTGTCTTCTATCTTTGCTTCTTATTGCTTGTTGTTCTAATCTGACACCTGACAACTTTCACTGCCATCTTCTTCCTCTCCGATAGTCCATCATATGTTCTTATGAACTAGATATAACCTTGCATTAGTTATATTCTTATGAAATTGGGTGCAGCTTATCCACGGATGGGTTTATCCACAAGTGGAAACTTTTTAAAATACCTGTATATTCTGTATTTACTGATGGATATGTCCATCCGCAGATAAGTAGACTCTCACATTTTAACTAAAATACCATTTTAAAAAAAATGTGCCATCCACAGATAATCCAGTGGTGAAAACTAACATATGAAAATTTTGAGGGCCAGCTTATCCATGGGTGGTGAATTCTCCATAGTATTTTGGTTATAAACTTGAGGATCAGATTATCTGGGAATGGGCTTGTCTGTGAATATATATGTAAGGACCCACCTCAATTTACATCTTAAGAAGACAGAACTCTTGGAACGTTTTTTCCAACAGGAATCTTTATTAAGAAAAACTGACTGAAGGCATGCTAGACAGAATCTGGGGGACCCCCCTGATCATTCAATGTTTTAAAGTGTTCCCAAGCAGTCCCACCCCACATTCCTTCCGGTCAATCCAAATTGGCAAATGGCTGGGTGTTAAATCCATCGGATCCCAAACGTTGCAATCTCCCCCCCCCCATTTCCTTGCTGCCGGTAAAAGGAGGCTTCATAGGGAGTGAGATCAAAGGCTGATTGCCGTATTGTTATGGTTAGTACTCCACAGAGGGAATCCACAGAGGATGTTTCTTTGTAGTTGATAGGAGGAATGCCAGTCATAAACACCCGTGTTTACTTCCCCCCCTTTGTAGTATGACAGAATCCAAAAGAGAGTAAGAATTGGGTTTTCCCAGAGTAGATTAGTTAGAAATAAAATATAATTGGATTCTGACAATATATGATATATTTCTAGACTGAAGTTGCATTTCCAGTTCTACAGCACAGTGTTTATCAAAAAGGGGACTGTGAATGACCTCTTTACATGCATTTAACCTGATCATTGGTGGGAGACCTAAAAGTTTCTTTACTTCAGGTTTCCAGAAGTGCCTCACATCTTTCTATCCTAACAATGATTTGCTAAGTCATTTTATTTCCCTTCAATGTTTCTACCCAAGTTTCATACTATTTGTTTGTAGTTTAAGCATCTGTGGAATTTAAGTCATGTTTCCTCTTTTAAATAATTTGGCATGATGACGACAGGATCTCATTTGGAAAACCAAACTAATTATGTACTCTATTAATAGCTGAGCTAAATTTTGCTAGAATTTTCATGAATGTTTGAAACGTTTGTGGAAAGCTGACATGATAGTTGCTCCAGGAAAGATTAACAAAAACACACAATTTTTCATAGAATATGGGGATCTTTTCCATTCAAATAACTTGCTTGTCCTTTTGTTTTGTTTTTTTTAAAAAACAACACATAAAATGTTACTCATAAGACACAAAAACCTACAGGCACAACAGGAGAGAGAAGAGCTAATTCAAATCCCACTTCTTAAAATGAGGCCAAATTTTATAAAAAAGAAAATAACAATGCAAACAAAACAACTGCCCAGAAACATTCACTTCATAATTTGAAATAAAATGAAATAACCATTTACCTGATTCTTGAAGATTCGTGTGATGGATTTGACGAATCACAGGACATGGATAACTATATCTGGCAATAAAAAAAAGTATAAAACATGTCAGATCTACCTGGTTTATTAAACAGTGACAGAGTGCTGTA
Source organism: Azemiops feae (assembly GCA_023970755.1). Taxonomy (NCBI): domain Eukaryota; kingdom Metazoa; phylum Chordata; class Lepidosauria; order Squamata; family Viperidae; genus Azemiops; species Azemiops feae. The sequence goes on from JALGBA010000947.1 coordinate 485,526, forward strand.
AGTGGCATGAGTATTTTGATAACATTCAGTAGAACATGCTTCAGATCTTAATCTCCTCCAAGCCACAAAGGCAGAACTGGTCTCAGGTATGGATATTATCAACTTTACCACCTGGACCACTCATAGTAAAACATTAAACAAACAAGGTATAAAGCCAGTCTGCCTCAAAGTAGTTTAAAATATCTGGTTGCTTAGAAAATGTCCAGGACTCCTCTACACTAATTATATGTGATAACTTAAACAGATTATGTTGACACTCACTGTATAAAACTTTGTCGAATAACTATTTTGCCAATTAGCTGGCTGCATTTCTATGTCATTTAGACTGAAAACTGTCAACCAACGTAAGAAGTGCTAAGTCTACTGAAGAAGAGACAGTTCTTCACTATAGGTAGTGCTTCAATTTATGACCACAGTTGGGACTGGCGCATCTCTTGCTAAGCGATACAGTTGTTAAATGAGTTGTACCCAATTTTGCAATCCTTTTTTTGCCATAGTTGCTAAGCAAATCACTGCAATTGTTAAGCCAATCACTGCAGTCATTTAAAAAATCCAGCTTCCTCCATTGATTTTATTTGTTGGAAGCCTCCTGGGTATAGGAGAAGAGCAGGCAGAGCTGCAGGGTGGAGTTAAGCATGTCATCAGCTTAGAATCATTACATTCCCACAAACAGTCCAAGTCCAGCCCCTCTTGAATCCTGTTGACTCTTATCTGGCACCAATTTAGTGTTGAACTTTAGTTAACTAGATTCTTGTGTATAGGCTTAAATAAATGTGTTGCAACTTAACAGAATGGTCCTATCATGGACCCATCTCTGGACCCCTCTCCAGACATGACTTCAGAAGCAGAGGATGAGGATGAGCCAGGTCCTGGCATCTCAGGGGAAGAGAGCACGGATGTGCAGAGAGGTGTGGATCGGAGAGTGGAGGGCCCCATCCCGATGGAGCAGCCTCATCCCAGACAATCAGATGGGTGGCAGGCTAAGACTGAGCTGAGAGAGCTCCAGCTGTGGCAGATTAGCCTGGAGGATCCAGGTGGGAAATGTGAGCAGTTGCCGGCAGTCAGTGAGGATGAGGAGGTGGAGTCTACACCTCCTCCTGAACCAAAGACATGCAGAGCAGAGCAAAGATAGATGCAATGCCGGTCGGCCAGCTTACTCATAAGGAGGCAGTCTTGTCTATTGTGGGGGGATATACAAGTGCTGCTCATTTAATCCTGCCCAAAGTAAGGACTGTTTACTGGAACATGTCCAGTTTCTTGACCAGTGCTCGTGTTTCATGCTTCTCGCTTTTGATGTGTTTGGATGTTGGACTTCCTTGGGACTGTGATTTGTGTTTTGTAGACTGAGCCTTGTCAAGAACTCCCGTTTCTCACCAGTTTGGCTGAGTGTGACAACTGGACCCACCCACTGTGTGAAAATACTTTTGAACTGCTAGGGGTTTGAAATAAAACCTTTGACTCTTTGCGGTGTGTATATATGCACGTGTGGAGCAGGGCAGCAGAGGTCCTGACACTGGGAAGATCACAAATAACAATCACTTGACAATCACTTGACCTCAGGAAGCTGCAACCATCATAAATGTGCAACAGATGCCAAGTGTCACAATCATGTAACCCTGGGGACACTGCAACAGTCACAAGGGCAAGGACCTATCCTTGGTTTACAGGTAGTCCTCAACTTACAGCCATTTGTCTAGTGTTTGATATTACAACTGCACTGAAAACAGTGACTTATGACAGATGGTCCCAGCATCCCCACAGTCACATGATCAAAAGTTGGATTCTTGGTAGCCATCCTTACAATGGGTCACGTGATCACCGTTTGCAAGGAACGGCAAAGGCAAAAATTGGATTTGTTTAGCAAACATGTGATTCACTTAACAATTGCAATGATTTGCTTAATAACCATGGTCATAAACTGAGTATGATTCACTTAACAGTGGAAATGATGGCCCCAGTTGTGATCATATGAACAGGATTTGTAGTTAGCTGGCAGGAGAAATCAGCTGAAAATAACATTAAGAGATTAGTAAATTCTTGCAAAAAAAGGGGGGGATATAAAAAGGCTTAACTTTTCATACTGATCTGAAATCAATTGAGGGAGGGAGGATCTTGCTTGGCTGTGGATTCCATTTAAGAGTTCCATCTCCTTCCCTTCTCTCATCTTTCTGTGGCACATACAACAGGGGATAATTTAAACCATCAAGTGCCAATTTGTTTGAATTAATGGAAGACAAGATGCTGATGAGAGTGCAAAAAAGAGAGCAGCAAAACTCTTTCCAATTCTGTATTACCTATTGAGTAATTATCTAATCATTCTTTTAGAGAAATAGAAAATGCCTCATATTATTTTCTTCCCTCCTTTATCCCTGTACTACATAGCAAGTGACACTTTAATGCTGTCATGTTAAACAAGAAGCTAAATAAAAGATTGTGACAGCTTCCTTTCCTTTCCTGGGTGAAGTTCCTAAACAACTGACTTTCAGAGAGAAAAATCTCCAAATTTTGGGGGTTGGCTCCTACCGAGGCAAAGTGCAAACAAAGTCAAGATACTTTTCTAATAATCTCAGTGAGCGATGGGAAACCTTCATTCCCACAGATGGATATAAATAGAATGATTATCCCTTATGCCCAAAATAGAAAGAACTTAATTTATTTCCTGAGCCAAACAGCATTCCACAAAGCTGTTCCCTTTCATAAAGTGTTAGAAATATTTGCTACCCTTTAGGGGGAAAAAAGTTTGCATTTTAGGACTGCTCTCGAGAAAAAGGTTTAATGAAATGTGAGATTGACCTTGCAAGATGGAGGAAGAGATGCTGTCTAGGGAATGATCAGATAAAAAAGGAGGAGCCCACAAGTGAGTAATGGGCAGAGAAAGAAGCTGAGAAAGGATCAGCCCTAACTTATCAAGCAGTAAAAAGAGAAGGGGAGAGATTTGTATTTTCAGACTTGTAAGATTCCATTAATGCAGCCTTACAGTAATGTAGAATTCATCCACTCACGTTTCCTGTCTGGTCCACTTGGGGGGCTGACAAGGGAAATAAAGGGTAAAAGATCCCTCCAGGGCGGAATCATATCCAAAATGCCCAGTGGAAGATAGACTTTGACCAATCACAACTTTCTCAAGAACAGATCTTGATTAGAAGTAAAGATGCCATCCAAATGTTGGATATTGCAATTCTCAGATTTCTCAAAGGAAAAAATCTCCAATACTTCTGGAGGAGTCCATATTGGGATGTCCTGTCCTACGTACCCTGAAAATCTTTTATATTCAGTGTATTCACTAAAGCAGTGATGGTGAACCTTTTAGAGACTGAGTGCCCAAACTGCAACCCAAAACCCACTTATGCATCGTCGAGTGCCGGGTGGATGTGGCCCATTGGCTGGGTGTGGCCAATTGGGTGGGCGTGGCTGTGGTGGTAATGGCAGACTGGGTGGGACTAAAAAGTTCAATCAATCAATTCCAACTTTGCAAGATCTTTTTTTTTCCCGCGAGAAGTTGAAATTGACTGATTGAACCTTTTTTTTTTTTGCACATGGCGGTGGAGGCCTAAAGCGAAAAGGTTTTATAAAACCCAGCTGAAGGCCTAGGACTGGGGTGACGGCGTGCGTGCCCACAGAGAGGGCTCTGAGTGCCGCTTCTGGCACCCGTGCCATAGGTTCGCCACCACTGCACTAAAGATATAAAAATGCCCTCTTCTGTTTTAGCCTGCTTATCTATTGAGAGCATATCATTTTGGCTCTTCATTTAAGAGAACTTTGCTATGCATTTTCCTGTGGGTGGCTTGCCAATCCCAAACACACCAAGGTAGAAGGAGGACTGGCAGTAACAAAGTTGAACTAGGATTTGTCCTTCCTCAGGACAAAAGAAGAGAAGAAAAGACTTGCTTGTCCCAAAGGTGCTTTTTCAAAAGGCAACTGGACTTTCTTTGTTTTTCCCCAAAGACGTTTCACTTCTCATTCAAGACGTTTCTTCGGGGACTTGCTTCTGAGAAAATGAGGTGGTCAGGGTTCTAGATGTTTATGACTTTATGTGAGTATGTTTCTTTTTACAGCAAAAAAAGCCCTACACCTTCAAAAAAATGTGGTGCTACATTTAAGGGTTGGTTCTTCTTTTTGGCATCTCCTGTACTGACTATGTCATCATGCAAAATTGCATAATTGCCAAGTCATTAAAGGAAGGGCTGCAAGGGAGAAGACATAATAAGCACTCTGAAATATTTTGCTTTCAAAAAATAAAAAATAAAAGCCAAGAAACCCAATCACACAATTGTACTTCTTAAACAATAGATCCTTACTCCAACAACAACAACAACAACAAAACCCAGATTGTTGTATTAACAGCCTTAGTGGGATTTTATTGAAGGCAAAATCTGCCATTTCAAGCTGGTAATAAGATGCATCAGATTTGCTCCATTCCACACACAGTTGCCTCCACTCTGGGTAGCATGCTCAGGATTAAAAACAGCAGGGCTCTGAAGACCAGTTGCTGGGGACCAGGAAATAGAGTTAGATATTGCTTTTATGAACAGCTTGCAAGCTTCCCAGAAACAGTTGGCGAACTGTGGCACTACAATGTCCTTGGTGCAATCTAGCTGGGCTCGCCTCTCCAACTCCAATGAATTTTCTCCAACACGTAGAAACAACTGCTGTACCTACCCCACATGCAGTTACCCACAACTACACATTATATTTTCCTTGGATAAAGGAGAAGTCAACATTAATGATGGTTAGAATCAAGGTCGCACACCAAATAAACTATTTGGCAAAAAGGTATAGGTCTTTTACAGACAAGCTACTGCCTGGTTTTCATACGTACTGAGAATATTCACAAATTAACTAACTGGCCAACAGATATCTCCACATTAGGACTGGAAAGTCAACACATGCATGACCTCCTCTTCCGAGCTCTACTTAGCCATTAAGTTCAAAGAGGGCATGAAAACACATGAAATTCATCTCCAATTATAGAGCCTACCACTGAGATAGAGCAAGAAGCTCAGTCCGCAGAAAGATTCCACTTTCACATCCTTGAACAAGAGTAAAGAACTCAAAACAGACTGAAAGGTGTGCATGCCCTGTTTAACCTTCATGTTTGAAGGGACTTTCTATTATATAACAAGTTTTATTGAGTTTTTTTTTTGTTTTACAACCAAGTGCTTAGGACTCATCGTGGAGATAGGGCACTCCATGGAACAAAGTAGAAGATATAATCATACGTGAACAATTTAAATTACTTCTTTAAAGTTTCCCTCTCTATTTTATCAGTCAAAAAACAAACAAACAAACAAAAACTATCAATAATATTTCCAGCCGTTTTCGAGCTTAACTAACTGCCATTAACATATTCCAATTTAGCATTACATAAACATATAGTATACCATTCGGGTATCCATATAATATAGATTATTTCTAACATATAGGTATTACTCCAATTATTCACTTTATACTTCTCAATTAAATTCTATCTCTTATTCTATTCTATTTCACATACATATTTTATAAATGAACATGAGTTTTTTTTTTTTAAATCAAAATATCAGTAATATTTCACCAATCTCAATCCAACTCCTTTAGTTTTAACTTTTCCAATTTTCCGTATTTTCTGTCACTGACTCTTTGCTCTTCCAAGAACGAAAGCAGATATTTAAATATTACAATTACTCTACTAAAATTACTCTAAAGTCCTAAAAATATGTTGAAATGAGCAGGAGCACTAAACATTAGAGCTGTGCAAAGCTTTGAAGCTGCACTGGAGTTTAACAAATTTCCTGCAAAGCTAGTTCATAAAAACAATGCACTAAGATGCTTCTAAAAACAAAGCAGGGCAGTAGAACTTGTCTGACTTATCTAGGCTTTTCTGACTCCTGGAACTGCCAATCAAAGCTCTGATACAAGACCAGGTGGGCTTCCTTGATGTGAAGAGCCATAAAAGGCAAAGCATATCTATCTCATACACCTACTGTAATGAATATTTTGGATATCTGGTAGATAAAAGTCATAACCAGCACCTTGAATTGCACCTGGAAATATATCGGTACCCAGCATAGCCTGTAAAGTAGAGGTTTACATGGGTATAGTGAGGTATGGCCATCACTGACCATGTTGCTGCATTCTGGTTCAGATGAAGCTCCCAGGTGAGTGTCAAAGAGAGCCCTATGAACAGCATATTGCAGCAATCAAGATGTGTGGTGAGTAGAGCATGAGTCTGAAGAGCAATTACCACACCAGATGGCATTGTTCCAGAAAGATGGGGCCTCAGCTAGCAGAGGCATCTTCAGAAGTGCTTCTTCTCAAAGTCTGAATAGCTGAATAGTTTCATAACAGGAGAAGTGATTTCTTAGATAGACACATCTAACCTTAAATTCAGCCAAGTAAGCAATCTGTGTAAGTTGTTCCGAAAGGCATCATATGATCTCTGTACTCTTTGAGAACCCATGTGCCACATTTGGCAGCAATTGCAACTTCCAGATAATTGTCAAGTGTAGCATCACCCATAGAAATCCATTTGCATTCAGCTTCACCCCTGCTGCTTCTAGGTCATTCACCAACCATTAGGCCCAGAACATTAATTATCAGCAATAAACACGTAGCAGTTAAGTACAGGTGACTGGATATTCACTTTCCTTGGTTTTTGCCCTTCATTCTCCCCTCTCCACTTTCCTTCTCTTCCTTCTGTTATCAGTTCAGTGAGATAAATTGATAGCTCCTTCTAGGCAGAGAACAGCTGCTACTTAGTTTATTTTGAGTTTGGGTTTATTTATGGAACAGTTCTGCATAATTTACTAAGTATATTAAATATAGCAACATATCTATCAGCCTATCTTTCTAATAATGCTATATCTACATGTATAAATATATGGTATTACTATATTATTATAGGTAGTCACCAGGAGTCAAAACTGATTTGAAAAAAAATGCAGTATATGCATTAATATAGTAATATAGTATATAAAAATTATATAACATGTGTGTGTGTGTGTGTATATATATATATATATATATATATATATATATATGTTTTCTGAGGTTTTCACGGGTGTTTGTATGTAGGTCTTTGGTAATTCGGGTTTTCTCCCGTGTAAAATTGAAAGTGTCTTGGCAACATTTCGACGAAGTCCCATTCGTCATCTTCAGGCTGGTGTCTTCGGCTTCGTGCTTCTAGGAGGGGTATGAACTCATAGGGTGGGAGCTTGGCTGTGTTCTGATTGGGTGGAGGTGTGTTCTGATTGGTTAGGGGCTTGGCTGTGCTCTGATTGGATGGGGGGTTGGCTGTGTTCTGATTGGATGGGGGTGTGTTCTGTTTGGGTGGGGGCTTTGTTGTGCTCGGATTCATAACACCCCTGGCCGTTAAAAGGAAGAAACAGCTGCGATCACACAGTGCTCCTAGAAGCACGAAGATGCAAGACACCAGACGAAAGATGACGAATGGGGACTTCGTCGAAATGTTGCAAGACACTTTCAATTTTACACGTCGAGAAAACCCGAAAATTACCAAAGACCTACATGAGTATATATATATATATATGTTTTATGAGTTTTCACGGGCGTTGTATGTAGTCTTTGGTGTATTCGGGTTCTCCCGTGTAAATTGGAAGTGTCTTGGCGACGTTCGACGAAGTCTCATTCGTCATCTTCAGGTGGGTTCTCTTCGCCTCGTTTTTTTTTTACTTCTAGAAGGGCACGAGGCCGAAGAGACAACCAGCCTGAAGATGAAGAATGAGACTTCGTCGAAACGTCGCCAACGACACTGTCCAATTTACAGGGAGAAAACCGAATACAAAGACCTACATTATTAATATATATATATATATTTGTTTTCTGAGGTTTTCATGGTGTTTGTATGTAGGTCTTTGGTAATTCGGGTTTTCTCCGCAAAGTAAAATTGGAAGTGTCTTGGCGACGTTTCGACGAAGTCTCATTCGTCATCTTCAGGCTGGTGTCTCTTCGGCCTCGTGCTTCTAGGAGCAATGTGTGATCGCAGCTGTTTCTTCCTTTTAACTGCCAGTGGGGGTATGAATCCGAGCACAACAAAGCCCCCACCCAAACAGAACACACCCCCATCCAATCAGAACACAGCCAACCCCCCATCCAATCAGAGCACAGCCAAGCCCCTAACCAATCAGAACACACCTCCACCCAATCAGAACACAGCCAAGCTCCCACCCTATGAGTTCATACACCCACTGGCAGTTAAAAGGAAGAAACAGCTGCGATCACACATTGCTCCTAGAAGCACGAGGCCGAAGAGACACCAGCCTGAAGATGACGAATGAGACTTCGTCGAAACGTCGCCAAGACACTTCCAATTTTACGCGGGAGAAAACCTGAATTACCAAAGACCTACATATATATATATGTTGAGAAAAATAGTCGAACACCGGTATATATATACATGTTATATAATTTTTATATACTATATTACTATATTATTATATTTGAATAAACATTTCTAATGCATAAATTATTATGCAACATACAACAATCCACTGAGAAACAGAATACTAGGCCAAGGAATATATAATGCTGTGGGATCAATAGACACATTAGAAATTTCAGAAGCAATTGATTGGTATTCTCAAGACTTAGTTGCTAAGATAGATGTGCCAGTTAATAACAATCTTTTGTCCAGAAGTCAAACTCCGGAGGGTTCTCTTCCTCTTCAACGTTCCATGGTGCTCCTTTTTATGGGGTTTTTGATGCCCTCTCAGCTTGGCAGTTTTCTTGCAGACATTTCATTACCAAACTATCTTACAACATAAGTACAACATGATGATTTTATTTAGTTTGACAGTGAAACATCTGCAAGAAAAAAGCCAAGCTCAAAGTTCCCTATTACCACTGGGCTTCCTGTTATCTCTCTTTCCAAATCTCAGGCAAGAAGACACTCCTCCAAACTAAGCCGTCATCCGTGATCATTATTTCCCAAGAATTCCAATACAGTCTAGCTAGAATGCAAGGTCATTTGGGGAGGTGAAGATAATCTTAGATGTCAACTTTATTTCAAAACTATTTTGAAAAGTAATTAGAAAACAAAAACTCATAACCAAGTAGTAAAGCTACCACATAGAAACCAGATGACTACTAGATGGCAGCATAGAGGTACATAAAACTATCTCTGCTGCCATCTAGTGGTTACCTGACTCTCATACATTTGGTATATGTGAAAACTTCCTCATTGATATCTGAAGCACAGAAGAATCCGTTCTTCTCATTCTACTTCACTCCTCTTGCTGTCTACTTTACCCTTATTATTGACCAGTTAGGCATCAGGTGTTGAAAAGCATCAACACCTTTCTCTTGTTTTCTTGCTATAACTGAAAATATTTCATTCTATGTTCAGCCAAACTAAGTTTTCCTCTTCTTGTTCAATATAGAAACCTGACAGCTGCATTTGGCAGCAGCTGCAGTTTCCATGCTGTCTTCAGGGGAAGATGCACAGCACCTCATGTTCTCACATCCCACTTTATCCGATTACTGAATTAACCTATTTTCTGTAGTTGCAAAATATATTGTACTGTAAACTAAACAAATCAACATGGTTCAACCAATATGTTAATCCCCAAACAACAACAACACCTCAGGGTGTTCATGCAAAGAATTTGCTCAAAATAATAGGGATGAGTTGAGAGTAAAGCTTGTGAAAATCATTAAGAGACCTTCACCACTAGACTACATCAAGTTGGGCTCTTCCAGGAATGTGGACTTTATCTTGCAGAATTCTCCAGCCAGCAAGAATGAGCATCACTGAGAATTCCACTCATCTGAAATCTGTACCTCTGGAATGACCAGATCCTGCAAAAATATTCTAGATAGTTTCCCCATAATTTAAGCCATGCCATGCTCAGAGTATTGGGTGCCTAGCATACTACACTCTTTTGTCTCTTGAGTTTGCCATTATTTGGTGTAAGCTTATCTCTCCTTCAAGGAACCTATCCTCACATAAAAACAAAATCTAGCAATATGGCAACTTGTTCTTTTATCATTACAACTCAAAAACAATCAAACAAAAAAGCACAATGCGCACATAGCAATTGTCAAGGTTTTTTTTAAAAAAAAATATTATTTCATGCTCCCCTCTTTGTGGTGTATCTAATCTGGGCAAGGGTGTGCAAAAAACCTGCTGCAGAAATGGAAACAGTTGATGGGGAAAAGGTTACAATGAAACCCCCTCTGGAGATGCAAGTGAAATAGAATTTTGTGTGATAAATGAAGGAATGAAAGCCAAACAGACACATCTGACTCTTACAGCCTAATTAAGCTTTCACCATTTAATATTGGTGGAAGAGTCTCAAAGGTGTTTTTTCCCAAAGGCAACTGGACTTTCTTGGTTTTTTTCTTTGAAAACATTTCACTTCTCATCCAGAACTGAAGCAGCTGTTGGAAAAAGCCCCTTTGGGACAATCATGACCTAGATCAGTGGTCTTCAAATTTGGCAACTTTAAGACTTATGGACTTCAACTCCCAGAATTCTGCAGTCAGCCAGGGCTGGCTGAGGAATTCTGGGAGTTGAAGTCCATAAGTCTTAAAGTTGCCAAGTTTGAAGACCACTGACCTAGATAATATCAGAATCTCCAGAACTGCAAGAAACTTGTGCAAATAAGGGAGCTATTAGTCACTGCCAAGTACCAGCCAAACTTTGGTTTGGAGAATGACTCATCCTTGAGCTGCCAAGAAAATGTTGCCTGAAGCCAGATGTGAAGGAAACTAAAGGATCCTCCTCAGATGAATAGGGAAAGCAACTGTGGGAAATCCAAAGAATATTGAGAAGCACATGTCCTAAATTGGCACATCCTTAGATTGCCAATAGGGTTAGGGTTCATGGTCATTTTGAAGGTGGTACCTCAGGTAAATATGGTCAGTCGTTGAGAAATATCAAAGTGCTTCAATATGACAAATAATGTGAATTCCCTTGTGATCAAAATCAGCATCACTGAGTTTAGAACTCTAATTCCTCCAATTGTTTTTCAATTTCTTCACATAAAAAAGCCTATGAGAAACTTAACACAAACATGTTTAAGAGGGGAAATCATGCTACTCCCAGTTGATGGTTTGCTGCTGAATTGCAGAATTTTGAAGACTTCAAAGCTGAACCTGAAGAGTACCCATCCATACCCTAATACAGGTAGGATTACAATCAATGTACAATCATTCATTTAGCAACCGCTCAGAGTTACAATGATGTTGGGAAAGATGGAAGGCAAAAGGAGAAGGAGAAGACAGAGAATGAGATGGTTAGATAGTTAGATGGTTAGATAGACTTGGTCGCTCAACAGTGAGAAACTGGTGAAGCGGGCACAGCAGCGCCTGCATTTTCTGTGCCGCATGAGAAAAGCACATCTTCCTTCCCCTGTCCTGACCTCTTTCTACAGGGGGACAATCGAGAGCATCCTGTCATACAGCATCGCAGTCTGGTTTGGAGGCATCACTGCTTCAGACAGGAAGGCGGTGCAGAGAGTGGTGAGAATGGCTGAAAAGATCATTGGCAGTTCCCTCCCTCCCATCCAGGACATAGCACAGAAGCGTTGCTTGAGCAGGGTCCGTAAGATTATCTGGAACACTACACATCATCTTCATGACCTGTTTTCCTTGTTACCTTCTGGGAGGAGGGGGCTTCATGATACCCATAGCAGAACATCCAGATTCAGCCATAGTTTCATTCCATACAGCATTAACCTTGCAAACTCTCAAGCTTCCTCCTTGCGTTATATATTCAAGATGGACAGTATTTAATATTTATTTGCTATGTATATGTAGGGATGTGGGTCTATATATATGTTGAACATAGTATGTTTAGGTGTGTGTCATGTATGTGTTTCACTCTGAGAGCGGGCAACTAAATTTCATTTTTGATGTGTGCCATTGTGCCCACAATATAAAAATGACAATAAAGGTTATCTTATCTTATCTAGATAGTGTCATCAACACCATTAACAACAGGGGTCTTCAAACTTCAAGCCAGCTACGCTGAGGAATTCTGGGAGTTGACATCCACAAGTCATAAAAGGGCCAAGTTTGAAGACCCCTGATTAACATGAATTTGGGCAGACTCCAGGAGATAGTGGAGGACAGGGAGGCCTGGTGTCCTGTGGTTCATGGGGTCACAAAGAGTCAGACATGAATTAGCGACTGAACAACAAAATTACAATGCCACTGAAAAAAGGGACTTACAACCAGTCTTCACACTTACGGCCTTTGCAGCATCCCGCATGATGATCAAAATTTGGATTCTCACCAATCAGCAAGTATTTATGGCCCTTACAGCATTCCAGGGTCAGGTGATCGCCATTTGCAACCTTCCCAGATGGCTTCTGACAAGCCAATAGGTGAAGCCAGATTTGTTTCACAGTTGTGTCATTCGCTTAACAACTGCCGTGATTTGCTTAACAACTGTGGCAAAAAAAAAGTTGTAAAATTGGGCACACTTAACCACCCACCTTGATTAGCAACAGAAATTGTGCTCCTAATTGTAGTCATAAGTTGAGGAGGACTACCTATATTTAATATAACAAATCTTTCCCTTTCACAGTTTTTCAAGTGTGAAAGTAAAGTGACAGGAAAACCATTCCTCTTTCTTCTCTCACTGTAACACGCCTTTAGAAAAATATCTACTTTACATTTAGCCACAACCTGTTGACTGTTATTGTTAGCATTGCCATTAACAACACCTGCCTGTGAAGCTTCATAAAAAAGGAAAAGTTTGTGCATGGAGGAAACTGTACATACTTTAGGAGAAACATGAAAAATACGTTTTGTTAGAAAAAAGTTGGGTGTCCTCAATTATGTTTTTCATTCCTAAATGTTTTGCTTCCAAGCATCACAAAAAGGCGGTATTCAGTCATGCTGGAACACTGTGGCTGGCCATAAACCTTTGATGTGATCCAGCATGGCTCTTTTTAGTGCTAATATAAGATTGGATGGAAAAAGCAATTGGATGTTATAATGGAAAGATAACACAGCAGACATTTTTTTTCAGGAAAACTGAGAATCAGAAAAGATGTTTTTCATACAGTACTAATCCAGCTGTCCTATCGGCTGGTGACAATGCTTCTTCCCATTACTCTAAAACTACTAAAACTGAATGCTGAGCTTCCCATTTAGGGCTGTTAGCTAGATCTGTACAGATTGCAGTTATGGGATTTTTTATTTTTTTTATTTTTTTATTTATTTATTGTGCTTCATGGAGGCACATTGCTCTGCCTTGAGATGGCAAGCTTATCTCTGAAGATCAGTACAGACTTATTTTTTGGTTATTTTCCTTCTCATCTAACAAGTTCTCAATTCTTAGCAGAGGGCCAAGGGCATCTCTTTCTGTCTATCTTTGCTTATGTAGCTCTCCTTTATGTTTAACAGAATTAGCTTCATGACCCAGAAAGTCTGCCACTGGTGATCCTTCTTAGAACATAGAATAGGGTTGGACGGGATCTTGGAGGTGTTTTAGTCCACCTTCTTGCCCATTTCAGAAGATCATATATCATTTAGACAAATGGCTATCCAGTCTCTTCTTGAAAACCTCCAGTGATGCAGCACCCACAACTTCTGGAGGCAAGCCGTTCCACTGGTTAATTGTTCTGTCATGAAATTTCTCCTTAGTTCTAGGTTGGGTCTCTCTTCAATGATCTTCCATCTCTTACTTCTTGGTCATAGCCATCTTGCTTACAAGCCAGGCTGATCTATGCTTTCTTTGGCATGGAATAGAGGATGACCATGCTAAGAAACTCAAATTTATTTTGGTACATGACTGTAATTGAGCCTGGAATTATGCTCATAAGTCATGTTGGTTATTAATTGGATCATCACATAATTCTGCCTCCTTTACAACTTTTGTGCAGTGATCATTAGGTGAACGTGGCAGTCATAAAGCAACACCACAATCATTACGCAAATCCATTGCCCCCAGTGGGTGCTTTTTAGCTGGAAACCGGAAGAAATGGCTAGTTTTTAGCAAAAAAACCCCATTGTAAATTGTGTTCATATGATTGCAGGATGCTGCAATCAGTTGTAAAAACAGGACAGCCCAAAATGTGATCATGTGACCATGGGGGGGGGGCATCAGATCCAAGTCATAATTACTGTTTTGGGGGTCCACCATAACTTTGAATGGTTGTTAAGTAACCGGTCATAAATCAAGGACTAACTTTTATAGACAGTCTACAGCCATGGTATTTGTAGGCAGGGCTCATAAAATTGTCAAGATGGCAGATGGAGCATCATTATTTCTCTCTGACATCTTGCCAGTTTTGACTTTAACCTCTGCAATCCAACTATCTATGGCAAAAAAGAGGCCCCCAACTCAGAGACAGGAGAAGCCCCTCTCTTCCAATATTTAAATTCATAGAACCCAGTATTTAAATCTCCAAAGCTTCTATAAAGCCCTCCCTATAATGAATCCTGTCAATGCTTCCAGCAAAACTGTAAACTTTGCTTAAGAATAAAAACTACAGAAGTGTTCGCTAAATAAAATCCATATAGATCTTCACCTCCCTTTTTTTAAATATAGATTTTATTAAAACTTTTAAACAAGAAGAGAAAAACTAACACAAACTAATATAAAGGAAAGATCAAAGAAAAAGCAAAAAGTATAAGAAAATGTTCAAAAAAATATAAAAGAAAGCGAAAAAGGTTTAAAGAAATGGCTTCTGTTATTCTTCACAGCAGTTATGTGTACAAATACATTTTAACTTCTCTTTTTAAAGTTCCATATGAATCTCTTTGTTCTATTATCTGTCATGTCTAAAATCATCAAAACTATCAATCACAACTTTTTGTTTTTCATTTTTATACACAATGTCCCTAGGAGGCTTCCAGTCACCAGTAAATACAGATAATGTCTTTTCTCTAATCAAAGCTAATTTATGCATTTTAGCTAAACTAGATTTTATCCTGCCTATTGAGGACAAAAAGCAAGGATAAGTCACAGTATATGTGTGTGGGAGACCATATAACTACTACACTTTTCTTTTTACCCTGACCTTAGAGGGGAAATAAATAAATGAATCTTGAGACGTTGAAACAATCTATCATTCCAAATTCAAGATTTGTCGTTTCTTCCTGTTCTTGGCACTTTGGAGAAGTTTTGTTTAGAATAATCATTGATAAGATTCTGCCAAGTAGTACATTTAGCGCTTTATTTGCTAAATTCCCCAAGGAAAGTGTAAAAATAGCCCTCAATCAAGCAGACAGCCAGAGAAGAACATGTTCCTGGACAATCCTGACTGCCCTGAGGCGTATAAATGTAATTAATAGTAATATTAATACGAATCTGAAGTCCTTGGGAGGGACGCGATAGATGGATAAAAATGCCAAATCCAGTCTAAACATCTGGCTGACTGTGTGACAAGCCATATAATAAAATAAAGAGCCAACATTCTTTTCTCTTCGTTTCTTTATCTCTTAAAATAAGTTTTCTTTATCCAAGAGAAGTTAAAGTTCCATCATGTCCTAAATTCAGGTTGTCCTCCACTTAATGACCACATTTGGGACCAACATTTCTGTTGCTAAGCAAGGTTAAGCAAGTCATGCCCAATCTTGTGATCTTTTTGCCATGGTTCTGAAACAAATCACTGCGGCTGTAAGTAAATCATGTGATTGATATGCAAATCCAGCTTTGCTTGTTGGGATCCAGCTGGGAAGGTCGCAAATGGTGATCACATGACTTCCAGCATGCTGCCATTGTTGTAAATACATGCCAGTTGCACCTGAATTTTGATCACATGACCATGGGGATAGTACGATGGTTGTGAGTGCAAGAAACAGTTGTAAGTCACTTTTTTCGGTGGCGTTGTAACGCTGAACAGTCACTAAATGGTTATAAACTGAGGACTACTTGTAATCCAGAAATACTTTATCTCCATAGTCTTTTTTGGGTTTTCCTCTCAGATTCCCACAGAACTCTTTTCTCTTCTGAATCTCCTTAACCTATTTGTGTCCCTAACTTTCTTACAGGCAGTCTAGTGTATTGATCATTTTAGCCCTAGGAATGTATAGTAACTGGCTCTTCATCTTTTTCTCACTGAATTGAAAATAAATGTCCCTCAAAACTGTTAACTGCTTAAGATCTCTGCATTAGCCTTTACTGCACTAACTGTGAGCATCAAAAACCAAGTGATTTGATTTGCTCGGTGTACCATTACTCTCCAATATTATTTAGTTAATTGTATTGATTGGGTATTAATTAATTATCATTTCAGTGCTGGACTTCCTGAATAACCTCTTTGGTCCCAGCAGAATTGCCACTGTGAGCGGCTCCCGTTAATTCCATGTTAATCTCAGAAAACTGCAAATTTCAAATGAGAAACTCATGTTGTGTTTTAATTTAAAAAGGTAAAATGCTAATGCAAAACTGGATAAGTTTGCCTTCAAATGCAAGCCAAATTAATTTCTCCTGTGTATGTAACACAATCTTGTTAAATCCTTTTTTAAATATAAAACTCATATTATGGTTGACTTTTTCTCCTAATATGAATATAGGTTTTTTTTTCCTTTTCACTACCAAGATTTTTCCTCTAGGCATCGTTATGGAATATGTTTCTACAAAATCTAAGCATTTATTTTAAACAATTATTATCAGGCAGTAGCAAAGCATCTCATTTAAGGCTGTTCAGTGGAAAATGTATATATGTATGCACAGACACATGCTTCATGCCAAATTCAATCATCTGAATCTGGTTTAAGTCTATGAAGGTTTAGGAATGGACTTGATTTAGATCTACAATTCTGTTAAGGCCTTTCCATTGGGTGGCATGGTGGTTAAGATGTTGGGCTTGTCATTGGAAAGCTGGCAGCCCAGGTTTGAGACCCGAGTGCCACGTGACGAGGTGAGCTCCCGTCCTCAACCCAGCTGCTGCCAATCTAACAGTTCTAAAGCATACAAATGTGAGTAGGTAAAAGTGCTCCTTGATGTAATGCTGGCCACATGAGGTAAGGGGTTGGGTTAAATTTCAGGAGGAAATGACAATGCACAAGTATTCTACAAGAACACTAAATGTCTTTACAACCAGGACAACATCAGTATGATACTAGATCTCCAGATTGGAAAAAAAATCCAGCAGTTACTTTGGAAGAGCAAAGGATGAGTAATCACTGCTGCTTATGATGTGTCTGCATTAAAAACAAGAGAATGTACGGCTGCAGATGCAGCCAGAGGCAAAAAGGAAAGTTTGATGCTACCAAATATGTATACAACCGAAATATCAAAACCATTAATAGCAGTAGCAATAGCACTTAGACTTATATACCACTTCACAGTGCTTTACAGCCCTCTCTAAGCAGTTTACAGAGTCAGCCTATTGCCCCCCAACAATCAGGGTCCTCATTTTACCGACCTCAGAAGGATGGAAGGCTGAGTCAACCTTGAGCCGGTGAGAATTGAACTGCTGAACTGCTGGCAGCCGGCAGTCAGCAGAAATAGCCTGCAGTACTGCATTCTAACCACTGCACCACCACAGCTCTTCCAAAGCAAACTTAAATATGAAAACTAAGTCCTGATATTTTGGAAATCAATGAACGGAAAGAGATGGAAAGGGTCACTTCATATCAGAGCAGTATAATTTTATTTTACTGCAGACAAAAAAAACTATAAATTGAGCAGCCATGCTTATTAACAACAGGGTAGCAAATTCAATGCTCAGTTATAAGCCCCACTGCCCATGGCAGAAAAATCTCAGTTCAAAACCCAAAATAATCCAGTCAATATTATGACCATTTAAATCTATGCTTCAACCATATAGGCAGGAGAAAGAGGACATTAACATTTCTATGCTAAACTGGGAGACATTATTGATTCAAAATCCAAAATATGAAAAAAGCTAATAGTGAAAGAAAAGTAGCACAAAAAAGAAAGAGAGGAAAATTTGGTCTTAGACTATGAAATAAATCAGGTGAGACAGACTAATCAAAGTTTGACTAGAAAATTCAGTGCTGATAACAAATAACCTCTTCCAACAACAGAAAATATGTTTGAACACACAGGGATCACCAGCTGGATATGCCAAGATCAAACTGACTACATGCATTCTAATCAAAGATAGATGCTATCTGTTCTATTAGATAAAAAAAAATCCCTTAGACCTGGGGTTGTTTGTGACTCATATCACAGATTTACAACTTAAGATAAAGAAAATGACAAAATGATAACACTAACAAAATTCAACCATATTGTTACACAATGAGTGCAAAAAAATAGATGTAAAGGATTTGATTGGATAAATTAATTATAAAGGGACTTATAATGATGAGGGAAGTTTCAGAAGCAATCAAAAAGAATAAACTAGCAGAAGTGCCTAGACCAGATTGATTATCGAATCTGTTATAAACGCTTTGAGGATGAACTTTTACAACCTTTACAAAGCACAGTGAATTTTATTTTACAGGGAGGAAAGATGCCAGAAACCTGGAAAGCGGCTAATATAACAGTAATACCTAAATAAAGAAGGACATTTCATTTTAGTAAAAAAATTACAGACCAATATCATTATTGAACATGATTGTACACGAATGATTTTATACATTGTTTACAATGATTTTAGCTAACAAACTGAAAATAAGTTTGCAAGAATCAATTCAGGCTAATTAATGTGGGTTTTTTTACTTTATGAACAATTGAAAGATAATATTATTTGATATTTGGAAATATTTGGAACAATATAATAAAAAGCGAGTCGCCTGGATTTTCCTAGGTGCAGAGAAGGCTTTTGATACCTTGAACTGGACCTTATTGTTTAAGGTTTAGAAGGTATGAATTTTGGAGACAACTTTATAAAAATGGGTGAAATTGATTTATACTTCACAAATGATTTATAGTAGCCCAGATAATTGCTATTGGAGAGCTAAGCAAACCATGCAAGATAAAAAAAAAAGATATAAGACAATGTTGCCCACTCTCTCCTCTTTTGTTTATTTTAGGTCTTGAAATATATATAGGTCGAGGGTCCGGGCGCAGAAACAGCCAGTCATATAAGAACGGACTCCCAAATCTCACATTTTATGCTCTGACGATGTCGGCAGTATGGCCGACGAAAGCTTAGCTTTGTAAATTAAACACTTTTTTATCCTGGTGATCGTTAATATTTATTTGGTTTACCACACACACACACACACACACACACACACACATACAACATAAACAAGTTGAGAGCTTTTGAGGATATTTAATTTTGGTTTTGGCAGACCAAAATGTAATAAAATTATTTGAAAACAAAAAAAGGAACTTTTGACAATTAAAGAATTTGGGTTACTACCAAAATGTAAAACAAATGTTAACAAAAAATGAAGATACAAGATCAAATAGATTTGATGAATAAAACAGGTTTTAAGATTGAGAAGATGGTAAAATATTTGGGTATAATTATGACAAATTTTAATTGCATGTTATTTCAAAATAACTGTGTTAAGAGATGGAATGGAGTTTTAAAAAGACATGTTAAGACATGATCAATTACAATTGTCATCGTTAAGTAGAATTTCTGTGATTAAGATGAATGTTTTATCAAGAATGTTTTTTTTGTTTCAGACAATACCAGCTTTGACAAATGATGTACCATTTAAACAATGGCAGAAAAATACACCTATGTATATACTTGTATATCAAGAGAAAAAAAAAACCCATGAGTTAAATATAAGATGTTACAAGATGCAGAGAAAAGAGGATTGGCCTGATCAGATCTGAAACTATGTTTTGCTGCCTGCTCTTTGGCTTGGATAAAAACACTTTAATTTCTTAGAGTCACCTCTAGATGAGATGGGTGGCATATAAGTCGAAGGAAGGAAGGAAGGAAGGAAGGAAGGAAGGAAGGAAGGAAGGTAGGGAGAGAGGGAAGGGAAGGGAAGGGAAGGGAAAGGAAAGGAAAGGAAAGGAAGGGAAGGGAAGGGAAGGGAAGGGAAGGGAAGGGAAGGAAAGGGAAGGGAAGGGAAGGGAAGGGAGTTGTTAAGAAATAGAAGTTTATCAGATTTTGATGGTCATGATTTGAGGTTTGGATGCCATGGCTATCTATGGTATGATAAAGTGAAGGTAAATGTAGATTTTAAAAATCACTAAGGCAGGGTATTCTTAAGAGTATAGAATATACATTTAGATTCTACATAAAAACACCTTTGTGGCTTTCAGTGCAAGAAGCATTTTATAGGTGAGAGAAGATAAGTAAACTTAAATGATTAACTTTTCATGATATATTAGAATTCTTTCAAGGAGACTGTAAAATGAAATCAAGGGAAGATTTGATAACAGAACGATACACTTTTCAATGGTTTTCTTATGTACACTTAATCAGTTTAAAGTTCCTAAAAGCAAAGTAAAAGCAAAGTAAAAGTGACTTTGAAATAGAGCTATATATCAATAAAAAAACACTATTGCTAAAACATATAAAATTTTGCTAAGATATGAGATATAAGAACAACAACTGAGAGAATGTATGAGAGAATGGGTTAGAAATTTGTTTAGATCAATAGAAAAATATGAGGTTGAAAGGATTGAAATTTACATTATATTCTAGCATTTGTCAGCAGACTTTGCTGGAAACATGACTAACACGTAGGGACATTTTTATCATGCCTGGTGGACATGTAAAAAGGCTAAAAAAGAATGTGGATTCAAATACATACAACAATTCCAAAAAAAATAAAAGTTAAATTACAATTGAAACCAGAGACTTTTCTTTTGGGATTAATGAACAGGCAGCTAGAAAAATGTCATGGAACTTTGTTTTTATATGACAACTGTAATACCCACAATACCCACAACAGAGGTATGGTTGGTAAAGAGGGTGGCAAAGCCATTGCAGAAGTGGCTACATTCAATTATCTCTTTGATTAGAATAAAAAGCAATATCTAATTTATGGTTGACTGCAAACCCCTAATAGACTTTTTGCATAAAATGGGAAAAATGTACTTATGATTTATGACTTGATTATTATAATTCCGACTAATAGCTTTCTTTTATAACTTTGCATTTGTACTTATATTTGCTTCAAAGGAAATCAGAAGCTTCTTCCTGTTTCTTTTTATACTTTTTGTACTTTTTTTTTTTTGTCTCGTCTACTTTTACTTATTAGTTGGTGTTAGTTTTTATGCTCTTTGTAAAGTTTTCAATAAAAATCTATTTTAAAAAATCCAAAGGAATGGTGACTATGCAATAAGGAACCATGAGATAAAAATAGGTCTGCTTCTTGGGGGGAAAATGAGAAATTTAGCTGAACTATAACAGTGTGAAGACACCACATGGTCAACAAAAGCAGCTATTGTCAAGGCCATGCTTTTTCTAGTTACAACAACAAACTGTGAAAAGCTGGACATCTGAAAAGCTGAGTGAAGGAAAATTGATTCCTCTGAAAAGGAAGTTGCTGAGAATTTCTTAGATTGCAGGAAGAATAAAACATTTAATATTAGATGAAAAAATCCAGGCTGCTCACTGGAAGCACTTAGTAATGAAGCTAAAGCTTATATATTCTGTATACCTAATACCCCCCCCCCCAAAAAAAAACCCACTGAAGGATTGGAAAAACAGAAAGAAGCTGAAAACAAGACTAACAAAAGACAAGATGCCTATACTGCATACAATCACATATAACAGCAACATTTAGCTGTGTTGAAGGAAAAGTCTTCATCATGGTTCAGTCCAAGCTGGGAATAAACAAAATGGCGACTGCTTTAGAAAGAAGGTTGCAGTTTATTGAAGAGGAGAGCCAGACAGAAAGATGGCTCTGGAAGAAAAGAGAGAAAGCACATGTGGGTTTTTATACACTCTGGGGCTCTTGAGGTTGTTTCCTGTTCCTGTTTGAGGCTTTGTATTTCCTGTGTCATGTACTTTGACCTGAGTCTGAGTGTGCCCCTTTGGCATCTGTGGGTTAATCCTATTATGTCCTGTCTTAGAGTTTGGGTGGGGTATGCAGATTTTAGGTGTCTTTGTCTTCTTAATCTTCTAGCTGGAGGTCTCCAACCTTCCTGAATGGATTATCAATCTGCATTTCTACAGAGCTGGTTTTTGCTTGGGGGAGAAAAACTGGGCATGCTTTTCTGCCTCTTTAAGATGCTTTGAGGAAATATAATATTTCCTTCTCTGGGGGGGGGGGCTGACTTCCCACAGCTGCATTATCCTGTATACCCAATTAATTAGTATTCCAGTTAGTTTTATGGTTAGTACCTGTCTACACATATATAACCAAGTTTTATTATGAGTGGTCATTACCCACAATAAAGATTCTCCTCTCCTTCCCCCCTCCTCCTTCCCCTCCCCTCCCCTCCCCTCTCCTCCCCTCCCCTTCCCATTCCATTCTATTCTTACTCTATATGTTACAAGGGAAACTTACAAGTAGTCACAAACATTTTTACTGAAATGATGTCCATTGGGTTACAAACTCTGGTTTGGGATCATACAGTTAGGAGAGTATGTAAATCCTACAGAAACGTTAATCTGGTTCTGGCTGATCATAACAATACAATTAGGTCTGAACACAAAGCTACCTGGTTTTACAGGAAACACCTCTTTCTCGTAGTCTTAGCAACCTGGTTTAAGGATGGGACCAATCCCCAGCTTAGATCAAGCATTCCAATTAAAAAAAAACAAAATCAAGCAAAGATTCAGTGATAATCAATTGCTATAACTCTTCTACCCAGGAATGACACATGACATAAATTGAAGCCAATTTCTGAGTTCCTCATCTAGACAAATAGCGGAGTCATTTTTAGTTTAAAAAAATATTTCAAGAATGCTAATAAGACGAGCAGCAATTCCCAGCAGAGAGAGTAATTCGTATGTTTTTACTAGACTTCAAGTAAAGGCATTAGGAAGCAAATTCAGAATTTCCTTGCCAGGTATAGCACCTGGAAGAATCAGGAGTTTGTTCAGAAAGGGAGACCACAAAACCCGAGTTTCTTTATAGAAATATGAAGACCTGTAAATTTTTAGCCATTCCTTCTGCATCCTCTTTCAACGGCACCCTATTTTAACAGAATGACAGAGTTGGAAGGGACCTTGGAGGTCTTCTAGTCCAAACCCCCCAGCTCAAGCAGAAAACCTTATACCATTTCAGACAAATGGTTGTCCAATCTCTTCTTAAAAACTTCCAGTGATGGAGTACCCACAACTTCTGGAGACAAGTCGTTCCACTGATTAATTGTTCTAACTATCAGGAAATTCCTCTCTACTTCTAGTTTGGTTGTTTCCTTGATTAGTTTCCATCCATTGCTTCTTGTTTTGTCTTCAGGTGCTTTGGAAATTTGGTATGGAATTAATCTTAAGATCAGAATAAAATAAATGCAATGGCTTGGATTTTTACAGGGATATGATCTAGCTGATAGTTTTCAACCAAGTGCCCTATTTGGTTTAGCAAGGCATAGGTGAAGATTTCTCACTTAAACAACACACACTATTTATCAGTGGTCATTTAGCAAGACCAGTTATTTTTTCCCCTGTTTTAAAAGCTCAAAATCAGTAGACAACCAATGTCTCAGTGGTTGTGCAGTGGTTAAAGTGCAGTATTGCAGGCAAACTCTGTCCAGAGCCTGAAGTTCGATCCTGACAGGGCTCAAGGTTGACTCAGCCTTCCATCCTTCTGAGGTCAATAAATAATGCAAATAATGCTTTGACATTGAAAACTGCTCAGAGAGTGCTGTAAAGCAGGGCTTTTCAACCTTTTTACCGATGGTACCACTTTTAGGATATGGCAATATTCGAGTACCACCTAGCAAGGTGTCAAAAACTTGGTGACAAAAAAAAAACCTGTTCAAAGTTGCAATTGCACTGAATTGACTTATGACCATTTTTCACACTTATGACCATTGCAGCAACAGGGTTATGTGATTTATATTTGGATGCTTGGCAACTGATTCATATTTATGATGGTCACAGTGTCCCAGGGTCATGTGATCCCCTTCTGCAATCTTTTGACAAGCAAAGTCAATGGCAGAGCTGCTGGTGGCCAAGTGCTAAGGCGGGACTTCCTTCCCTCCCTCCCTTCCCTGCCTCCCTTTTTCTCATTCCCATCTCCTTCTGAAGGAAGAATTGAACCCCCCCCCATATTTTCCTCTTCCATTATTGATCAAACAAGAAAGGCCTCCAGAGACAGAAAAGACAAGCTGCTGAGTGAACTAGCTTAAAAAGGCGCTTCCCCTTTAAGTATTAGCTACTGGCTAGAAAGGAAAGTAAGGAGCCCAGCTGGCACTTAAAGAAGAAAAAAAATGTAAGTACTGGCTGCCGGCTAAGGCAGCCTCCCCAAATGGCTCCATTCATAAGTAAAATCTGCAGCTCCAGAGGATTCTCTCACTGTAAGTCTTTGCCTGTGCTGGCTCTTTCCCTTCCCCACTACACTTGGCTAGGCAGGGCTGTGTATCACCTGCCACTCATTAATGTACCACAAGTGGTACGTGTACCACAGGTTGAAAAGCCCTGCTGTAAAGCACTAAGGAGCGGTACATAAGCCTAAATGCTATTGCTATTAAAGTACTCCTTCTGCAGTATAACAGAGAAATTCCTGCTGCAATCCCACACCTAACAATGCTTCTTCTGCCATTAGTAGTGTGTTGTGAAGTGTAATACAGAGGCAACTGGATTAAAAACTGCCTTCCCTCCTCGCAATGCAATTTATTCCTTTTAACCACAGGCATCAACTACTAACCATGGTGATGAAGAATGAGGAAGCTTGTATCATGGTGTCATTATGCAAATCTTGCCCTTTTGAATTTGCATCCCAGTGTTGGGCACAAGTCCATAAATCGAGGCATTTGTGTCATGATATCATGGCACACATTTTATCATTTTCTTCTCCTTGCTCTGTCCCATCCCCATGGATGCTTAGGCTTTGTCCCTCTTGCTTTCCACTGATGCAGTGAAAGTTGTTTCTCACACAATGAAAAGTAAACAGCTCAAAACTGTCCATTGTCAGTCTATTAACAAGAAAAGGAATACAGGTAGTCCTGTACTGACTTACAACAGTTTATTTAGTGACCATTTCAAGTTACAATGGCACTGAAAAAAGTGACTTATGACTGTTTTTCACACTTAATGATTGTTGCAGCATCCCCATGGGTCAGATCCAATCAGATCAGAATAGAGCTGGAATGGACTTTGGAGGTCTTCTAGTCCAAACCCCTGCTCAGAGAAGACCCCATACCATTTCAGACAGGTGGCTGTCCAGTCTTTTCTTAAAAACTTCCAGTGATGAAGCACTTACAACATCTGAAGGCAAATTGTTCCACTGGTTAATTGTCCTCCTCACTGTTAGGAAGTTTTTCTTTAATTCCAGGTTGCTTCTCTCCTTGATTAGTTTCTATCCATTTTTTTTTCTTGTCCTGCCTTCATCCTGTTTTGGAGAATAGTGTCAAAATTCAGACACTCGGCAACTGGCTCATATTTATGACGGTCACAGTGTCCCAGGGTCACACGATCACCTTTTGTGACTTTCTGACAAGCAAAGTCAATGGGGGAAGCCAAATCCACTTGACAACCATGTTACTAACTTAACAGCTTCAATGATTCACTTAGCAACTGTGGCAAGACAGGTTGTAAAGCTCACAACAACTGCCTCGCTTAGCAACAGAAATTTTGGGCTCAGTTGTGGTCGAGGACTACAAACTGAATCTCCTGGACAAGTTTCCATTGTAGCTCTCGACACAGTACAGGCAGAGAAAGAGGTGCAAGGAATGTGACTATGAATGGTTATCAATAGAGCATCCATTTGACATCCAACAGTCATTTGAATTTTTCTGTAACTGACTGGCAGTTCCTCAATTGGCTGGCTGTCTTCTGCAGCAAAATTTGGGATCAGCCTGTTTGAACTCTTTTCAAATTGGTTTTTAAAAAAGCTAAAAAGTTCAACCTTACTACAAAAGATCGGGACCATTAAGGGCAAGAAGAAAGTTCAAAAGATCAAATCATTATTCATCCTTGCCGACTCCCACAAACTGGGACTTTAATCCTCATATTTGCTGAAATGCTTTTGTAGGTCTTGAAGCAGCCTATCATTGTTAAAGCTATGTATGATTGATGCTTCTGCTAATCCAAGTATCTACCTTGCTTTCACTTTCTCAATGAGGCAAAAAGGACATTCATAGATCAAAGTGTAAAGTTCCAGTCTAATTCTCTAATATTTTTGAAAAAATAGGTAGATTTATAAATTGGAGGTGTCAAAAATGGATATCATCTGACTCTATTACAGCCTGCTCTAACCTAATGCTTTCCAACTTCCAACTTCAAGTTCTAACTTACCAGGCTGATTAGAAATTCTGTAACAAGATGACACCAGAGTTTGTACTATTTTAATTTGTTTATTTTCAAAGAAATCATAGGGTGGACAGAAATGAGGCTTCATCAGAAGCAAATGAGAGCTGGGGAAGGGGGGGACTTTTACTAATATCCTTAACCCACCCTGTGCTGAATAGGCTTTCCGTACACAGAGGTTGTTTCTTTTTTAAAAATCTAAACATGTTTTTTTTTAAATACAATATGGTTCCTTCAGTGGTGCCAGGATAGCCAACAGGGAGAGGCCTCTTAAGGGCAATGCTATCCAGCATGTAGCACTCTTCCTGTTGCCAGTTGTATATTAGTTAGTTGATAGAATCGCCTATAAGATAACTGGAAGCCATGTGGGTCCATTAGGCTCTAAGAGCTGGCTCTCCAAATCAGGGGTGGGGTTGGATGGCGCTTTTATGACTTGTGGACTTCAACTCCCAGAATTCCTGAGCCAGCCATGATCCAAATGGTCCTTGTGTCCTGCAAAGGACACAGGTGGTTTTGAATCATAACCAAAACAGAGAATGATTTGACCCTGACAATATGTTGATGGAGATTCCTTCCTTCTCCAGATGATCAAATTGCTGAAGACAGGATCCAAAGGGTCAGGCCCAAGATTATTTGAAACAAGCCCATGAGGACCACTGAGCATGTGAATGCCCAGGTTTTGCTAGAACTTCATTTCTACAGTCTGATACAGGTAGTCCTCAACTTACAACCATTCATTTAATGACCAAAGTTACAATGGCCACTGAAAAAAATGACTGATGACCTTTTTCCACACTTACATTGCCGCATCCCCATGATCACTTGATCAAAATTCAGACGCTTGGCAACTGGCATGTATGTATGACGGGTGCAGTGTTCTGGGGTCATGTGATCACCTTTTGCAGCCTTCTGACAAGCAAAGTCAATGGGCAAACCAGATTCACTTAATGACCATGTTACTAATTTAACAACTGTGGTGATTCACTTAACAACTGTGGCAAGAAAGCTTGTAAAATGGAGCAAAACTCACTTAACAACTGTTGCTTAGCAACAGAAATTTTGGGCTCAATTGTGGTCATACATTGAGGACTACCTGTATAATATGAAGGGACTTATAACTCATTATCTCCACAATGGCAATTCATCACAAAAAGCAAGGTATAGTACAGGGGTCTTCAAACTTGGCCCTTTTATGACTTGTGGACTTCAACTCCCAGAATTCCTCAGCCAGCGTGCCTGGCTGAGGAATTCTGGGAGTTGAAGTCCATGAGTCATAAAAGGACCAAGTTTGAAGACCCCTGGTATAGTATCTCTATCAGAGCAACCCTTCTCAGTGGTCCTAATATTAAGATGAACATCCTCAAATTCAGATCTCTGAGAAGGCAAGATCATCAATTTCACCTAACCAAGTTAAGCTACACCTTCATAGATGAATGTGGTCCTTTCCCAAACAACTTTGGCATTAATCATCAGCCGAAAAAGCTCTCAGAGAAGGTTCTTTCCAAAACATTTTTTTTTTAAATTAGCATCTTTGTTGCCAGAGATGGAAGCTCTTATTTATTTGTCTAAGAAAAGATATTCCCTCCATTGCTTCTTTGGGGATGTGAATTCTTGTGGCGCATCCTCACATCATTTAAATCTAAAATGTGCTTTGTTTTTATAACCAAATGCTGTTTATGCAAATTTATGCAGTTATCTAATGAATAGATTAGTACAAGTTTGAGTTTGTTTCTTCAGAAATAAGCACTCAGTTCATTCAACTGGAACCCAAGTTACATGTGTATGTAAAATTGCAGATACAACCTGGTTGTGCTCGTACAAATTTAACCAAGCTAAATAAAAATCTTGATTCATGTTAACAGCATGATTCGTGTGCACATGGAATGGCTATCTTTACCTTGGGAAGAGCCTACCAGGAATATAGTATTTATGGGCTATATTGCACACCTCTAAAGCTACATATAGGTAGTCCTATTTAGCAACCATCCACAAAAGTCACAATAGCACTGAAAAAAGTGAAAAGAAAAAAGTGAAAAGGAGTTGTGGGTATTCCAACACTGGAGCTTTTTAAGAAGAGATTGGACAACTATTTGTCTAGAATGGTATAGGGTCTCCTGCTTGAGCAGGGGGGTGGACTAGAAGGTCTCTAAGGTCCCTTCCAATTCTGTTACTCTGTATTTTGTATGTTATTAACTAGTGCTCCCACTTATGACTATCACAGCATCCCTGTGGTCATGGGATCAATACTGCACACTTGGCAACTGACATTTATCAATGATAGTTGTAGCACTATAGAATTATGTGATCACTATTTACAACCTTGCGGGGTGGGGGGTGGGGGTTGTGAAACCCATCGCAGTGATTCACTTAACAATCAAAGCAAAAAACAAAGTTGTAAAATCAGGTGCGACTCACTTAACAACCGCATTGCTTAGTGACAGAAG
Source organism: Azemiops feae (assembly GCA_023970755.1). Lineage (NCBI taxonomy): Eukaryota > Metazoa > Chordata > Lepidosauria > Squamata > Viperidae > Azemiops > Azemiops feae. The sequence goes on from JALGBA010000947.1 coordinate 514,180, forward strand.
CTCTGGTCCCAGTATGGTTGTGAGTAAAGGATTACTGGAGACAAGTGTGCAACATATAATCAGATTGTCGTCCTATTTTCCAGTTCTATTTCTCACGATCTCTGCATAGAAAAAAAATATGTCTGATAAAGGAAGAAACAAATCACAGAATTGTTGGTGTGTGTATGTGTGGGGTATAAGGCTACACACAGCAGATGTTTCTTGTCAGTTCTATGCAGCATCTCTGCTCTCACCAATTCTCCTTTCCCTTCCAGTAGTCTTGATATAAACTGACAAGTAACGGACCCATGAGTCTGACATTCAGTTACTTTTCAAAAGAGAAGTTAATACAAATAATAAAAGCACCCACGCACATGCATATATTTGAGGAAAATACACCGAGAATCATATCCTACCCAGGCCCAGTGCCATAAAAGTATGCAGATTGGGAAACCCACACACACACTATAAGGTAGAAGAATTCTGGAAACCTATACTTTCTATGTGTAGGTTTCCAAAATTATTTCAAACATCCCTTCCCTATCACCTGCTCTTATCATCCCATCAATCATTAATAGAATGGGCATTTTCCTTCAACACATGAGAGTAGGAGCCTGCTATGTTGAAGCCCTAGAAGTAAGAAAGGTTACTGTGCCACACCTGGATTCAAAGGCAGGAAATTATTTCAAAAAAACTGGGGTCAGGAAAGTAGCATGATCTGTAGTTCTGTAAAAAAAAAAAAATTGCTGACACAGCATTGGTGGAAAGTTGAGAATTCCTAGAAAACTCCTTCACATCTTATGGTTTTGACTATGAGTCTGTCAGAATTCTTGGAAGCCTGGCAATCAGACAAATTGGCCATCAACAGGCATATAGACATAAACAACATCTACACAGCATTCAAAGGAGATAATCAAAAAGCCAAAATGAAAAGACCAAAACATCTCCTCACCAATCTCAGATAAGCAGAGATTGACATCAAAATTAACATTAGACCAACAATCAAGGAATTGCCAAACAAACAGTAAACAGCCCAATCAAGGTGTCAACTCTGCAAATGAGCCTGGCTGTAGCCATTTTTTCCCCTCATTTGAGGTTGCCACATGGAGCAGAGGGAGGGGCTTGCCCAGGTGCTTTGCTAGTCAAAACAATCAGCTGTCCCGTGGGAACCAAGGTCATCTGCTACTCCGTGATCAGGGACTAGGCGTTGTATAAGAAAGCTCTCCAAATGCGTTTATTGGGGAATATAATCAATTACATAGTTTTGGGGATGGGATCTTTATACTTTATAACTGAGGGATTGTTATGGGGAATTCAGACTTGGTTTCACTTTTGACTGTGCTGATACTTTGTAACTAATAAACATGTTCTTTGAGGAATTTGCAAGCCTCGGAGTTCTGCTTTATTCATCTCTGTCTGTCGGAACCATGACACAAGGAACTACCAAAACCACTCCCACCACCAACACTGACAGAGCAAGCCTCTAGAATATAAAATGAGAGCAAATCCCACTCCCTACTAGGTACTGATGTTACCTAGTTTGACAATGAAACATCCGTAAGAAAACAGCAAATTCAGAGAGCACCAAGGACTCCACGGTTCATCCTTGAGCTACGAATATTCTCTTCTATTGATCACAGAAATCACTTCAAGGAGTTGCAGTCTTACCAATAGACAATAATACCTCTAGCTCAGGGCTGAACTGTGGAGTTCTTGGTGCTTTTGAACTTGGTTGTTTGATTGCAAAGATTTTGTCACTTGACTAGGTAACATTTTCAGTGGAGCACCAAGGACTCTCCATGGCTGCAGCCTTCACACAATTTTCCAGCATTTCTTTTCAGAACTGAATCTGAAGCACTGGGCCAGTCACCTTTCCAAGCCATCCGACTATCTAGGAGTGAATGGCAGCTTTGTGCTTACCAGCACATGAGTAACCAAAGCCAGGTATCTCTTTCCTAGGTGGAATCATCTATTTTGGTAGCCATTTACTGAGCAAAGTTCCTCCTTGATGTCTGGTGTCAGTGTCTGTCAAACTTCACATAGGTGGCGAGATCACGGAAGCAAGGGTGTTGTGGATTTCTGCAAGATCTCTTTCATGCAAGTCTTTCAAACTCACGGAAACTCCAACAGGAATTTTGCTGCCTCGGTTATAGTGAGTTAATTAAGGCAAAGTCTCTTGCAAATGCTTTTCCTGACCACTCCCAGCATCTGGACCAAGCTGCCTTGAGACAGGCATTCAACAGACAGCTTCCCTGCCATCTCTCAGTGCTAGATCTAGAAGGACCCAATAATGCTAATCTGCACATTAAGAGGCACTGTATCAGCCTTGCAAGGTAGTCCAGACAAGAAACAGAGCAAGAAGTGCTAGCTGTTCTTTAAGGTTATATAAACTGTTGAAGGAAAAGTCTTCATCATGATTCATCCAAACCGGGGATAAACAACATGGCGACTGCTTTAGGAAGAAGGTTGCAGTTTATTGAAGAGGAGAGCCAGACAGGAAGAAGGGTCTGGAAGAAAGAGAGCGAACACATGTAGGGAGTGGGTTTTTATACCCTCTGGAACCTTTTGTTTGGAGTAGTTTCCTGCTCCTGTTTCAGGCTTTGTATTTCCTGTGTCACGTATTCTGACCTGAGTCTGGGTGTGTCTTTCTGGTATTCTGATGGTGGTGGGTTAATCCTATTATGTCCCAAAGGTCATATCCTGCTTCCCTGGGGCTGGGGCTGCTGAGTGTTGGAATTTTTGGTGTGAGGAATGGTGGATTCTAAAGATCTTTCTTCCTAATCCCAGTTTCCTGAGCAAAGTCTTTCTGACAAGATTATCACCTGCATTTCGCAAACTTGGTTTCTGTTTGGGACAGAGAGACTTGGGGAGGGGGTTGGTTTCTGCCTTTAAAATCCTTTAGGGAAATATATTCTGCCCTTTTAATATTTCCTTCTCTGGGGGGGCTGACGTCCCACAAAACAAAATATTGCAAGTGAAAGTGCTTCTCTTCTCCTGCTTTTACAGTAAAAAAAAAAAAAACCGGGGAGGGTTAGTTCTGAGGTGTTTTCCATGCCCCCGTTTCCTTCTGTGGGCTCAGCTATCTCTTATTTGTCTATGGTTCAGTCTACAGCATTTCCTCCTGTCTCCCAAGGTTATTCCCACACATTGAGAATTTTTATGGACTCCTCAATTGCTTCAGTCTGAAAAGACTGGAGAGATACATCGAATGATGCCTTCACAGTCTATTCTCATTGAAACAGACTTCTGTTTGTCTTTGAGATGAGTCCCAATCTCTTTTCTGTTTGTGCCATAATTTCATAAGCTTCTGTCATATCCGCTTAGTGCCGTTATGCCCACACAATCCAAGTCATTCCATTACAAAGGCCCTTTCCAGATCCTGCATCATTAACAAGCTTATTGAGCTGCTCTGCTCGTATCCAAAGCAACTGTTGCCAGTTTTTTTTTTTTTTTTGCAATAACCCAATTGAGGAGTAAATAACTTACCCAAGGTGCAATCCCCTCTTTTAAAATAAGGTTATAAAAGTTACACACAAACCATTTGCAGTTCCTGTTGTACTTGAGTGATATTTGATTATATCTCCAATACCTGAATGGGCAACAAAATCAAGAAGCAATTTCACAGAACAAATGCTGTACAACTGATTTGCCAAGTGGGTCACCCTGCAAATGAGAGGGAGGTCTCCATGTTTTGCAAAAGGAAAAGGAAAATCATTAGCCAGGCACTCTTTGCAGTTTCAAAAATGAGACCTTGCAGAGCATGAACACTAACAGGAAATGACTACAATTTCTTTAAAAAAAAAAAAAAACCTTTAAACTCCAGACATCTTAAGAAAAGCACACTTATGGAATCCAAAATAATCAAACCAACTCATTATGGTTTGCAATGGTATAACATGACATTCATTACATCCATGCAAGGTGGCTTCGCTTTGTACAATGGAGGCAATATAATTCCCCTTCAGGGAACCAACCGCTTTTGCCTCTGTGAAATATTTTGCATTGCACCAATATCTACACAAAGGTTTTAAGCACGTACTTAGTGGAAGTCTTTTGAATGAAATTAAGGGAAACAACATGGCTATTTTTTTTTTATTTATACACATAAGGGAATGCCTTGCTTTGCAAATTATCATTGAAGCATCCCCTGCCCTGACTTCAAAGCTTTGAACAGCTAGTCCTTGCTTAATGATGGTAACTGGGACTGAAATAAGCAACATGGTCATAAAGTCATATTGCTTTATGACATCACATGGTAGCCATTTGTGATCTCCTGCCAGCTTCCCCACTGACTTTCTTTGTGGGAAGCTGCCAGTGAAGGTCATAAATGGTGATCACGTGGCTGTGGGGATGCTGCAATAGCCTCGACACAAGGACCAGTTAAATGCCACTCATTCAGCCCTGTTGGAACTTCGGACAATCACTGAACAAGTGTTCTTCAAATGGCTTGTATAATCTAGATTGTATAATCTACACTTCACTTGAATTATCCAGTAGAATGGGAAAGTAGACTGGAGAAGAGCTGACCTATTTCTCTAGATTAGAATGATTGCTAGGAATAGGTTGTGAACATCTTATCAGAAAACCTAAAGAGAAGGATTAATTACTTCTTCTTTTTTTGCACAGAATACAAAACACATTTGGAAGGAAGCTTTGGAGGTCTTCTAGTCCAACCGATGGCCACAGTTGGGAGTTGAGAAAGATCATGGTCTGGTGCTGATCTGCCAGGATCATTTTGACCAAGTCTGTCTCTATCACCTGATCTAAATATCCAAGATTTACTGCCTCCTATCAGCAGGACCTGGTAGGTAAGCCACATCCTTCCTGGCTAGTAATCCAACCACCAATTTATCCCCCAAATCTGGATTGTGACAGCATTTTAAACCAAGGTACTAAGAACAGTTGGACATTCTTCCAATACAAATTATAGTGTCTTCCCATTCTAGACCCTTTCCAGCCCACTGTCTAGTTTCTTCCTATCCCAGATTCTCAATATCTCAATTATCCCTTATTGTATGTCAATCTTAAAATTTCACTCAAGTGTTTATAAATTTAGAATATTTTCAGTGGTATAAATCCCCATTCCACCATTTCAATGTTTATTCTTTAGGTTACCCTTTATCTTTAAATAATATAGGTATTTCATAAACAGGTTTATGGCAATTCTGGTAATTAAGTACAATCAAAAAGGCATAAGCTTGTTAACTAAGCAGAAATAACATTCTTAGTACTGATAGTCTGATCAAGCTCGGACAATTATGCTAGCTGCTGAACACAATAGATACATCTTGATCTAAACACCTGACCATCAACAACTGCAAGATTAGAGCTGGGATTTAACATGTAAAATCCCCAGTTCAGTCTCTAGTCTAGACAATTAAATCTGCTCCAAGAAATGCAAATGATCTTCATCTTAACCTCGTTCATCTCCTGGGAATCACTCTTACCTGACTGATCCGCAACAATCCACAGCTTGAGCATGGGTTGAATAATAACCCTAGGAATAGATCCAAATAAAGATAACAGGAAGTCAAGCCAGGAGTGGGAAAGCTGTTTCTAGTAAAACACAAGGACCTGGAGTTTGCACTTATATAGATTCAGGTGCTGGTATGGCCTGATTAGGGAGGGTTCCTGCCTTCTGAAGAAAAGCATTGATTAGCTTTGCAGCTGCTGGCATGTTCTTGTAATTGCCTTCTTAGGACCTTCACATGGTCAGGCTCATTGTTTCCTGAAGCTGCTACAGGTGCCTGATTGGCTCTGTAATCTGATAAGTTTGTCCACCCTGATGCCAAAGATGTAGAAAAGGCCATAACAATTTGTCAACTAGGCCGCTATAGTTTGCTTGGGAAACTGTCAGGGAACACAGAGATAGGTTCCTTTTGTCAGAAAAGAAGTTCTCAAGCCTGGATTTTCAGATACTGAGAAGCCATGCTTCCTACAGGCTAAGCTAGGATATAATGTGAAGCCACCACTGAAATTTCCTGTTAATTGTTCTGGTTTCCCCATTATTATTGACACTGCTTTAATTAATTATACCTTTGATAGAGTCATGTGGAGGTAGGCAGCTTATAGAAATTGAAATTATAAATAAAATAAATACCCCAATGCTACAAGTCATTCCTTCTGACTCTGATAGAGAGGCTTTTGATATGAAACTGACAAACATTCCTAGGCTGTGAGAACATAGGCAGCAATGAACAGAGTCCAAAGTTAGCCAGGAGAATGTGACGGGATTCTTTTACCCTGAGAAGAAAAATGGACATTTCCAAAATATGGCAGAATTAAAAACAGACATTGTTGTGGCTTCATATAAGCAATTAGCCTCCTCTTCATTAATCTAAGCCTTAGAAAGAACATCCACAAAAGTAGAGAGGTCCTGCCTTAATGTACTCACTGAAAAATGAGGGCCAAGGTACACATGCCCAGTTTTCACGACTCTGCAACCAACTTTTCAAAAAAGAGCCTACTCTGAACTTTTAGAGCAGGGGTCCCCAACCCTGGGCTGTGGCCCACTACTGGGCCACAGCCTGTTCAGAACTGGACTGCAGAAGTGGCAGGTGAGCACATGTGTGCAGCTTCAATTGTGTCATCAGCGGGCGAGTGCATGGGCAGTTCCATTTGCCCGCCACTTGCACAAAAGGAGCTGCACAGACACACTTGCCTACTGCTCACACAGAACCATCCCCTCTTCCCCCCTGCTGGTCCACAAAGCTGGAAAGATTGGGGACTGCTGCTTTAGAAAATCTTGGGTTTTTTGGCTTGATAATGAAGGAGGATTTCCAGCAGGAGAAGATTCCTGATAACAGCCAGCTCCTGGCAGCTGGAGAATAGTGTCATTTAAGCCAATAATGAATAATAGACAAGCTCTTAACTCAAGCCCCAAGATATTTTTGAATATGCGTCTTGGGGCATGGAGAAGTGCTCTGATAAACTTAGTTTGCATCACTTCCATCTACCTATAATTTGAATAAGGATCTAACTGGGAACCATAAAGCAACTTAGCTATGAATAAAGTGAAAACTGTAGGAACACATTACCCATGTTCAATGTGAAACAAAAAATTAAAATGCCCAAAGCATTTCTTTAGCACAAGGGGCCATAGAGTCACTAGGTGCACTTCATGACTGGGTTTTGTAGGATTACACCTAGGTATTTATAAACCCTCACCTGCTCAATCTCTTGACCTTCTGTTCTCCCTTAGAGCTTGTGGGATGTTTTAGCAAAGAGCATTATTTAGGACTTCTACTAATTTCTCAAAAATTAGTACCCATTACAATAGCACACTAAAGTATTAAGAGAATGCTTAAGGCAATTGTAATTGTAGGAATAAAGGCTGCATCCAGTAATAGCAGAATATTGACACAGGTAGTCATCAGTTTACAACCATTCATTTAGTGACCATTCAAAGTTGCAATGGCACTGAAAAAGGTGACTTTCAATCAATGCTCACATGCAGCATCCCCACGGTCACATGATCAAAATTTGGATGCTTGGCATTTGGCATTTATTTATGACTTTTCCAGAATCCAGGGGTCATGTGATCAACGTTTGTGACCTACCCAGCTGGTTTCTGACAAGCAAACTCAATGGAGGAAACTGGATTTGCTTATCAATTGCATGAATCATTTGACATCTGCAGTGATTCACTTAACCACCATTGCTTATCAATGGCTGTTAAATGAGGGAGATGGGTGGTTAAGAAATATAAAATACAAATAAATCAGTGAACAAAAAATAAATAAATTGAAATCCTGGTCCCAATTGTAATCGTAAATTCAGGACTACCTGTATTTGAGCCATGGTTGCGCAGTGGTTAGAATGCAGTATTGCAAGCTAACTCTGCCCACTGCCAGCAGTTCAATCCTGACCGACTCAACCTTGACTCAGCCTTCCATCCTTCCGAGGTGGCTAAAATGAGGACCCAGATTGTTGGGGGCAATATGCTGACTCTGTAAACCGCTTAGTGAGGGCTATAAAGCACTATGAATACATTAAATAGGGAAGGAGTGGCAATACATCTCTCCCATATGTAGAGGAATTGGGTTTGATAATAGGCCTTCTAGGTCATAACATATTCTAATCCTGGAATTCTTTGATCTCTTGACTGGGGCCCAACAACTGCCATCCGCTTCAGCATTGATACTGAATTTAGACTGCTTGAATAGTGTAATTCCTTGTCTTTTTATAACTCTAATAAAAAAATTGGGGAGTAATGTATGGCTCTAAAGCACAAATATGCTACTAGATGCTACTAATTTATGACTATGGTCTCTGCTGGAGGCTTGTTTAGCTAAACTATGGTTAAAACAAATTATAGCATACCCTAATGAATGAATTCACATTGTTAGGAATGTTTAGGCAGCATGGTCCTTAGCTATGATGTTGGGAAATTTGGGCACTGGAGTGACGATATATTTGGGGAATACTGGAGGAGACCAGTATGGAGGTGATAAGCTGCCTGGGAAAGCCAAGGGAAATCATCAAAACAATTAAAAAATGAAATTTAGAATATTTCGGACATGTGATGCGACACCCAGAAAAATACGGCATACTCCATTTAATCCTCCAGGGAAAGATTGAAGGCAAACGAGGTCCAGGCAGAAGAAGAACATCATGGCTTCAAAATCTAAGGGACTGGTTTGGACAAAACTCAGCAGCACTTTTTCATGCGGCTGCTGATAAAAACAGGATCGCCAACGTCCGATAACGGATATGGCACAAGAAGGAGGAGGAGGAGGAGGAGGAGGAGGAGACCATAATAGTGATCTGAATAACATGTTTCTGGACTTGAAAAGTACTGATACAAAGATCTAGGCAGACCCTAATATTGAGCCAATGCTCTGTCACCATCACAGATCCATTTGTAAAACAAACTGCAGGTGCCGTGTATCTTTCATTCTGTAAGATAATTCACACCCAGGCAATTGACAGGAAGTGACCGAAAACATCGACCAAAAGATGCCTTTCTTTTAAATTGGCAGGGCAATCATACTGAGGCTTTTAAAAATAAGAAGGGGGAGGAAAATCAAACAAACAGCTCAGCAGTGCCAGTTACTTGAGCTCTTGTGTCTCAGCAGTAAGCTAGTAGAGTCTGTCTGTGTCTGTCTGTCTGTCTGTCTGTCTGTCTCTCTCTCTCTCTCTCTCTCTCTCTCTCTGTCTGTCTCTCTCTGTCTGTCTGTCTGTCTGTCTGTCTGTCTGTCTCTCTCTATATATATATGTCTGTCTGTCTGTCTATCTATCTATCTATCTATCTATCTATTTCTATGGGGGGGCATGATGGCCCAGTGGTTAAAGATGCTGAACTTGTCAGCTGACAGCTTGGGTTTGAGACCCGAGCGCCATGCAATGGGGTGAGCTCCCATTCTTGCCCCAGCTCCTGCTCATTTAGCAGTTCGAAAGGATGCAAATGCGAGTAGATAAATAGGTACCACTTCAGTGGGAAGGTAACGGCATTCCGTGCACCTTTGGCACACAGTCATGCTGGCTACATGATCTTCGGGCCACGCTGGCTTCCTCAGCTAAGAAATGGGGATGAGCACCACTCCCTAGAGTCGGACATGACTGGACAAGGGAAACCTTTACCTTTATATATATAGTGGGGGTAACTATGATTCTCTTAAGGGGGTCAGGTTATGTGGTCTGAGTGCCTCCTCAGGGTGACCAGTGGAGAAGGCATGAGAGGAGTCTTTGCACCCCTTGTGCCCAAGCTAAGGTCCAAGCCATCCCCCTCCTGGGCCAGCAAACTGCTGGTTTTGCCAGATTAAGAGTAAAAGCATCCTGGTCCCTCTGGATCCCAAGACCGCAGCAGTAAAGATGGAAATGCAAGAGGCATACTTGTTCACAGCTAGGTGTGTGTGTGTCTCTCTCTCTCTGTGTAATGTAATGTTTCCAGATTACCTGAGGAATCACTCATTGCCCTCCCCGGTGTTTCAGCTGAGCTGTCATTCCTGTCATTTTTAGCTCCTTTGGACTTTTCAATGATATGCCCTTTTCTGACAAGCCAGCAGAGGGGCTGTCAGCCTCATACATCAAATTGGCTTCCGCAGAACTATTCAGGAATCAAGGTGCCTCTCCCAAAGAAACTGCTCATGAAAGAGGAGAGTGAACAGCGCTCCCTTTTCTGATTCTTTTTTCCTTTTCTCCGGGGCTCCTTTTAAGTTCATGATAATGAGGGCCACTTAATGTATGGCAACGGTTATCTTTGAAATATTCCTTAGTTTGCTGTAAAATAGGTTTTATTTCATCGCGGTCCTTTCATTTCTGCAAAAGAAGAGGGAGGACATTCACTTCTTTTGTATATTTTGAGGAAAGGGAAGTACGGCCATGAAAGAGCTGACGTTAAAGCTTTCAATTTATTTTTAGTGTTTTCATTTGGTATTCCCTTACTGTATATCTAAGCTTAGTACAAATCCCATTTTTGTTCCAATTAAACAAAAGATCATTCCTCCAAAGAGGGTTGGATCCATATGTTTTCTTGTTTATTAGAAACTTGTAGTTTATTAAGATCTCCAGAGATTTTCCAGTGTTTTTTTTTACTTCTCTTTCATTTCCTTTGAGATTTCTGTAATGATCCATTATAAACCCACGTGGACCTATTCCAAATAATATTACTACTAATTAAATGCCAAGAAGATTCAAGTTGGACCTGTAAGGCAACATTAATTAAAAGGTCATTGGGAATAAAGGAAAATTTTCTTTAATGATATAGGATATTGAAATCCAACCAGGGTCTTAGCCTGTTTATTCTTTTAAGGTCACATTATGTGAGGTTTATTATGTAACACCTATAATCCATGTTTTCCCACATTGGCACTCTCCAAAATGTATGGAGCGAAAGTAAAGATCTATTCTATTCTATTCTATTCTATTCTATTCTATTCTATTCTATTCTATTCTATTCTATTCTGTATTTCTATTCCATTCCATTCTGTATTTCTATTCTATTCTATTCTATTCTATTCTATTCTATTCTATTCTATTCTATTCTATTCTATTCTATTCTATTCCATTCCATTCCATTCCATTCCATTCCATTCCATTCCATTCCATATTAGAATCAAACAGTTCAGTTGAGATCTGCATATGTGGGTCTGATTGGGGTAAAAATACAACAACAGCAACAGCAACAGCAGCAGCAGCAGCAACAACAACAACAACAACAATAATAATAATAGTAATAATAGTAATAATAGTAATAATAGTAATAATAGTAATAATAGTAATAATAGTAATAATAGTAATAATAGTAATAATAGTAATAATAGTAATAATAATAGAGTTGGAAGGGACCTTGGAGGTCTTCTAGTCCATTGTAAATTGTAGGATGATTCAGAAGCATGGTATGCATTCCTTATTTTTTTTTTCATTTAATCTGTTTCTCATATTCCACTTTTACATATGGTTTTATTCTGTAATGTTTTATGTTTTATTCTATATTTTGATATGGCCTATGGGCTAATCAATAACAAAAACACCTTAACATGTAATAGGAAAAGAAATTGAACTATGTAACAGGAACAGGCTGACTGCTGCCTTTATCCTGGAGGAAGTAAACATTTAGAAAGCACTATGAGAAATATCTCTTGCCTTCCTTTTGCGTTCAAGGACATTGTTTGGTGGTGGTGCAAAATGGCTACTAAATCCAAGAGGAGTCTTCTTGGCCCTTTATCAAGCAATCTGTTGGTTCATCAATGAATGTATTTTCTTGCTTGCCTACTTATTAAGATATTCTTGCCTTTACAAAATCTGGAGATGAAGGAGTATGGAAGTCATCAATTTCCACTTTTTGGGAAATGTAGGAATCTAAATTGAAATATTGCTGATATAACTGATCTCTACTTAAACAAGGGGAGATATGCTACCATCCCATTCATCAAGCTGCTTTTATCTCCTAAAAATAAGATGATTCCTCTGTGTCCTTCCACAGCCACCTTCTTGGGGTGGAACAAATCGCCACAGGAAACACAATGCGCCCTCCAGCAGGATTTCCCTTTGTGGGAGGTGACCGTTGACCACAGTGTCATGACAGGCCATGTCTGGCATCTCAAGGTCATGGCCATTCAGTTGGGTCAAAGCGTGTCCACTGCACATGTTCACATCTCTGGATCCAAGTCCAGACTCCCACAGGTGCAGCTGGTTGGTTGGGTCAGAGCACATCCACTCCACGCAGCAGTCTATGGCATTACCATTGCTGCTCATGCACAAGATGCATGTCTTGTCTGCGACCCACCAGGGAGGGGAGGGTGGCATCCATGCCAGTCATGGCATTGTGCTGCCTGTGTGCAAGAGGCATGCCCCAGTGGTTCCATTTTCTCCACAGGCTGTCGCGGGAGGTGGCATCCATCCCAGTCTTGGCATTGCATTGCCCGTATGCAAGAAGCACGTTCTGCCTGCTGTCTTCGGGGTCACCTGAATAGTGCAACTGGGTGTGGAGCCTTCTTGCAACAGTTCCAAGAAGGCTCCACCCCCATTTGCATTACTCAGGTGACCTTGAAGACATAGATAAGCCTCCAGGTAGCTTTAGCGACTCACTAAAAGAATGCAAATGAACAACTGTCTGCAGGAGTATAAATCTTTCCATTCCCCACCATCCAGTCAGAGCTGAAGAAGCTTCTTGGATGAGAAGCGAAATGTCTTCAAAGAAAAACAAGAAAGTCCAGTTGCCTCGTGAAAAAGCATCTTTGGGATAATTAAAACAGATATTTTAATAAGTCTTCAGAGAGTAACACCTATGCTTTGCTTTCTGTCCAATCAGTAGTACATTGTTTGAAATTACACTGATGCTTTAGGAATTTGTTCATGGTTTTAGTTTAAAAAGTGCTTGGTGAATCACCTAGAGAGGAGTAATTGTAATGGCAGAGAAACAATGAAGATGAATAAGTTCCTTATGGACTTAAGTCCCAGTCCTTGAACATACCTATTTGTACATACAGCAAAGACAATTACTGAATGTCTCTGAAAAGTGGGATTTTTCAGAACTGGAATCAGAAGTTGAGGTGGGGTGTAATCAGTGTAGAACAATGAAAAATTATTAATTTCTCTAGAACAAAGCTCCAAAATTTAGGTTAAAACACATTCAGAAACGTATAACAAGAGGCATCTGTACAAATAGCCAGACTTTTAGATAGTTAGGTGGCCTTAAGTCAAACTCAGTCCTGGGGGCTGTGTGACTAATGCTTGTCATTTCGACCTGTCTTAAGTAATATTTCATATCTTTTCCAAGGTCATCCCAGTAATCCCTTTGGTCTTATCCATTATCTTCCCTTCTCTTTTCCTCAACCTTGCCAAGTGGAGTCATTTTTTTGAGTCCATCATTCTCTTGCATCACACATCCAAAGTCTTTGAGTTCTTGATTGCTGATCATTGCCCGAAGGGAGCAGTCAGTCTTTATTTGGCCCAGGACTGATTGATCGGTTCTTCTTGCAGATCATGATGCTCTTGGTAACTGCCTCCTGATCCATAATTCAGAGGCATCTGTTTTCTTTCCCTTGCCCTTTCTCAATGCCCAGCTTCTACAGGCTTACATTATCCCTAGAGAGATCACTGCCTTAACTATTCTGATCTTTGTCATTGATATATCCTTATCCTGCATGATCTTGTGTAAGTTTACCATTGCCTTCCTCCCTAGGATTAATCTCCCCTTTAGCTTTTCAGTACATTATCCATCTTTGTTCTCTCTTGAGCCCAAGAAAGGAAAACTTTACGCCTCGTTGAGCTTAAAGTTAACAGAAGCTTCCAGATGGCATAACAAGGGTACTTCAGCTAGAAAATCTCTGCATATTCTCATCCCCATGATAGATAGACAGTCCAAGTTCTGAGATGCTGGAAACAATGATAGTGTGGGCAAAAAACTTTGGATATTCCATAGATTTAGAAGACTGGGAAAAGCTTTGGGAGAGAAATATTAAACTTACTAAAGCAGCTTCATATAAAGAGAATTTATATAAAATGTGTTATAGATGGCATATGACACCAGTTAGATTAGCGAAAATGTTTAAAAATGTATCGAATATTTGTTGGAAATGTAAAGAAAAACCAGGTACTTATTATCATATTTGGTGGATGTGTCCTAAAACTAAGAAATTTTGGTTTAAAATTCATAAATGGTTAGAAAAGATGACTAAAATACAAATAGAATACAAACCAGAATTATTTTTGCTAGGAATATTAGGATCTAACTATGATAAAGATAATGAATATTTAATATTACATGTATTGACAGCAGTGAGAATTGTATTTGCTCAATTTTGGAAAAATGAAAATCTACCACACGATCAGATTATAATTATGAAAATTTTAGAATGTGCAGAAATGGACAGATTGACGTTGGAGATTAAGGAGAAAGAGGATTCAGTATATTTTAGGACATGGGAAAATTTTTTATCAGTGGTTAACATTACGTTAGAGCTGAATTATATTTAATTAGTAAGCTTTTATTTTATGACTATTTTTAGTATTAAATTATAATTGTTTAGTATTGTACTAATTACTGTTATTCAATACGTGTACCCAGACGAGAGTCTGCTTGTGTAAGCGTTGGATTTTTTATGTGGGGGTAACCCCACTACTGTACCTATCCCTACCCCTATTCCCATCCCTACCCCAACTCCACTCCCTAACCCCATCCTCTACCCATATTATCCTTATCCTTCCCATACCCATATAAAATTTAATAAAATATATTTTAAAAAAAAAACAAAAAAAAACCCAAGGGTACTTCAGCTAGAAAATCTCTGCATATTCTCATCCCCATGATAGATAGACAGTCCAAGTTCTGAGATGCTGGAAAACTCTTGTTTGGCAAACTTTAATCCCTCAGCAGATGCATACCAGGAAAGCCATTTCAGTAGGTGCTCTGCCATCCCAGTATGATAGGTGATATTCAGAAAGGTCTTCATACTGATGGCTCCCCAGCTGTAGAACATTCTCTGCATTTAAGGCCTATTATTTCCCCAGGTGTCAAGTATGAATTTTGTTTTAATGACTGCTATTATGCTGCATTTTCTGCTTCTGTTAGGTTGCTGATTTATTACCTTCATTTGACTGGTTCTGGTCTTTTAAATGTCATTTTAGGGAAGGATTAGTAGTGCCTTAAAAACAGAACAAAATAAATAGTCTGCTTCACAATCCAGAAAAGATCATATGAAATTTATATGCACTGCTTAACAGATGGGCCAGCAAGATTATTCCAGGAAGAACTCTCTTTATTATAGAAGAGTGGGCTTTTAAGTTACACACAGTATTCTTTTTAAAGCTTAACATTTTTAATATGTATGGAGTCTTTTAAAGTCCTCATATAATTTTACAGACAACTGAATTCATGTATTTATTCAACTAGGATCTGGTGAGGTTTCCATCCTTACTCCTGGCCCCGAATAGTTGAATTCAGCTAGTGCCAAGAGATGAATCAAGGCAGCCCAAATTGAAATGTCATGAATTGGAGCAACTCAAATTGAGATGTCAGAAAAATGAATGTGTTTAACTCTGGAATGTCCAGCTTGTTGATCACCAAGGGCTACATTGGGGACATATTGTGAGCTGAAGGCCATGTTGATTTGCAAGTTTTAATTGCATATCATTAACAAAGCTGGCCTTTTTCATGAGCTGTGAGACAACATGTTCTTATCACCCAGATGGAAAGAGAATCATCAGTTTGCAACCTCAGTACCTAGAACTACAATCAGTAGTTTTGTGTGGGACAGATCAGACACTAGTGCTTCCTCTCATCTATGAGGGGAGGGGACTGTTCCTTCCTTTGGACTTCAGTGGTAAGATGCAAGGCTTTTTCGGCTGACTGTGGGAGCTTCTCGGGAAGCAAGGAGAGGGGCGCTATCTTAGTGCGCGACAGCTGGGGAAAGTCCAGAAGGAGGTGCCCTGGGTGCTGCGTTCCCCAGGATACCTGGGACAGTCATTGTGGGGGCTTCAGATTTGAAATGGCCCCTGAGTGAATCTGTCGCTTGAGTTCTTCTCTTGGTCCTGATACTGTGAAGTGGTGCAAGAATAGAAACCGAAGTGGTCCAGAATCCCCATTGTGTCTACTACTACTACTACTGCTACAAATGTCCAAGTTTCTCGTAGAAACTCTGTAAAGAATATATTTCCATAAACACAGTCATCAAGTTATAATGATTTTTTCGAAGTATTTTTTTTAGAACTTCAATACTCCAAGGCAGAAGGCTGTAGACTGACTAATTATACTTAAAGTTATAGTGAATATTTATGGGTTTAAAAAAAAATTCCCAAGATTTTGTATACTCTTTCCAGTGATAGCCCCAATTAAATGTACACAGGAAAAATAGTCTGGCCCCAGTGAAAATTTCAAAGCAAGACTTCAGATTTCATTCAAGCAGAACAAAATCAAAGTTTCAGCAGACAGTTCGTAATTCATCTCCACAGAGAGATGAAGCAGAAGACTGCAGGGTTCAAGGCTTAGATGTTGCTTTGATGCAGAACCAATGCTTCTCCGGGTATTATCTCTTTTTCCAACAATGGTTATAATCCTTTCTAGGAACGCTTTTTTCGCCCTTCCATTCAATGGTTTCTGATTCTCGGAGACTACCTGGACAAGTCCCTACAATTTTTTTGGCAACGTTTTTCAGAAGTAGTTTACTGTTGCCTCCTTTTTAGGGCTGAGAGAAAGTGACTGGCCCAGGATTGTCCAGCTGCTTTATGTCAAAGGCAGGGCTAGAACTCACCATCTTTCACTTTCCAGCCTGATGCCTTAATCACTACACCAAATTCGTTCTCAATAGGCACCATAGACATTCCTAAAAAGTAAACATAGTGGCTGTATACAGCCCACACTATACAAGGGTGCCTATTATCCAGGAAACAACAATAATGGCAAAATGAGTAGGTGGTACAAACATTGGTTAGAAGAGGGGTTAGGAGAAGGAGCAGAGAGAGAAACTTCAGCAATTGTTTGCCTGCCTTCCAGTATAGGAAAATTTTGTGATAGACTTTGGCATCTACATCAGCCCTGTTGTGAATGTATCCTCATATTCACAGAATGGCAAATGCACCTTTGTTCTAAATGTCAAAGAATGATAATATGTTAGAAAAAACAAAAAAAAGGCAAGTTTCTGGAGCTGTTGGAAATATCTAGGGCACATTTACATGTAATTTATACTTGAGTCCTTTTATGTTTGCTCCATCTCTAGACATGGGAAATTATACTATAACAAATAATGCTTATCCAAGTCAGGGAACAACTTAAAGTTTGAATTCACATGTTGAATTTGATGGGCTTTAATCTTGATTAGGACATTTTATGATTTAATGTGTGGGAACTCAACCTGTTTGGTAGTTTGATTCAATGTATTTTGCAAATCCAGAAAATAAGTTAACTTAGTAAAAATTTGGTTGTCTTAACAAAATTAGTGTATATTAGTGTATATTGTTGTCTATTTTAACAACAGAAAAATGGCAGAAACCACTTTTGGGTTTAGCCTCACTTTCTGACATTGCACTTTTATTGATGTTAAATCTATCCTTGATTTTAGTTACAATCCTAAACCTATTGAGCAGAGAATAAGTCTCACTGAATTGAAAGGAAATATTGTTTGTTAAATTAGGCAAAAATTACATCACTTATTGCCAATTAAAATTCAATTTTCTCACGTTTATGACAGCCCCACAGGGAATTTGCGTCTTTATTTTGACAGGAGAAGGAAAGTGTGGGCAGACTTCAGAATTCTTGAAAGTAGCTTTAGTAGAAGAGAATACGTGTAGCTCAGGATTGACCCATGGATCCTTGGTGCTTTTTGAGCTTGAGTTTTTTTTTGCAGGCAATTTATTATGTTTGCAAACCTGACTCTCTTCTATCACTGACGATGTTACCTAGTTGGGTAATGAAACATCTACAAGAAAACAATCCATCTCAGACAACAGCTTCATTCCAAGTGATTAAGGAGTGGGAGCGGTACCTTGCTTTTTTACATTTTCACCCCTGGTTTCTTATGTTTCCTTCAAATTCAATGCAAAGATATTACGATGAATCTCTTCTCAATTTTTAAAAAAGTGAGACACCTGATGTGATGTAAAGATATGCAATTGGGGTTAATTTTGCTCTTTCACATGGCGAGAGAAGTAAGTCAAGTGGTAGAGAAAGGCCACTCAAAGGAATTCTGTTACACTATGAATATATAGACAACCAGAAGTATCTCTTACCATCTCTTTCCAGAAATTGGAAAGCTGATCTCAGCAGACTAATAGTTATTGCATTCATGTATAACTCCTCCAGGAAATAACTTGGACAGTCGGAATCCCCTTTCCAACCTAAAGCTGCAATCTCAGTTCAATAATTGTACCTTATAAGGGTGAAAGTATTTCAGCTTGTCTTTTGTCCAATGTGAGGACTCCTACCAGTTAAACCTCCCACTGATTGACTCCTTCCCACCAGAGCTCAATGGGAAGACACTTCCAAGGCAAGCTTGCCCTCAGCTATGATAGTCACAGTCTGCTTGATTGGTAATTACGAGACACACCAGTCGTTTTCTGAATTTGGATCAATCCCCCCCTAAGTCAGCTTCTCAGCTCACAGCTGTGGGTTAATATGTAAAAAGGAGGAGAATCATTCCTGTCGAGATACCTGGGGGTCTTGTTTCTCCCAGCCCTCGACATCACATTTTGGTGATGTGCCATTCATGTTTGCATCTCAAAGGCCTGGAAACTATGGCAACTGTCAAGCACTCTGCAGTTCTAACTGGGAGCCCTAACAATCAGATTGCAGCATCTGAAATTGAAAAGCCGCAGCAAAATCATTTGGGAGACCTCTTCGGGAAGCTGGACGGGTAGAAGGTGTAACATATAGAGAGATGTATGACTAAGGGAGGGGGGGTCCTTGCTATTTGTAGCTCAGGGTTGAAATGAGTGGTTCTTGGAACTCTCTGAGCTTGATTGATTGTTTCAGATGGTTCAATATCCAAACTAGGTGACATCATCAGTGCTGTGATGACGAGCACTAATCGTGTTAACTAGTTTGGGTAATGAAATATCTGCAAGAAAACAACCAAGTTCAGAGAGCATCAAGGACCCCTCATTATGAAAACTAAAGAAATAGGTCAGTTTGGTATACTACTTAAGAACACTGATGATATTACCAGGTTTGGGTAGTGAAAAGTCTGCAGGAAAACATCTAAATTCAAAGAGTACCAAGAACCCCTACAAACATTCTCCTTTATCGGTATATTATTAATATATACATTTAATAAAGTCCCCACACTGCCTGTCCTGCCTTGATTAGGAAGCTCCACATCTACCTTGATAGCAGTGCTTTGTTCAGCTCATTCCAATTATGTCCCCAGAAAGAGAAGAATAAGCATGAAGAAATGAGGTAGTTATAATGGGCTCATAGACTAAGATCAGGCTTCTTAGTAGGAAAGCCCAACTCAAGTAGGAATGCTCCCTGGAGCAGAATTTAAAACTCAAAATGTTGAGAGTTGGAAGAGCCACTCAATCTAACAACCTAACAAGAGCTTAAAGCCTCTGAATTTCAGTCTTTTTATATCCAGGTACCAATTTTAGTATGTATGCTGCTGAAGAGCTTTAACACTTGCATGCTGCAATGCTTTGCAAACCATGGTTTTCAAAGGGAGATTCCCCCCAAAATGTCATTCAGTGAAGACCTTTGTCATTGCAAAGCAGGAACTAAAGGGGAAAAAAACCCACATAGACACTTCTATACTGTCAATCTTATGAACTGTGACACAAGCTTATTAAACCTTTATTACCTCAACTTTCAGGTTGCCTTGAGTGCTTTTATCTTAGCTACTCCTAGCTGATCAAAGGGAAGTGCTCTCTTATGCCATCATCATTATTATTTTTTTAAAAAAATAAAGATGGCCAGGTCTGTCAGGACCTTTCCAGAAACAGTTCCATTTGATTACCTTTTTTATTTACCTTTTGGTCTTATTATGTTTCATTAATCATATTCATATTTTTTATTAATCTCATTCTGCTATTTTGCTCTAGTTTGTCAATGACTGTAATAAAATAATTTTCCTTTGATATGTATGTTACACCTTCATGTGAATGATCCAGGAAAAATGTTGACGATAATCCATCAAGGGTCAGCTGGGATGAGATAAAAAGATGTTTGAAATGTCTTGATCAATGAAATGGAAGACTGAAAAACAGGAAAGGAAGTGAGATAAAAACTAATCTGTGACTGTTTGAAGTTACAATGGCACTGAAAAAAAATGACATGACATTTTTCACACTTATGACCGTTGCATCATGTGATCAAAATTTGGACATGTGGCAACCAACATGTATTTATGACAGTTGCAGTGTCCCATGATCATGTATTCACATTTTGCAATCTTCTGACGAAAAAAAGTCAATGGGGAAGCCAGATTGATTATATAGCCATGTTACTAAATTAACAACTGCATTGATTCACTTAACAACTGTGGCAAGATAGGTCATAAAAAGGGGCAAAACTCACTTAACAACTGTCTTATCAATGGAAAATTGGGGGTCAATTGTGGTTGTAAGTTGAGGATTATCTGTATGTGGATGGAAGGAGTGCCTTTTGCCCTTATGAATAGAATAGAATAGAATAGAATAGAATAGAATAGAATAGAATAGAATAGAATAGAATAGAATAGAATAGAATAGAATAGAACAGAACAGAACAGAACAGAACAGAACAGAATAGAATAGAATAGAATAGAATAGAATAGAATAGAATAGAATAGAATAGAATAGAATAGAATAGAATAGAACAGAACAGAACAGAACAGAACAGAATAGAATAGAATTCTTTATTGGTCAAATGTGATTGGACATACAAGGAATTTGTCTCTGTAGCATAAGCTCTCAGTGTACATCAAGGGGGTCAAACCTGCAACATCACGTGACGTGTCATGACATATCACGACTTTTTTTCCATTGCCGGCAATAGGGTGGGTGTGGTTTCACCATGACACATCTGGCCTGTGGGCCGGCAGTTTGACACCCCTGATGTACATACAAACAACAAAGTGATAAGTCATAGATCATAAATCAGAGTTACAATTATGAATCATAAGGTACAAACAACAATTGATCAATCATAAGATATGCCTAGGAGAGAATAGTAGGAAACATAAGAAAATGAGAAAAATAAGATGAGAAGAATAATAGTAATACAGCCTACTACATAGGTAAATCGCTTTAGTCATAAGACAGTGCTGTGGGAGTCAGGTGTTCAGCAGACTGATGGCATGGGGGGAAAACTATCTTTGTATCTAACTGTTTTGGCATACAATGCCCTTTAGTAGCATCCTGAAGGGAGAGGTTGAAACAGTTTATGTCCAGGATGTGAGGGGTCTGTAGATGTTTGCCTAATCTTACTATATTGGTAAGAGGCAGAAATCATTTATTTTATTTAATTAATGTATTGCTTGCTTCAGTTGCCAAAACAAGATAAGGCAAGGAACAGTACAATCTACAGCAGGCTATGCCTCGCCAACAAAAAGCAAGTATGAAAACAGTGCAAGACACAAACAGCAAGTAGGGTCACAAATTATCCTGTCCCAGCAGCTCTTGAAAAAAAGACCTTCGTAGCTTTCCCGCCTACAGTATATCAGTGGTGGGAGCTTTATGGGGTCCCATTCAAAAATTCAGAAAAAGCCTAACTTGATTCTACTGGTGTGTCACATTTATATAGTTGTTTATTAATTTATTAATCAATTAATTAATTTTATATTTATTTATTAATAAATTGATTTATTAATCAACTATAATGATTAAAGGCCTGGAGACTAAAACATATGAAGAATGATTGCAGGTATTGGGTTTGGCTAGCCTAGAGAAAAGAAGGACTAGGGGGGACATGATAGCAGTATTCCAGTATTTAAGGGGCTGCCACAAAGAAGAGGGGGGGGGGTCAACTTATTTTCCAAAACACGAGAGGGCAGGACAAGAAACAATGGATGGAAACTAATCAAGGAAAGAAGCAACCTGGAATTAAAGAGAAACTTCTTGATAGTGAGAACAATTAACCAGTGGAAAGCCTTGCCTTCAGAAATTGCAGGTTTTTAAGAAAAGACTTGGACAGCCATCTGTCTGAAATGGAATAGAGTCTCCTACTTGAGCATGGGGTTGGACTAGAAGACCTCCAAGGTCCCTTCCAGCTCTATTCTGTACAGTACAATCATGTATAGTGCTAGGTATATTTAAAAAGTCGAATAATTACAAAAAAATAAAATATGAGTAAAACCAACTCATTTTCAGAGGCTCCAAAGGCTGTGCACATGGTCTCCGCAGCCTCCCAAAATTGTGTGAGAATGGGACGGACGTTTTAAAATAGTGGTTGGTTGTAGGTTGCCATTTGAAATAACATTGTCCTCCATGTCCATATAGGCCACTGATGGCAAATCTAACATGCATGTCAAAGGCGACATGCCATGACATTTGGGGTGACACACCAGCATTGCTTCACTGATGGACCTAAAGCATATTGATCCTACTAGATGATCTGCTAGCTCAGAGGTCCCCAACCTTTTGGGCACCAGGAACCAATTGCGTGGAGAGAGGTTTTTCCGTGGACTGGAGGGGGCGTGGTTTCATGTACTGCCTGCATCCTGTGGATGGGGCTTTGCTTGTTTGTGTGGCCCAGTTGCTGGCATGCCGCAGCCTGATACCGGTCCATGGACCGGGGGTTTGGGACCCCTGATCTACAACTAACTTTACAGTTTAGTTACATAAAAGCTTTCTTAAGTTTCTTTCAAAATCTTATGTAAATATTTGAGGACTATATATAGACTTATGGAAGCATCTGACAGATGATTCCAAAGTTCATGCAATCAGATTTTACGAAAATATTTGAAAAATGATTCCAAAGTTCTTGTAACATATTCAAATTAATTCATTTGGGGTAATATTTTTGAATTAATTCATTAATTCCCCTAAATGCCAACTTCTTCTCTTTTATTGTTTTTCTGTCTCACAAATGTGAACATGAATTTAACAGCATTGATGACTGAACTATAGCTCTCAATGAATATATTCTAAAATAGATTATTCTACTTAAGTTTAGATGTAATCTGTTTTGTATAACCTGTTTTAGGTATATATGAACTGCTTTCATAATCAATTATGTCAGTATTGACACTCTAAATAGCTTTTTTGTATACAGAACTAAATTTCTTCCTCAGTCAAGACCAATAAAATAAGGAATAACATTTTATTTTGCTGAGATTTCAGGCTCAGCGTATGTGTAAAAGTCACATTGCATCTGTATCATCTATGCGAGAGGTCCCCCAACCTTTTGGGCACCAGGGACCGGTTCCGTGGAGAGAGTTTTTTCCGCAGACCGGAGGGCGTGTGGTTTTGTGTGCTGCCTGCATCCCACAGATGGGGCTTTGCTTGTTTGTGCAGACCGGTTGCTGGCATACTGCAGCCCAGTACTGGTCCACGGACCAGGGATTGGGGACCCCTGTGCTATCTGATGGAAATGGAATTTAGGAGAGGACAATAAGAAAGACCTCCACCAGCATACAAACCTACAAGCAAATATGTAGCTTGATGAGCTTACTCTGTCTGAAAACATCACACCCTGTTTAGCAAATTGCATGGGGCCATTGTAATTCACAGCAAAACTATTTTCTCCTACCCCAGATGGCAAGGCTACGTCTTGTTTAAGTTTTAGAAAATGAGATCTCAGATTAATTATAGCAGAGACTTCTTAAAGCTAAGGGCAGTTTGAAAGACTTTTATTTTGCAGGTTTTCAAGCAGAGACCAAGCAAGCATCTCTTTGATGATGGCCCCCATCTGGGTTTCTATATTGCCAGGCTGAAATTTGTTCTTCCATTTATTTCCCCTAACAATTCTCATTTAATTTGTCCAAAGAGAATTGGTTTTCAATTGGTCTTTCAAAGGAGGGGCCAGAGTCAATATGGCAACGGGTGAGCAATGCTGAATTTGATCTTCAGCCAATTTATCTTTTCCTTTTTTGTTGTTGTTGCTTTTATTTGTAAATATTATAGCTCTCCTTTCCTTCATTTTATATATATTGATTAATAGCACTATCAACTCTGCCTAATATTATTGCCTGCCTTCCGAGGGAACTTTACACTTTCTGTGAAATGATGGCATTACAATCTAATGTTCTGGCACTTATTTAGTCATCACTGCCCAAGGAGGAGGAGGAGTGTGAATGGCCTGGTGTTCATTACATAGTGCTCCTGTCTTTGGTGGTTTGCAGTCTTCCTGACTTCTCACGATTTTATTGAAGACTGTCAGAAGGGAGTTTCATCCTTTTCTAATTAGTATGGGAGGCTCTCCCAGTTCTTCCCAGGCATTCACACATCATAAATCTGTGCTGATCTGCATGGTAAGAAGTTTGCTGCATGCTCAGCTCAGTCTTGGTCTCTGCTCCCCACCTTCCATTCCGTGGCCATGAGATGCTTCCCACTGCTTCCTCTGAATATCCATTCAAGAGCAATTACTCAACAGGCTATTTCCTACATTGAGTCCCCCCCTGACTTTTGGGGGGCTCTCGTTGCTTGTTTGCACATATATACCACCATAGCCACAATTCAGATGCCTAGTGTCAGGTCCAAGCCCAGACATGAGGCAATGAGATCCAATTGAATCCAATCCTTTATTTGCTTACATCTAATGGACGGAATCTTGCCAAACTAAAGCGATCACATTTTAACCTACTAGTTATATCCCAGGGGTCTTCAAACTTGGCCCTTTTACGACTTGTGGACTTCGACTCCCAGAATTCCTCAGCCAGCGTGCCTGGCTGAGGAATTCTGGGAGTCGAAGTCCACAAGTCATCAAAGGGCCAAGTTTGAAGACCCCTGATATATCCTGAGAGATTCCACAGTGTGATTACCTTAAATCCTTTCTCCCTTCCCCTATCCAGGTCAGGACTGCGTGGTCTCTTAAACTGGACCGCTTTCTGGGAAAGATCTGGCTTATCAAAAGCCTCTCCCACTGCTCCTGTGGGTGCACATTCCATCCCACCTAGAGAATGCAGGAGTCAAACCCTTGAAGGTAAGAAAGTGGCGGACATTAAGATGCAGAATTGAGTTGTTACAAAAAGGCCAAAGCAGCTTAGGATTTTGAGCACTTGGGAAACAGCTGCTTTGAATTACTAAGACCATCCCCTGCAGTCTTTCCACATTGCTTGGTCAACCATGCAGCCTTATTGCCAAAGGAAGACGAGAGCTGGGCAGAGTGATAGGGGACTGCACTGCACTGTCACTCCTAGGTAGAAGCAAAGTGTTAAGGTTTGTTTGTATCTCTTCTCTGTCATCTAGTCTTGTGCAGCTCGGCTGCTATTGCTGCTGCTGAATGTGTGTTGTTAAAGAACTAAAGTTTAGAAAAGGGGATTTTGCTGTATATATGTGCATCCTTCAAAATGGGACAAACAAGCTGAGGAAATTGGGGTTCCAGTCCCCCTTCTAGAGCAATTTCAAATGTAACCTCCTGCTCATACAGAAAGTCCATCCAAATCATCCGCTTCACAGTCTAGCAATGACACAACTTATTTTAGAGTGCTGTGTGTGTGTGTGTGTCATGTTCATCTGTCAGGGGCTTTGGGTTACACAGGCTCTCAGACAAGTCTATGACCACTTTTATCAAGTAAGAAGAAAACGCCCACAAAGAAATTGGTTGGAGAAGCTGATCTCCCTCACAGCCAAAGTAGCACAGAGTTAAGTGACTAGACTGAAATGGGTGGTTCCAGTCAAAACTTGTGGGTCAATTGTCACCAAGCAGATTGCCAACTCAAGAAAAGTGAGAACGTCTAGCAAAATGGAGGAGGAACTTGCATCATTTGAAGTGCCTCCTACATATATGCTAGACAGTCTCCTGCTTTTTAGTAGTGTAATATGGAAAGCAGCACTTCCACACTGAAACACCAAAGCTGTCTTCAGGCTGGCAGTGAGACAGAAGTGATATTATGGACACATGTTCATGGCAATCAATAAGCAGGGCATTGAGAAAGGACCAATTTGGACTGGTGATTAAGGTACCCAACTAGAAACCAGGAGGTAATAATAATAATAATAAGTTTGGAAGGGACCTTGGAGGTCATCAAGTCCAACCCCCTGCTCAGGCAGGTAACCCTATACCATTTCGGACAAATGGCTGTCCAGTTTCTTCTTAAAAACTTCCAGTGTTGGAGCATTCACCGCTTCTGGAGGCAGGTTGTTCCACTGGTTAATTGTTCTAACTGTCAGGAAGTTTCTCCTTAGTTCTAGGTTGCTTCTCTCCTTGGTTTAGTTTCCATCCGTTGCTTTCTTGTCTGCCATTCAGGTGCTTTGGAGAATAGCTTGACTACCTCTCTATGGGGCAAGCCCATGAGATATTGGAACACTGCTTTCATATCCCCCCTCGTACTTTTTCATTAAACTAGACATACCAATTCCATGCACCTTTCCTATATGTTTTAAGCCTCAGCCCCTAAATCATCTTTGTTGCTCTCTCTGTACTATTTCTAGAGTCTCCACTCTTTTTTTACATCGTGTGGTGACAAAACTCGGATGCAGTATTCCAAGTGTGCCTTACCAAGGCCATTGTAGAGTGGTATTATACTTCGCGTGATCTTGAATTCATACCCTCTGTTAATGCAGCCTAGAACTGTGTTGCTTTTTGGGCAGCTGCAGCACACTGCTGGCTCATATTTAAATGATTGTCCACTAGGGGACACGAGATCCTCTCACAGTTACTACTATTGGAGCAAGGTACCCTATACTATACCTATATATTTGGTTTTCTTGCCTAAATGTAGAACCTTATTTTTTCACCATGAAATTTCATTTTGTTAGATAGCGCCCAGTGTTCAAGTCTGTCCAGATCCTCCTGTATCCTAAGCCTGTCTTCTGGAGTGTTGGCTATTCCTGCCAGCTTGGTGTCGTCTGCAAATTTGATGAGTTCCCCATCTATCCCCTCGTCCAAATCATTGATGAAGATGTTGAAGAGCACTGGGCCCAGAACAGAGCCCTGGGGCACCCCACTACACACTTTCCTCCATGTAGATGTGGTTCCATTGAGGACCACATGCTGAGTACGGCCGGTCAGCCAGCTACGGATCCATCTGGTGGTGATGCTGTCTAACCCGCATTTTTCTATCTTATCGAGTCGTAGGTTGTGATCTACTTTGTCAAATGCCTTACTGAAGTCCAAGTAAATTATATCCACAGCATTTCTCTGGTCCACTAATTTTGTCACTTGGTCAAAGAATGCAATAAGGTTTGTCTGGCATGATCTGTTTTTGACAAACCCGTGTTGGCTTTTAGTAATGACTTGGTTTGCCTCTAGGTGTTCGCTGATTCATTGTTTGATTATCTTTTCCAGAATCTTCCCAGGTATTGAGGTCAGGCTGATAGGTCTGTAATTTCCTGGATCCATTTTTTTCCCTTTTTTGAAGATGGGAACTACATCAGCTCTTTTCCAGTCCTCTGGTAGTTCCCCAGTGCTCCAGGATCTTTGAAAAATATAGTTCAGTGGTTCTGAGATCACATGTGCCAGTTCCTTGAGAACCTTGGGATGTAATCCATCTGGTCCTGGTGATTTGAACTCGTCTAGGCTGGACAGGTGCTCACTTACCATTTTCTTGCCTATCTTAACTTGTGTTTCTATTCTGTTTTTTATGGCACTATTTTTGATAGGTTGGTCTGCTTTTTCCCTTTGTGTAAAGACAGATGCGAAAAACGAGTTAAATAGTTCTGCTTTCTCCCTGTTGCTTGTCACCTTCTTGCCACTTTCACCCACTAATGGACCAATCGTTTCCTTCACCTTTTTCTTGTTTTTTACATGTTGAAAGAAGCTTTTTTTGTTATTTTTGACTTTGGTCGCAAGCCTTAGTTCATTTTGAGCCTTAGCTTTCCTCACTTCATCTTTGCAGGCTCGGGCTATTTGCTGATATTCTGACTTAGTTATGTGCCCCTCTTTCCACTTTCTATAGTCCTTTTTATCTTTCAATTTATCAGAGAGTTCTTTGTGCAGCCATGCTGGTTTCTTTTGAGAGCTGTTATTTTTCCTCTTTGTTGGTATTGTGCTAGACTAGGTGGTGAGTTCTAGTTCTGCTTTAGGCATGTACACTGGCTAGGTGACTTTGGGTCAGTAACTTTCAGCCCAGCCCACCTCACAGAATTGCTATTGTGGGGAAAATAAGAGGAAGAAGGAGTATTAGGTATGTTTGCCACCTTGAATTATTATTAAAAATAATAAAGGCAGAATGACAAGTTTTAAAAAGTTTAAATAAATAAATTTTGGATTGTAGAGTTCTCCCATTAGAATTTTTAGCATGATCAACAAATATCTCAATGCTTCACCTTCTAAGAGAAGGTGACCTAATCAACTCCAAAGTATGACTAGCCTCTCCCAACTACAGAACAATGTCCAAGCTTCTACTTATTGTTAGGAAAACTGGAATTACCCTAATGAAAATCCATGTGTCTCATTTGGGCACTCCAATTTGAGGATTAGAAAATATTTTGGGCAACTGCCGGTCTAAGCAGATGGCAAGCTGGCAGACCCGTGAAACAAGATGAAAGATGAATAATTTGGTCTTGGAAAAAGAGGCCATGTTGGCTTCCTTGAAATGATGCATTGCTTCATCAGGGAGGGAGGTAGGGAGGTTAAAGTTTAGGATCACTATGTCAGGACATGGGGATTAAGATTTGGATGACAATCTTTGCAGCTGAAAGCCATCACTTCCCCCTCATCTGATTGGCAGCCTGAGCCAGCCATGCAGAGAGCCAAGATTTGAAGTTTAGAAGAACGATTTAAATTTATCAAAAGCTGCTCTAGTCTCACTGTCTACTGAAGACAATGTTTTGGCTTTGGAAGAGCAAAACCCTAACAGATTTGCGTGGGCTGGGATTTAAATTTGGCGCTACAACAGAGAATGTTCCTTTGTAATTATAGGCAGATTTGAGAGACAGCGTAATAATTACTGAGGGAAATTAACTGGGTTGATCAGATGGCAAATAGAAACTGTGAAAATGAGCAAGTCCTGGAATCCAGGGCCAATAAACAAAGGTGCCATAGAGAGAGAGAGAAGACAGTTGGCAGCTGGGGCAGGAACAGCTCAGGGAAATGCTGTAGACAGGTCTGCCATTCTAACAATGCTGGTCATCCATGGAGAACTGGTTTATTAACAATGCTGTTTTTAAACAACGCTGCAATTGAATTGGCATCCCGATTTCCTAAAACCTTTCTTCTCCTATAATTGAGGCATCTGCTTTTCTACTTCCTTGACATAGGGGCTTTCACTTTTCTTTTGATGACATTTTTGAGCTTACTTTAGCATTGCAAAGAAGCCTAGAAGTTGTGACACCTGTCCTTGTTGCTGTGCAGCCTCCTTAGCTGCTCCCATAATGAACTGAAATAGCTCCTGGGTGAATTCCTTCAAGATGTCTTTCTCTTGGGATTTAGTACAAGTGAAAGAAGCTGTAGACAATTGCCCAATGAATAACATGATTGGTGCACACAAACACATATCTGCACTTCATCAATAAGTCTAGAATGCCACATTTCTCCAAGAGAATGAATGGTGTGATTGTTAATAGCACAATCCTCTCTCCAGTGATCTGCCGCCTCCGTGGCTTCCCATTCCCAGGAAAAGTCATCTGAAATTTTCCCCACAGTCATCACTTGACTTCAGAAATTGTTTCCTTCACCTGAAGGAGTCTGGAAAAATAGCCATCCCATTTCTCCAAATATATGTTGTGAATAGTACACCTTTTGCACCCTGTTTAATTTTGTTGCCATATGAAGCTTTCAGGTTAGAACTAGGTTGATTCTTGTTCAGGTTCCAATCTAGCCATAAGGTTCACAGATTTATCTTTGCCTATGACTGCTTAAACCAGGGCTTTTCAACCTGTGGTACCGTACCACTTGTGGTACATTAATGAGTGGCAGGTGGTACGCCTAGCCAAGTGTAGTGGGGAAGGGAAAGAGCCAGCACAGGCAAAGACTTACAGTGAGAGAGTGCTCTGGAGCTGCAGATTTTACTTATGAATGGAGCCATTTGGGGAGGCTGCCTTAGCCGGCAGCCAGTACCTACATTTTTTTTTCTTTCTTAAGTGCCGGCTGGGCTCCTTACTTTCCTTTCTAGCCAGTAGCTAATTCTTAAAGGGGAAGTGCCTTTTTAAGCTAGTTCACTCAGCAGCTTGTCTTTTCTGTCTCTGGAGGCCTTTCCTTGTTTGATCAATATATGGAAGAGGGAAAATATGGGGGGGGGGTTCAAATTCTTCCTTCAGAAGGAGATGGGAATGAGAAAAAGGGAGGCAGGGAAGGGAGGGAGGGAAGGAAGTCCCGCCTTAGCACTTGGCCACCAGCAGCTCTCCCTTTAACTTTGCTTGTCAAAAGGTTGCGGAAGGGGATCACATGACCCTGGGACACTGACCATCATAAATATGAATCAGTTGCCAAGCATCCAAATATAAATCACAAGACCCTGTTGCTGCAATGGTCATAAGTGTGAAAAATGGTCATAAGTCATTTCAGTGCAATTGCAACTTTGAACAGGTTTTTTTTTTTGTCACCAAGTTTTTGACACCTTGCTAGGTGGTACTCGAATATTGCCATATCCTAGAAGTGGTACAATCGGTAAAAAGGTTAAAAAGCCCTGGCTTAAACTATCTGAAGGGATTATAGAAAGAGGGGGGGGGAGATAGATCTTCTTGAGCTTCTTGGAGGAAAGATCAGTCTGTCAATGCAGGCAATAAATATATGATGTGACCATAACAAGCAAAGAAAAAAACTAAATCGACATGCTATATGTATCCAGCTTAGAGATGTGAAAATAAGTCTAAATTTCCAATCATTGCAGAAGGGGAAAATCACAGTAAATATTCTGTTGATGGAAAAAGAAATGCAAGCAGATTAAGCAAAGCAAGGATAGTAAAATGCATGCAAATTGAAGTAACAGTTCAGATCTACAGTTTGAAAATCATATGTCTGGCTTAGTCCACAATTGCTTAGTCAATTTCTCCCATGCAATTCCATTGCCCAGGCTCCCTCGGGGATTTTTTTCATAGTCTCAGGAAATGTTAACTGCCTAATCAGTTATTGGATAGTTTCTTTCCATTATATTTGCTGAGCTGGTAAATGGAAATTATTTTCTTGAGTGGATTATGGACTTGTTAGTATGCACACATTGCTCTGCCTCTCTAAACAATGACCTGAGTATCAGTATGCAACATAAAGAGCAAATAAGTTCCACATTAAGCATCTGGGATGCTTGATAACTGAGAACGTCCATGGACAATATTTGTCATTGGTACAATCTGTTAATGATGCTACAGATTGTTTTCAAATCAAATGACTGAATAGGTAATAAAGCTATTATCACCTGCATGATGATTTTTAACAATGGTTTTGGCAAGTTTTAGAGGCAATTCTTAAATCAGTTTTGTTTGGTCAGCTTTGATGTTTCCTTCCATCTTTCATCCAAAAACACGGACACAACATCCACAGGGTTTTCTTATCCCATCCTTATCACAACCTTATGCCCTTTCTTTGGATGTATATGCAAAACCATATGCAGGAAAAATAATAATAAAAGGGATCGTGGCAGTGGTGGTTTGAAGTGGAACAAATGGGCATAGCAACAGGCAATGAAAAGCTCATAGAGTAAATGAATTAAAATGCTTAGCCATACCACAAGGCTGCTGTAGGATCATCTGGGCTTAACAAACTCAATTAACCTAGCTTAAACCAGCAGCTGTTTTGGACAATCTCCTAAGCTTTGGCTTGTTTGTTTTGTGACACAGCATATTGTGCAGATCGAGTCTGATTATTTTATTTATAATTCAATGTATAGTGTGAACCTAGAAAAATGAGTTAATTCAGTAACCAGATTGGAAAAAAAAAATTGACTATAGCCATTGAATTATAATAAAGAATGTGAAGGTGAACAGGGAAGGGAGCAAATAGAATTTCCCAGATCAAGATTCCACATTCCTGGATGATTTGACAAGAAGACCTGTTTCATTGCCCCAGGATCATATGTTAGATAACAGTGAAGAGAGAACCGTAACTGAGAAGTGGACAGGATATGGACAGCATTGAAGAAAATGTGAGATAGAAGCAAATAGGAAGTGGGAAAGTTAAATAATCAGTTAAGCCACATCAAAAGTCCATATTAGATGAGGAGGCCAAGGAAGACATGTCAAAGTTGGTCCAAGGTCCAGAAGATTAAAAGTTGAAACTGAGTTTAACCTCCAAGCATGAGCTAGAAGCAAGAGGGGGCCTGAAGATCAAGTCAGAAAATGAACTTGCAAGCCCAGTGAAATACATTCAGAGTCATGAAAATGGGAACTTGTCCATAGCAGGAGCATCAAAGGAGAACCAACTTTGACCCAAAAGAATTTCCAGATTTTATTGGATTTGGGATATCATAAAGAATTACCAGCAAGGGAAGATCAGTATGGAACCCAAATGAGGAGAAAATATTTGCTATTCTACAATAATTCAGTTGTTTCAGTTTACAACACTGCAGTTCTTATCCCTACATTTGCCAGTAGTAGAATTATCATAAGAGTAGTGGAGTTGCTATATAAATCTCCTTTAACATATTAGTCAAGTAAATATATTCTGATTAAGAATAAGATTAGTCAAGCTCTTACAGTTTAGCAATCTGTACTCTATTATGTTCCTTAATCAGGTTTTGGCAGATTCTTCATTTTATTTTAATTTAAATCCATTTACTGAGCAATCATAACAAAGTAAACCTAAGTGAAAAGTTAAACCAAAAAGTCTTATCTAATTCTGTGAGAAACTAGCACTTTAGAACTAAATGCATCTGAGATTTTCTTAAAACAAACCTTGCAAAATGCATTCTCAGTTTCCTTAGTATCCTGTGATAGGAAAATGTTCTTCTCCCCCCAATTTATTTTCAGTGGAAAATTATTTTGACCGTTTCATGTCTGACCTAGAGAATTTTTTTTTTTTTTTTTTTAAAGAGCAAATCATCCATATTAAGAAAGGGAAATTATTGGCTGCATCCGATAGTGTCACATTACAGTATATCAGAGAAGGCAAACATTTGAAAAAAGACACTTCCTATTTAGAAAGTGAGTCAACAAGATCAAGGAGCTCATTTGATCTGACCTCATCACAGTTAAGATCGGTGATAAGAAAGGAAATGAAAATGTCATGATGATCACACTCCTCCTTATCTTCAGCAGCTCTGTGACAGATATTCTGAATGGCAGTCCTGAGGATAAAAAGTGCTCTCAGCTGTTCAATATGCTGATGCAATCATCTAGCAAGGGCCTTGCAGCCAATGAGACGTTCTTCAAACCAAGTAATGCTCCCTTCCACTGCAATGCAGCGAACGTTACCATTCCAAAGGCTTCCACCAGTCTATTTTTAACAAGGATTGTGGTAGGAAAGAAAAAGTTGGGAAAAGAAAGAGAAGAAACTGAGAAGACACAGGAATGATAAAGATGAAGCTGGTCAATTGCTCTCTAGATGTTTGTGTCACCTGAACATCAAACAACTACGGCATGACGTGTCGTACCTGCAGCTGGAAGCAAATGTCACAGCATTACATCTGACAGCTTCTCTGGAGAAGCAAATTATTCTTCCAGCTATGAGTCAGCTGTGCATTTCCTAAAATGCAAAGGGAGCAATATCAATGTTCTGGAAAAGACTGCTTCCTAAAAAGGTATACTGAAGATTAATCACAATTCCTATATAAGACAAAGTCAGTAGGACCCATCTTCTTTCTCTATGCTCATTCAGAGATCACTGAAGTTTGAAAATGGAGAGTATGTTCACATATATTTGACCTACTTTTTTCCATTTCTTGGCAACAGTGGCCAAGGCAAGAGGTTCTTTCAGGATTCAGAAACAATAACTACACCTAAAGAGTGTAGACAAAGCAATAGAAGGATATTTGCTATAAGATATAAAATACAGAAAGAAAGTTAAGAGAAATATTACACAAACACATGCAAATTCTACTGCCAGAGACACCTTCAAGGCATCAGATTATAGCAGAGCAGAGCAGAGCAGTTCCTAGCTGCTCTATGCTGATGTTTTCTAAAGCAGGGCTTTTCAACCTGTGGTACGCGTACCACTTGTGGTACATTAATGAGTGGCAGGTGGTACGCAGCCCTGCCTAGCCAAGTGTAGTGGGGAAGGGAAAGAGCCAGCACAGGCAAAGACTTACAGTGAGAGTCCTCTGGAGCTGCAGATTTTACTTATGAATGGAGCCATTTGGGGAGGCTGCCTTAGCCGGCAGCCAGTACTTACATTTTTTTTCTTCCTTAAGTGCCGGCTGGGCTCCTTACTTTCCTTTCTAGCCAGTAGCTAATTCTTAAAGGGGAAGTGCCTTTTTAAGCTAGTTCACTCAGCAGCTTGACTTTTCTGTCTCTGGAGGCCTTTCCTTGTTTGATCAATATATGGAAGAGGGAAAATATGGGGGGGTGTTTCAAATTCTTCCTTCAGAAGGAGATGGGAATGAGAAAAAGGGAGGCAGGGAAGGGAGGGAGGGAAGGAAGTCCCGCCTTAGCACTTGGCCACCAGCAGCTCTGCCTTTGACTTTGCTTGTCAAAAGGTTGCAGAAGGGGATCACATGACCCTGGGACACTGTGACCATCATAAATATGAATCAGTTGCCAAGCATCCAAATATAAATCACATGACCCTGTTGCTGCAATGGTCATAAGTGTGAAAAATGGTCATAAGTCATTTCAGTGCAATTGCAACTTTGAACAGGTTTTTTTTTTGTCACCAAGTTTTTGACACCATGCTAGGTGGTACTCGAATATTGCCATATCCTAAAAGTGGTACAATCGGTGAAAAGGTTGAAAAGCCCTGCTCTAAAGAACCTCTGCCTTTTATATCTTAAATTTCACTTCGTTGTGACTATAATTTTCTCCTTGGGCCAAGGAGAGCCTTATCTGAGCATTTTGGATCACTTTGTGTCACTTTTTCTACATTGGGAGAAATCCAAGTTCAAATAGATGCATGGAAAGCAATAAACTCCTTTTAACGTCTTAAAGTGAGGTGAAAAATCTGCCAGCCCATTACACCACTTCACTCACTCATTCTTCTGAAGTACCAACATATTTGATGAAACTGTATTTTGTCTTAGAGTGTACTATTATGGCTATCATCACACATTTTAGAGCACGGGTGTCAAACTTGATCACGTCACGTGATGTATCGTGATGTATCGTGACTTTTTTGCCTTTGTGGAGCTGGGGTGGGCATGGCCTGCATGTGGCACTTCTGGCCCGTGGGTCGCAAGTATGACACCCCTGCTTTAGAGCATGGCTGACTGGGGAATTTTGGGAGTTGAAGTCCAGACTACTCGAAATTGTCAAGGCTGAGAAACACTGCCTTAGAGTGAATCATTGTGGCTACCATCTTGACTTTTTGACCCTAAGCTATGGACACTCTTGTCTTCCATGACCTACTTTTTCAATTCCTGCCCCTCCCCCGGAGGATGGTACCAGATAGGCTAGGGAGATGGGGTATCACCTCTATTTGTTTTTGCTCCTCCTTTATCGCCCTCAGGGAGGAAAATTATCAAGGAATGAAATAAAGAGAAACTGGTCTGCAAGCATTGCTAGTTAAGGGAAGAACTTTGAGTTGAGCTCAACTTTGGATAATTTCATGGATTCCTTCAGGCAATTTTCTTGGCCACCACATGGAAGGGGGGCATGTTGCCTTCTATAGGGTGGTTTTAAGGATTTGAACCAACTTTCAGTGATCTCAAAAGAAGTTAAGCAAGTTTGTACTTGACTTGGCTAATACTTGGATGGGATCAGGAATTCCAAGGCTGTAGACTGTGGATCCCTGAGGGGACACAAGATTATCACGGGGGGTCTGCAAAGGTTTGAAGAAATGTTATGATTTAAATCTTGAGTTAAGTCTTGGGGGTCCATGGTGAAGAAAAGGTTGAGAGCCACTGCTGTAGGCTAAGTTAGGACATCAAAACAGCATGACAGGAGAAAGCTGTGGCAAGCCAAGAAAACCTTAGAGATGCGCCCATGAGTGTCATCAGGAACTGAGCTGGACTTGAAATGATCTTTTCATTCACCAGGTAAAATTAGTGAACAAAGTTCTAAGTAAATAATTATTTCAGGGCCAGACCAGTGGGAAACAATGATAAAAGAACCAAAATTATAAGATTTGTTAAAGGGAAATATTTATTCCCTTTATCTCTCTTATTTTAAGCATGCTTCATCTGGGCTGGTTTTAATTCCTTGTCTTCTTTCTTTTAACCACAATTTATTAGATTGAGATTTTATTTTCTGTTTATCCTACCTTCATACTTTGGGTTTTATTATGTATTTTTGAATTATTGCATTGTTATATAAAACTGGTATTGCTTAATTGCTAAGTTTTATCCTTGTGCAAGCAGTTGTTTTATCAGAGATAGACATCACATTAAGCTTCATAATTTTGTTTTAGTTTTTATAGGAACTTATGTGAACAAGCTATTGTGTTTATGACTTAGTGTTCTATGCAAAAATCAGCCAATCTGGCTGATTATTTTAAGCATTATCAAAACAAATAATGGTTTAACATGTGTAATTATAGTTTAGTCAAATGCTTGAACAAAAAAATTGAAAGAAGACCTGGAAATAGATGGATAGTCAAAGAAAAAATATAATTAACAGCATAATTAGCACGTATTGATTAGGGAAAACTGATTAGGCATACCCAATTAGCCTATAGCGATAGTCACTAGCTTAGATGGCTATAAAGGAGAATTAGATAAATTCTTAAAGGACAGATCTACCAATGGTTGTTTGTCTGAAGCTCCAATATTCTGGAATGGAGTAGGATGTCTTCAAATCACAGTTGGAAGGGAATAGTAGCAGAATGGGTATATTCCCACCTCCTGCTAGTGAACGTCTTGGAGGCGTGTCAGTTATTGTGGGGAACAAAGTATAACTTAGCCTGATCCAGCAGGGCTGCAGTAATCATTGTATGATGGTTTTTTGATCAAGGAAATGGAAGTTCCAGCCACATCTACTTAGATTTTTGCACAGACTAATAAGAATTAATCTCACTTCCAAGGCAGATTGAATAAATGGCTATGATGGTAAGAAGCTTAAGGGAGCAAGTAGGTCTTAAGTTATTTAAAACCATGGAAATGTTCCCACCAGACAGAAAATATTAAGTACAAAGGCAGAGACTTTGAAGAAAGAGCAGAAACTGTTTTTTTTCAGTTTGTTCCAAAATTACAGAAAGGCTTTTTTACAAGGAAGATTCATTCTCAGCTTTTATTCGGCTTTCTTAAGCTCTTGGGGCAGGTTGATTTGCTGATACTTTAAAACATACTAGATCTTTGAAATAAGTCAGAGATTAGTACATTTAATTTTCTCTCATTCAGAAACAAGCTAAAAGATTAAATAAAGGTTATCAGCTGGGATAGCTAAAGGTCTTTGCCACTGTTGTTATTTATTGTTATTATATATACAACAGTGTGAAATCCCAACTACCAGATCTTTAACTGGTGTTGGCTTTCATATGCATCAAAGTTATTATTTCAATTTGGCACTTTCCAACTCCAAAACAACTTTGGGTGGCTCACAATACAATAAACATTTTTTTTAAAAAAGAGGATAATAGGGAACATGATCATACAGAACAAGAAACAACTAGAAAAGAACAAAATAGTGAATCTGACAACATCAGAACATATAGAACAGGGGTGTCAAACTGACGGCCCGCAGGCCGGATGTGTCACGCGCAGGCCACACCCACCCCGGCTCCGCAAAGGAAAAAAAACGTCATGATAGGTCACGATACGTCACGTGACACGATCTAGTTTGACACCCATGATATAGGACCAACATCCAGGGAGGGGCTCCATCAGGTGAGAGCAGTGGTGGGATTCAGCCAGTTCACATCATTTCGGCAGAACTGGTAGCTAATTTTTTGTTGCCCAGGCCCAGAATGGACTTCCGGAAGCGGCATCCACACAGTGAACCGGTTGTTCACATATTTGAATCCCACCACTGGGTGAGAGCCATCTGGACCTCAAGGGCAACCTCATTTCAGAGGGCAGGTGCTGGGATAGAAAAGATACATTCTAGATCCTATTAGATGACATTGTTTAATCAAATGAACCTGAACATGCTATCCTTATCAGCTCATATTGATGTTATAGCTACTATGGGAGAACAATTGAACAAAAAATATAGGAGGACATTTAGAGGTTGTAGAAACTCAGTCTGGAAGAAATGGAGGAGCTTCAAACGGGGTCTACAACAGTGCCATCATGAACAACAGAAGGCTTCTGTGGTTGTCGTTGCCATATAGAACTTCTGTATAGAAACATTTGCTCATATCAACATTATCAGCACGATCCCATTTGGCAACTGTTCTTTCTACCAAATGATGAATATCTTGCCTTTATTTAAAAAAAAAAAAAAGATACAAATTGCTGTTACATGTCAGTTTTCAAATTCAGATCAGTTTAAATACTGTTTCAGATCAGTTAACACTCTTTGACAAATATTATATGCCAAAGAAAGTTAATTACATTGCTGAAAAACAATTGTCAGAGCCCCCAATGCTACAGTTAAATATTTGGCAAAGTTTTGTTGTTCATTACTTTTGTATCCTACTTTCTCTCCAGGAACTTACCTTGGCATAGAAAACATTCCCTTCTCCCATTTTTCTTCTGATCAAAAACCTTGTATGGTAGGTTTGGTTTAGGGAGTATGACTGGCCCAAAGTCATCTCATGAGCTTTCACAGCTGAGGGTGGAGTTGAACCTGCATCTCCCCACTCTTTGATCAACATCCTCAAAACAGACCATAATGGCTTTTTCTGCTAAGAGTTGTGGGTGCTCCATCACTGGAGGTTTTCAAAATAAACTGGACAGCTATTAGCCCAGAATGGTATAGGGTCTCCTCCCTTAAGCTGGGGGATGGATTAGAAGTCCCCCAAGGTCTCTTCCAACTCTGTTATTCTCTTACTCTGATTGGCTCAATGTGATCTAAAATCTCTATGACTGAAAATAATCTAGAGCTTGGATCTCCCCATTTCTAGTCCATCTTAACCACAACACCACTGGCCCTTAGCTGGGAGAGAAGGACTGGCTCAAAACCACCTTCAGCTTCTGTGAAGTTTGGTTTTTCCATTCCTTATCTACTATCTTTAATAGCGCTCGGTGGTACCTCTCAATATTCATTCTGCTTGCTAAAATTATACAGAACATTTCAATAAAATGATCCACTTTAACCAGCATTCACCTAGTTACCTATGCTGAACAAAGCAACCAGTATGAACTGTTGTCACACACAAGTGTGATAATCACAACTGTGAGCCTAATGGGGACCCTAATCTTCAAAACAACTAGAATTTGAAGGAATTCATTCTGAGAGTCATAGAGGCCTCTCTTTGAACTTTCTTGGATGTCTTTGGGAAACTTCACCCTTCACTCATTTTGGTCCCCTAAAACAAGGGTCCTCAACCTTGGCAACTTTAAGACTTGAAGGTCTTAAAGACCTTCAAAGACCTTGAAGTTGCCAAGGTAGAGGAACCCTGCCCTAAAAACTACAGAGGAAATAGAGACATGGGCTCCTAAAGAAACTTTATTTTTTCTTACAGCATCTTTGCGTTCTGAGAGTGAAGAGACCCAACTAGTTCCCCAAAATGTAGTGTCTGTGGCATGGAAGAATTAGCTGATTGGATATGGATACATTAGCCGTGGTTTTATCTGTCCTCCTGCCTTGTCTGTATTTTGTAAGCTTTATCACTTCCAGTCAGTTGTGGTGCTAATACATTCCATTTGAACATGGAGCATCTAGCAAGGGTGATCTCTTTTCAGAAAATTCAGAGAATCCAGCAAAGGAGCTCCTTCAAATGCATTTATCACTGAATATATCTAAGCAACATCTCAGAAGAAAAACACCTATAGGTTTTGATGTTCCCTACAGGGTATAAACTTAAAAATAATAATATGAAAAAAAGATGTTCTCAAAAACTGAACATTTCTGTCTTCAGGGATGGTGTAACCATTAATGAATTTGTTTCCTTCATGTTAACCCCCTCTGAGCACTCTTCAAAACTTACAGATACAGTATCTTTGCTTGCTATTATGAAACTAAACAACAACAACAACAAGAACCCTGCACAACTACTAAAAGAACCCTTCTTATTGCAAGAAACAGACACAGAGAAACCCTGCAAATGTTTTATGCATGCTCAGTTCTAGAAACTATTTTATGTACTCACATTTTCAATATAGTATTGTTGAATTACAAGTTGTAAACACAATATTAAGTTTGGACATAAAAAAAGAAATTAAGTGATAAAAAAAAATGACTGCTACTTAGTCAGAAGTCCAAACAAGGATCAGTGTTATTTATAGACGTGGGTAGATCTCAGTAATAGTATTGAAATGATGATTAAGAAAAGAAAAAAATGTGTTCTGTAACATATTTCCAAAGCGCCTGAAGGCAGGACAAGAAGCAACGGATGGAAACTAATCAAGGAGAGAAGCAACCTGGAACTGAGGAGAAACTTCCTGACAGTTAGAACCATTAACCAGTGGAACAACCTGCCTCCAGAAGCGGTGAATGCTCCAACACTGGAAGTTTTTAAGAAGAGACTGGACAGCCATTTGTCCGAAATGGTATAGGGTTTCCTGCCTGAGCAGGGGGTTGGACTAGATGACCTCCAAGGTCCTTCCAACTTTATTATTATTATTATTATTATTATTATTATTATTATTATTATTATTATTATTATTATTATTATTATTATTATTATTATTATTATTATTATTATTATTATTATTATTATTATTATTATTATTATTATTATTATTATTGTAACTATATGTATTTGAATCTCCCCATTTCTAAGTTCGCACCAATACACAGAATTCCCCAAATAGACTGGATTTTATTTATTTGTGTAAGTTATATAACCACCCAGTTCACAAAACAAACATATTTATTTATATAAATTTAACTATATATATATATATATATATTATTTGTAGAAATAGAAATATATTTACTTATATACTGTATATATTTAGGTAAGTTATATGGGTATAACATTTATGTAAATATATAACGTAAATATAACGTTTCCATTTATTTATATCTCCTCTTCATTATTTATAAATAACTCAAGGCAGCAAACATACCTAATACTCCTCATTATTCTCCCCACAACAGTGCTGTGAGGTAAATTGGGCTGAGAGACAATGACTCGCCCAAAGTCACCCAGCTGGCTTTCATGACTAAGGCGGGACTACAGTTCACCAATTCTGGTAATTGGCCCCAAATGCCTCAGCTGGCTTTGGGGCCTAAGGCGGGAGTAGAATTCATAGCTTCTTGATGATTGGCCCAAAGTCACCCAGCTGTCTTTCATGACTAAGGCGGGACTACAGTTCACCAATTCTGGTAATTGGCCCCAAATGCCTCAGCTGGCTTTGGGGCCTAAGGCGGGAGTAGAATTCATAGCTTCTTGATGATTGGCCCAAAGCCACCCAGCTGTCTTTCATGACTAAGGCAGAACTAGAACTCACCCTCTCCTGGTTTCTAGGTGGGTACAGAACAGGCTAAGCATAATCAAGCAAATCCACATGATCCATTTTAGCCTATTGCAGTTATATGAATGTTGTGTCTTTCAACAGAGGAATCATAACACACAAATGCAGTAGAAATGTCAGTACATTAAATGTTTGATTTCCATTTTCTCCCCTTCTCCTTTTTTTTTGTTAAACATTGAAATATCACACTTTGTAAAGTAGTTCTGAAACTGACTATCCAATGAATACTGAACCGATGTAGTGGCAATGAAAGAAAGTTGTTTGTGAATTAGGTTAGCTTTATTCTTTACTTTTAAAGGCAAGGCACTTAAAATCATTTTTAAATGATTTTAAATGATACTCATATTAAGTGCTATCTTCCACCCTACTACCACTGCCATCCTGTGAAACAAGCCAAGACTTCTTCTCATCCAGCTGAATTCCTGAGATTCGATGATGGTAAAGATGTGATTTGTTCTAATGATCTCTCATACAAGTTTTGACCAGATCCAACTAAGGCCAACTTTTTCAAGATTGACTGGCCACTATATGCATTTTTTTTAAATGTATATATTTTCCAAGAAGTAGATGGAGACTTTTCTTATATAATTGACTCAGACATAGAAATGAATGCTCCAGGACAATTTGAGTTTTGAATGACAGGAAGTTGGCCTGTTGGATAGCAACAGGAGGAAGATGCTGCTGAATTCTGATTAAGCAATGGGTTCCCACAGCCAGGAATGAAGAAGAGGAAACTGAGCATCAGCAGAAGCATCAGAAAGACACTTCCCCAGTATAGCATGAGAGGCAAATGTGAGAAAAGGCAATAATGAGGATGCTCACAAGCCAATCTTAGAGGCATAAAAAGAACAGGACAAGAAGCAACGGATGGAAACTAATCAAGGAGAGAAGCAACCTAGAACTAAGGAGAAACTTCCTGACAGAACAATTAATCAGTGGAACAACCTGCCTCCAGAAGTTGTGAATGCTCCAACACTGGAAGTTTTTAAGAAGAGACTGGACAGCCATTTGTCTAAAATGGTATAGGGTTTCCTGCCTGAGCAGGGAATTGGACTAGATGACCTCCAAGGTCCCTTCCAACTTTATTATTATTATTATTATTATTATTATTATTATTATTATTATTATTATTATTATTATTATTATTATTATTATTATTATTATTATTATTATTATTATTATTATTATAGAAATTAGTTGAGAATCTTACTGCGGTTCCAAACTGAGATGATAAAAAGGGCGGCGATTAAAAATTCACCATAAATACCTGAGCCAGCAGTTCTGCATGATCTGACAAAATAACTACTCTACAGACAGGGCCATATTTCATTGGCTGTATTCTCATGATACATTTAACCAGGTCGGTACCAAATGTAATTTACGCAATATATTAAGCCTATAAACTAAGCTTGGTTAGTTTTTTGTCTGTCTTATTTTATAGTTCAGTGCATTGTATCAATCCAGAAAATGGCTCAATTCAGTAACCAAATTAAGAGGTTATCTGAACACTGCTATCAAGTTACTTGAAGAGAAAAATGTAGAAAAGGGAGGAGAAGAAAATGCATGTTTCTGAAAGTTACATGCAAAGAGGAGAATTTATTGTTGCTCTTTTTTAAAAAAGAAAAAAAAAAAGCTTATACCGTAGGGTGAACAATTCCCTTTTTAAATGTCTCCATTTCATTCTTCACAAGGAAGTTGTGAAGAAACCTCTCTGGGTCTATAAGCATCATATGAAGGAGTCAAAGGATTCTTTCCCCAGTCAATAAGCTCATTTTTGTGTGCTAGTAACATGTAAGACATTATGGTGTGTGTGTGTGTGTGTGTGTGTGTGTGTGTGCATGCGTGCGTGTCATATATTGTTATAGTTCCCTCAATTCTGTAAAGGAAAAAGGAAAGTTGACATTTTCCCCTCATCTAGTGTTTCTGTAGAGTGTGGTGAAAAAAAAATCAAGACAATACCTAGAACAATTAAATCAAAGAGCTGCCTGTTCTTGATGCAAGTACACCTCAGAGCAGTGTTTCTCATCCTTAGCCACTTTAAGAAGTGAGGACTTCAACTCCCAGAATTCCCCAGCCAGCCATGCTGGCTGGGGAATTCTGGGAGTTGAAGTCCTCACTTCTTAAAGTGGCTGTGGTTGAGAAACACTGGCTTAGAGGGCACCATTGTACAGTTGTTTCGGCTCCTGCTTCATCACTCACAGGTAGGAGAGAGATAAAGAGAGAAAATGGTCTGCAGGCATTGTTAGTTAAGAACTTTGAGCTGAGCTCAACTTTGGATGATTTCATGGATTCCTTCAGGTAGTTTTCTTGGCAACCTCATGGAAGTCGTGCATGTTTCCTTCTACGTGATTTTTTTTTCTTTCAAATTCTCAGTATAGCCATCTACCTTGGAATTATCTGGAGGTCTTCCAACCAGGTGTATTGTTGCTTAGCTTCTAAGGTCAGCTGTACATTGCCACCTGCTGAAGCTACATGGAATAACCATGCATTTATTTTAGTAACAGTACTGAAGTAACAACATGGTATTCCTCTGGGATATTTTTTCTTCTCACTTCCTAAGCTAGCCTCAGGTGATTAAAAATCCCAGATCATTGCAGGAAGCTTGTCCCACATCCAGACTAGAATCTGCATTTCCTCAGTCTAAGTTAGTTATCAATTGCTTTGAGAATTATAGATGGAACCGTATCTTTCATTCTTCTGGAACAGTATTTTCTCTGCTAGTGCCAGACATCCCAATAATAATAATAATAATAATAATAATAATAATAATAATAATAATAATAATAATAATAATAATAATAATAATAATAATAATAATAATAATAATAATAATAATAATAATAATAATAATAATAATAATAATAAGCCATCAGTCAATTGCAAAAGACAGCCTTACTAGGAACAGCTTCCATCCTGCAACAATATCTGTAATACCATCAATTCAAACATCTACATCTGCCTATTCCAGGTCCTTGGTAAGGACTCAATAGGTAGACAAAAATGCCAAATCCAGTTTGAACATCTGGCTGACTGTGCAATGATTAATACTAATAAAAACAACAACAACAGAGTTGGAAGGTACCTTGGAGGTTGTCTAGTCCAACCCCCTGCTCAGGCAGGAAACCCTATACCATTTCAGACAAACGGTTGTCCAGTCTCTTCTTAAAAACTTCCAGTGTTGGAGCATTCA
The DNA here is from genome assembly GCA_023970755.1 of Azemiops feae. Lineage (NCBI taxonomy): Eukaryota > Metazoa > Chordata > Lepidosauria > Squamata > Viperidae > Azemiops > Azemiops feae. The sequence goes on from JALGBA010000947.1 coordinate 558,844, forward strand.
CAGCTTCTGGAGGAAGGTTGCTTCTGACAGCTTGGAAGAGTTTTCATATAGCTCAGCAGAATTTGGGAACTGAACTTGAAAATTTTTGCGTGCAAAGCATACGTTAGGCTCTCCTCTTGTGACAAGGGCAACTTCACTATGGCAATATCTAAGCCTCATTAATCTAAAGCCATGGGTAGAATTTGCTTTGGATAACACCTACTTTCTTTGAGTCAGCATAGCTCGCTGTTTGTATTGACCAAAGATAAAGCTGAAAGATTGAATCTTCTTTAGAGGGAATTTGTCTATCTGTCTATTTATCTACTTACCTGTCATCTTTGCCTTCTGGAGGCAGATGTTCTCAAACTCTGTCAGAACCCCCCACTCCACTCTGAAACATGAGTTTAGTGCACTGGGACAATTCTAATCCAGATAGTAAAGCTGTATTTAGAAATAATTTTTATCTGTTTAAAGAGACAGTATTATTCAGATACAGGAAGCATCTTCCATTAGTACATAGGAAATAGACTTGTTGCATTTCTCAATTTTCTCTCTCCATTTCTAGTATTTAGATTCAAAACTCAGAACAGGTATATGCAAACAATGTCTATTGTTTCTTCAGTAGATTAGATAACCTTTATTGGACTGATGGAGATTTAGGCTGGTTATATAGGCATGGCTCTTGTCAACTGTGTTATTTATCGATAACTTTTTGAGACACCTTTACATAGACTTGATTCATCTATGACATGCCAAATAATGGTTTGCCTAAGTATGGATTGTTGAATAAGCCAGGATTGACTGCATTCATCATATATTCAGTGCGAGAAACTATGTTTTTTTAAAACACTATGACATTCTGAACAAATACAGAATTGCTATAGAAATATCTTTCAGTATTCTGATCATATAGGTATACATAAATTGGTATTACCTTTCCTGTGACAGCAACAAAAGGTTGGGTCCCACAATTAACACTCTTTCTTGCTATTTATGTATTGGTAGGCATATCCACTTAATTAATGAAAATGAGTAATTAAAAAGAGTACAACTGGGTTAAATCAAGCTTTCCCCAGTCAAAGTCTCCTTTGACCCAAATCAAGGAAGTTGGGGATAAGCTGTTTGAATTATGTTGCTGCTACAATAGGCTTCGGAGTCTTTCCCCCACAATTAGCTTAAAATTCAAGACATTGTTCTGTTAAAAGCCTACGAGTCAAAATTTCTCACTCTGCTGGAAAGCTGTATATCTAATTGGGTTGCATGTGAGGATTTTGCTACTGCTTGTTAGCTCTCTACTGGGGCAAGAATGCTTTCATGTTTATACTTTGAAGATTCAGTCTATTTCTTATGGAGCATGGAGTGACATCTCTAAATTAATACAGAATAACCGACTTGGAAAGGACATTGGAGGTCTTCTAGTCCAACCCCTTGTTCGAGCAGAAGATCCTATACCATTCTGGACAAATAATTGTCTAATCTCTTCTTGAAAACTTCCAATGATGGAGTATCTACAACTTCTGGAGATAACCCATTCCATTGAATAATTGTTTTCACTGATAGGAAATTTCTCCTTAATTCTAGATTGGATCTCTCTTTGATAAGCTTCCATCCATTACCTCTTGCCGTGCCCTCGGGTGCTTGGAGATTGACTCAATCCCCTTGTCTCTGTGGCAACCTCCCAAGTACTGGAACATTGCTATCATATCACCCCTAATCTTTCTCTTCGTTAGACTAGACATACCTAGTTCCCTCAATTGCTCATTGTACACTTTAGCCTCCAGTCCCCCAATCATCTTTGTTGCTCTTCTCTGTACTCTTTCTAGAGTCACAACATCTTATTTGTATGATGGGATCCTCAACAATGTATCACGGAATTGGAAGGCTTCATTTTGTCAACCATGTCATAGTTTTTGCTCAGACTAGGAATCTAAATTCAGACAATTCAGACAGATGAATGACCAGCTTTTGATGGAACACATCCAGTGAAGAGGAGACACCAATAACCTTGGTAGGTGGCTCTTACCATTATGATTATTATTTTTTTGCTAACATTCAACCTTCTTGTAACTTAAATTTGTTGTTCCATGTTCCACGCACTGGGATGATAGCTTTCAATATACAAATAATATTTATTCATATGCTTTACTGCTTTTTAATAACAAAGAAGAACAAAACACAAAAATAATAGGGACAGGATACATAAATTGTAAAAGAGATGGAGAAAAGAACATATAAAAAGTGCTAGAACAAAAAAATGAAAGAAATATGACAAGAAAAAATAATGTAACAATGAATGTTTACAATTCTATAAATATTTGTGTAATGCAAATATTCAGGTATATATATATATATCTCCAATACATCAATGTATCTTTTTTTAAACCTAGTATATAAACGAGCCCCACATTTCATTATATACAAATAATCTTTTTGCAATCTGCAGATTCAATTAATTCCTATGAAAGACATCCTAAAAAATGCCTCTGATGGGCCCTTTTTTGGTCCAGGAACAATGGACAACCAGCTGGATATGCAGTAATATAGAGATGTATCAATCTGAAAAAAGGTAATAAAACTGAAAAATATTCACATCTAAAGTATTTAGGCTCTTACCACAATTCAATGCAGGAATCCAAATACTTATTTATAAGATTTATAAACTGCCCCTCTCTAAAGATCTAGGTCAGTGTTCTCAACCTTGGCAACTTTAAGACCTGTGGACTTGAACTCCCAGAATTCCCTAGCCAGCTGGGTAGGGTGGTCCACATGTCTTAAAGTTGCCAAGGTTACAAAATACTGGTCTAGATCAGGGGTCCCCAACCCCCAGTCCATGGACCAGTACTGGGCTGCGGCATGCCAGTAACCGGTCCGCACAAACAAGCAAAGCCCCATCCGTGGGATGCAGGCAGCACACAAAACCACACACTTTCCGGTCCGTGGAAAAACCTCTCTCCACGGAACCAGTCCCTGGTGCCCAAAAGGTTGGAGACCTCTGGTCTAGATGGTATACAAAATAATGTCATGTAATAATAAATGCACAAAGCAGTGTATATAATTACTCAGCTCTGACTTCAGTTATGTCATGATTGCATCTCACCTATCCAAGATTCATGAGCTGAAAGCCAGACATTAGCATGGGGGGGGGGGAAGAGAGAGGAAGGATTGGAATGTGAAAAAAAGGTGGGGATGGAAGCCCAGCTGAGTCATGTGAGAAGCCAACCAAGGTCATTAACAATATGCAGACCTGGGAACCAAGCATCTGTTTCCTGACTAATATACAAGTACCTGACTGGACATTTGCAATGGACATTTGCAGATAACTGGGGGATGGCCAGCGGGGGGGGGGGGGGCTTTCCATTCTGTTGTTTGCATGGGAAAACCTCAGATTCAACTTGCACTACTTCTGTAACCATTTCAGTTTCAATAAAGTATACTCTTGGCAAACACAAATGACCCGGAGTCTTTCTTTGCTAGATGACTGAGTGGGACAATCAACAAGTTATTCAACTCCAGTACCCAAATAAGTCAGTCAGTGCCATGTGCTAAGCATGGTTACTCTGGCCCAACTTAGTTTAGTTTCTTTTTGGTGGCTTATGTGAATCCAGACTGTTTCATTAGTTTATGATTCTATGGATTATGCAGACTCAGCAAATGGGCTAATTCTGCAACTAGCTTATGTTTGTTTCATGAATTAAGCCAAATGAGTGAGGGATTTCTTTTACATTTGAACAAGGTTCATAGTCCCCACCAAATTAAACTGGAGGAAGCTGTTTTCTGGGATATCCAAATGTCTCTGAAATCACTTCTAGTTCAGCTCTTCTCTAATTGTTCATAATCTCTCAGTCTGATTTTTCATATTTGAAAAAAATCACCCCATCAACCCTAAACTATTAAAGGGGAATCAAAGGCTGTGCGGCAAGTTTTATTTGATGAAACAGAAAGTGACTGAACATGTAATGTTTTTAAAAGTTTTTTTTTTAAAATCCCTTGTTCAGACTTTGACTTTAATTCCAGGAAACTATTAGATCCAACAGGAAAAAAAAAAAAAGGGGGGGGGGCAAATGTTCTGTGTGTAGGAGAGAAAGTCCAGCTGTGTTGAATATCAAATATTATTTGAAGTTTAAAAAATTAAATACAATCTAAGCAAGAGACTGTTTCCTGGTTTCCAAAGAAATCAATTGTGTAGGTCTTACATAAATATTGACTTATGTAACACAGCGCAGGCTGTCTAGTATGAGTGTGGACTTATGTTTTTTTTTGTTTTTTTTTAATAGAAGATGGATGATTAAATAGCAGCCTGGAGCTATTACATCTCCCTAGGCCAAAGTACCTCCTTAAGCACATTTGACTAACTAGTTTCACAGTCCCTTTCCAAATCTTATCAAAAATTGAGCTGTGTAGCCAATTTACTATGGGCAACTACAATTTAAATGCCAAGAGAAGTATTGCACCTATTTATACATCGATCATTAGAAGATATTTATCATTAAGTTAGTGAATGTATAATTTACAGCAACCTTTTAAGTTTTAAATTGTGGAACCACCTTGTGTGATTTGAGAGTGAGACCTATGATTGCAAGTGCAGTCATAAGAGGCCAGATAGGTTTACCCAATGGGGTTGGGGATACAGCATTGTGAGAACTCCGCCATTGTCAATAATGATAGAAAGATAGCTAAAGATATCCCTGCAGGTTTTACCCCATTAGTCATGACTGGGTGGGGGGTCATCTCTGTTTCTTAAGCCAAAGAGCCAATATTGTCTGAAGATCTTTCCACGGACATGTGGCCAGCATGACATCACACCGCAGCACACAGAGTACAGCGAAACGTAGAATGCTGTTACTTTCCCGCCTGAGCAGGGGGTTGGACTAGTTGACCTCCAAGCTCCCTTCCAACTTTATTATTATTATTATTATTATTATTATTATTATTATTATTATTATTATTATTATTATTATTATTATTATTATTATTATTATTATTATTATTATTATTATTATTAGTAGTAGTAGTAGTAGTAGTAGTAGTAGTAGTAGTAGTAGTAGTAGTAGTAGTAGTAGTAGTAGTATCTTATATGTGGTACCTATTCATCCTCCAAGATATTGTGACAAAGATAATCATATTGCATGAATTAACATAATGGCTAGGATTGTGTTTAAATCCTGAGAAGCAAAATAATAAAGGCACCAGGATAGAAAGTGGGGGACCATGAATTCAAGTCCTATCTTAGCCAGGAAAGCCAGATGGGTGACTTTGGGCCAGTCACTCTTTCTCAGTTCAATTCACCTCACAGGATTGTTGTTGTGGGGAAAATAGGAAGAGGAAGGTGTACTGGATTTGTTCACCACCTTGAGTTATTTGTAAAAACAATTAAGGTGGGATACAAACATTTTTTTAAAAAAAATGTGTTATTACAGGCAGTCTCAATAAAATATAGTTCTGGTCTTCTTGCGGAGTTGATTTTCTGATCTAGACTACCCAACAGAACTGATTGCCGTGCATCTGAGGGAAAGAGAAACATGCCACTGTCTGATTCCTTTTCTTCTAGTAAAACCACAGAGCCACACAAAGAAAGAAGTATTTGCCAAAGATTTAACTTCTGTATTTGACATCTGACCTTATTTTCAAGAGCTGATAAATGACAGCAATGTAACTAATCTTCATTGTCATTTAGAACTTGTCATAAAGTGATAACTGATCCTCACAGCATTTGACACTTACCAGGATTTGAAAACTGACATGTAATGGTGTTTTGTGTCTTAAAAAGAAAAAAAAAGGTATCAAGATATCCATCATTTGATAGAAAGAACAGCTACCAATTGGGACGTCTCTCTATGCAGAAGCTCTGTATGGCAACAATAGTCAGAAAAGGCTTCTACTGTCCATGATGGCACTGTTGTAGAGCCCAGTTCAGGCTTCTCCATTTCTTCCATACTGAGCTTGTAAACCATCTACAGAGTCCCCCCAAATTTTGTTGTTGTTCAATTGCTGCCAACAGTGGCAAAGACCTTTAGCTGTTCCAACTGATTACTTCTCTTTATTCTTTTAGCTCTTTCTGAATGAGATAAAATTAAATTTACTAATCCCTGGTTTACTTCACAGTATTTTAAAGTATCAGCAAATCAACTTGAACCAACAGCTTAAGAAAGCTGAACAAAGACAGAAAATGAACCTTACTTGGAGAAAGTGCCTTTCTGTCTGTTTAGAACTAAATTGTCAATTTCTACTCTTACAGCGTGGATACAAATGATACTAAAGGCATTACCTCCTGTGTATCAAGAATAATTTCGTGGCTTTGGTCTGGCTTTGGTCTGGCCAATCATTTTTTTTTCAATGATTCACCTTGAAAGCCTAAATCCGGTTAGAAAAAAGGATTCCCCCCCCCCTTAAAGTGAACTGCTAGTTGCAATTGTGATAAAAGCAACATGATTCGGAAGTTTTTCAAGAATGATGTAAACTTCAGGAGGAAAAGTACATTTTTCAATAATATCTGGCTAACCTAGTTAGCAGAATTCAAGAGGGCAGGAGCCATAGGACTTTTGGTAATTAATCAATTCACAAGCAACAGATTGAATACAGTAGCAAAGCGAAGTGTTTCTGGAAATAATTAGTTTAACAACAAATAAAGGAAATCCGAGAATTACAAAGGAAACAAACACGGGGAGTCTAACCCATTCCCTTAAATAAGTTTACAATAATGCATAAAATGTTGGTAATAAGCAAGATGAGTTGGACAACAGGAAGCAGAAAGGCAAGATTGATATAATGGAGATTTTAAAAAAGTGGTGGGATGAACTCCAAGCAGTGGACAGTTGGGCTTGATTGGTACATCTTGTTTTCGGCAACACAACAGAAGAGGTGGGGCAACATTGTACAACTGGAATTAATCTACTTGTGCAGAAGCTCATTGGCTAGATGGTAGCATGAATGTTTATAGCATCTAAGTTAAGAATAAATGGGAAGGTACCCAAAGAGGTAACCAAAATACTAAAATGATGCAGAGCTGTTGGATTTACCCAATTATCTTTGGGGAGTCCTGGAAAACTGGGAAGGGTCCAGAGGTCTCAAGAACAGCAAGTATGATTCTCTTTCTATATGAAAGATGAAAAAAAGAGGACCCCAGTAATTAATAACACAACACTGGGAGTCTGGCCATTCTCAGGAAAATAGAATTAGATTAAAGTCTAATCTGGGCATTTGGAAGACCGGGGTGAGAAGAAGAGCTCATTGTAGTTATTGAAAACAAGCCAAACATCAACTGAAGTATGAAGTATGCTAGAAGGGCTAATGTAGATCTAGGCTACATTAGAAGAAGTGTTGCATCAAAGATATTTGAAAGTCTTATTTCCCTCTGCACTGTCCTGATCAGACCATACCTGGAGTAGTGTGTGCAACCCTGGGCACCACAAGGATATTGACAGGTTAGTATAGGTTTAGGGGGAAGTGACACAGATGGTTGAAATAGAGACTTGAAGATGTGCTCTGTGAAGACAAGCAGAAGAAACCTGGGATGTTCAAACTGGACTTGGGAGAAACATGAACCAGAGTTCAGATACATAATAGGGAAGATGGTCAGAAACCAATTGCCAAAGAAAGTAAAATCTGAAATAAGTTGTAGATAGTTATTTAAATATAAGTAAAACCTTCCTGATAGTAAGTTCTGTACAGGAAGTTCTAGACTTGCAACCACTCAAATTTACAATGGCATTGAAAAAATTAACTTACAATCAGTCCTCATACTTACAACCATCAATATTCAGGCACTTGGCAATGGACATGTATTTATGCCGGTTGCAGCATCCTTTGGGTCATGCGATCACTTCCCAGCCAGTTTACAACAAGCAAAGTTAATGGGGGGAAGCTGGATTCACATAATGTCTGATTCACTTAAGAACTGCAATGATTCACTTTACGACTATGGCAAAAAAAGGTCATAAAATTGGGTGCAACTCAGTGGTGGGATTCAGCCAGTTTGCACCACTTCGGCAGAACCAGTAGCTAATTTTTTGTTGCCCAGGCCCAGAATGGAGTTCCGGAAGCGGCATCCACACAGAGAACCGGTTGTTCACCTATTTGAATCCCACCACTGGTGCAACTCACTTAACAGCCACCTTGGAAATCCTGGTGCCAATTGTGTTCACGAGTTGAGGAATCCCTTTACAACAAGTTTACCTTCCACAGAGGTTAGGATTGCTGGTGAGAGGCTGAACAGCCACATTTCAGATGGTTTATTTGGCTTTCTTGCATACTGCAGAGGGTGTAGAGTAGAATGTAGATAATCTTTGTTAATCTGGATAATCTTCCCACTCCACATTTCTATGATTCAATAAATTAGCCCAAACTGTGTGATCCTTATTTCTGTATGTTCCCAGTTCTACAGTACCTCTAGGGAAGATATTCTGAATCAATCTAATCCTCTCGGCATTTATTTTCTTCCCTGATGCTGCCACCACCCTAAACTTTTTTCCTCGTTATATCCCGCAGGATTTTCAGCAGAGAGCAAAATACTCTTTTCCCCTCTTTAAGCTATCATTTATGATTCAGATGCAAGCACACTTACCTTTTTCTAGACGCGATTTGCACAATGTCAAGATAAACAAACAATGCATCTGACAAGGCCAAGTTGAGTGAATAAATAATGTGTAATTTGGTCTGCGTCTCTGCTCAGTAGCCAGATTTCCATGCTAATGCGTGTTTTCTCTTGCTGTAGGAACATTTATCCCATTACCTGAAGGAGAAAACCTTTCTTCAATTTAAAAGATGGTAAACGATTGCTTGGTGCAAACGTATCAGTAATCATAACCCTGGTCCTCAATTATATTTTTTTTTCAAAAGTTTTGCTTCCTCTGAAACTTTTGGTGAGCATGATCGACCCTTTCAAATTAAGCACAAATATAGTTTCAGATGACCAAGAAAGAAGTCCAAGTGTGAATGCAGAAAATAAATCTCGGGTGACATGGTTGCAATTCCTGGTCTTGTATGCTGTAAGAGGTTTGTCAACCAGTTGAATGTAGTTTGTTCTATAGTTGCCAAGAAAATTCTCAACAATTTCCTTGAATACTTTGCAGGTGATTTTCTCTGGCCCCACTAACAGATCATCAAGCCGCTTGTCACTGATGATGTATCGGATTTGTGGACCAATAAAAATGCTTCCTTAACCTTGGCATCTTGGCAATTTCTTGGAAATATCTTCCTCAAATAATAAAAACCTTCACTTTCCTTGTTCATTGCTTTTACAACATTTTTCATCAGACCGAGTTTTATGTGAAGTGGGGGCAAAAATAATTTTGTTGGGTCAACAGGTGAATGATGTGCCAGGTTTTTCTGTCCCGAAATCAAATTCTTTTGGAAAGGCCCTTAATGTAATGTAATGTGACTCTATTATACAGCTGTCCCGTTTGCATATGTAACAGCAGTACTTGACATTTCTGAGCTGCATTTCAAACAGCAAAACCACTACTTTTAGATCTCGACAGATATTGCAGTTGTACTTGGCATACTGGTTGTAATAATAATAATAATAAAGTTGGAAGGGTCCTTGGAGGTCATCTAATCCAACCCCCTGCTCAGGCAGGAAACCCTATACCATTTCAGACAAATGGCTGTCCAGTCTCTTCTTAAAAACTTCCAGTGTTGGAGCATTCACCGCTTCTGGAGGCAGGTTGTTCCACTGGTTAATTGTTCTAACTGTCAGGAAGTTTCTCCTTAGTTCTAGGTTGCTTCTCTCCTTGATTAGTTTCCAACCGTTGCTTCTTGTCCTGTCTTCAGGCACTTTGGAGAATAGCTTGACTCCCTCTTCTTTGTGGCAGCCCCTGAGATATTGGAACACTGCTATCATGTCCCCCCTCGTCCTTCTCTTCATTAAACTAGACATACCCAATTCCAGCAACCATTCCTTATATGCTTTAGCCTCCAGTCCCCTAATCATCTTTGTTGCTCTTCTCTGTACTCTTTCTAGAGTCTCAACGTCTTTTTTACATCGTGGTGACCAAAACTGGATGCAGTATTCCAAGTGTGGCCTTACCAAGGCATTGTAAAGTGGTATTAATACTTCACGTATTTGTGTTTCAACAACAGTTCCACGTTTTTGTATGCGTCTTTTATGTGTGCCCCATAGCCAATAGGCACTAAAGAGTGTACATTGCCATTGATTAAAAACAGAAGATTTCTATAAAACAGTATAAATTACAGGTTATGTTCATGTTTAGCAGCCCCAAATCTACAAGATACACCCAAAATGTTCAGGAAGGAAAGTCTTTGTTGTCCAGTGTAACCAGTGAGCCATCTTTCACAAAAGTCTGGCTCTGGGAAATTTTTAGGCAAATGTTTGGCTTCCTGGAGCTGAAATAGAATAAGATTGTGAAGAAGCTATCACTGTACACATGAATATTTTCAGTTTATGGGTTTTTAACAGTCTCCAGATAATTAGGAAAAGTTTCAAATGATTTTTTTTCCCCTTTGTAATGGTAGAAGAGAAAAAATCCTGCCCAATCAATTCACAGTTCTGTGTATTTGATTTGGAATTAAGTCTTCCTGGCTGCATTTGCAGTGCAAAGCCTATGTTAAGCCATATTCTTGCATTGCACTACTTATTGAACTGTTGGTTGGGCTGCGTTCAGCCGACATGCAAAAACAAGCCTTTTTATTAGGTTTTGTTTGTGGCAGAAATACATGCTAATTCATTCGTTGGATGGCTAAGGAAACCAGGTATATTTAGCCTAACTTCAACTCACAGCAGCCACAATAAGACAGGCTAACGAAAGGAGAATAGCACAAAAATAATGGAAAGGAGCCAAACTATTTATTTTTGCTCTATTTGACAGGCTGTCCCATCGAAGTCTGTTGTTAAGAAAAAAACATCGGAAAGGAAGCAGAGTTTGGAAACTGCTTGTAAATAGGTGTTATACCTATTTACAGCACACAGCTCACAGACTATCCTTCGTCACTAAAGCCATTTGTACGCTGCCCATCTCACTGACAAGGTGACCCTGGGGTGGCTTACAAATAGAAAAAAAAAAGATAAATAGAAAAACAATTAAAATTTTAAAAAGAAAATAGACCCATGGTGATGGATGGCACAAGGATGAGATCTTCTTACCCCATCAATCACCTCCACCAGTGAGCATCTCCCTCGTGGCCACAGGTCAACCAGCAAAAGCAAGTTTTGATATCCTTCCAGCAGGCCAAAAGGGCGGTAGCAGTTCTCACCTCTCACCAAGGTGGTATAGTGTGCTACAGGTTTGGGGCCACAGCAGGAAAAGTCCCACTGATGTGAGATAGCTCCTCAGATACTTTGGACCCATGCCTTTAAAGGTAATAGCGAACCCTTTGAATTGGACCCACAAGCAAACTCGTAACCAATGCAGCTTGGGCAACAGCAGTGTTATATGTGCCACCCTTGGGGCCCCCCAGAACTGTGCACATCACTGCATTCTACCCCAGCTGTAGTTCCAAATTCTTTCGCCACCTGTCTTAATCAGACCAAAACAATTTATTCTGTGCTACTTGTGTATCTTTGAAGAACAAATGGAAAAGAAGGCTAAAACCCGGGGGAATGTAATTTTATTTCTTCTCAATCAGATATACTTTCCTTGAGTTCCTAACTGCACAAGGACACAAAGGCACGAAGCGGTTGCAATCAAAGAGTAAACGGGAAAGAGAGTTGCTTCTGGAAAGGAGATGTTATTTATGGCTCCCGATACCTAGTATGAACTGAGCCATTCATAAAATGAAATGACAAAATTGGCCTCTACTTATACGGGAGTGACACTGAATCCCATTTTACAAATGTAAGCTGTAAAACAGGCTTCAAAATATTAATAACCCAAATTTCATTTAGGGAGAAGGTAAAATATAATGAAGAACTCATTATTCATATACAAGGCAGACATATGTTCCTGCTGTTTCTTTTCTTTCCTTCCTTCCTTCCTTCCTTCCTTCCTTCCTTCCTTCCTTCCTTCCTTCCTTCCTTCCTTCCTTCCTTCCTTCCTTCCTTCCTTCCTTCCTTCCCTTTCTTTCTTTCTTTCTTTCTTTCTTTCTTTCTTTCTTTCTTTCTTTCTTTCTTTCTTTCTTTCTTTCTTTCTTTCTTTCTTTCTTTTGTTACTGTTCATTCTCCCCATTTCAAGGGGGAAACTAACCAGAAATTATGACCTGGATTTATTGATGTTTGTGGTCTTTTTCTGCTTTAATGGGTCTTAGATAAGGGCTGCATACATGTTCCAGGCTGCCGCTTCTGAATCTTATCCAAAGCATTGATAATCATAACCTTTATCATGTCTATACTATAATAATAATATCTGACGCCAAACTAGCCTTCCCTATGTGTTGCTCTGTCTTTGCATCAGACATAGGAATAGAACTGGGATTCATTACTTAGATTTTTATTTCTTTGATTTCATTCATTTTATTATTAATTGTTATTTGCCTCCCTTTTCTATCAAGAGGGCATGAATTAACAGAATAACAGAGTTGGAAGGGACCTTGGAGATCTTCTAGTCCAACCCCCTGCACAAGCAGAAGACCCTATACCATTTCAGACAAATGGCTGTCCAGTCTCTTCTTAAAAACCCCCAGTGATGGAACAGCCACAACTTCTGGAGGCAGGTTGTTCCACTGGTTAATTGTCCTGACTGTTAGGAACTTTCTCCTTAGTTCTAGGTTGGTTCTCTCCTTGATTAGTTTCCATCCATTGTTTCTTGTCTTACCTTCTGGTGCTTTGGAAAATAGTTTGACACACACACCCTTAATGGAATTGAATTTAATACTTTATTGGCCAATTGTGACACACAAGGAATTTGTCTCTGGTGTAGAAGCACTCAGTGGACTTGCAAAGTGAGTACATGCATGCAATTTTGTCCTAAAAATAAAATATAAACAATAAAAACAACAAAAGATCAGATATGATTATTACACAGAAGGATTATGTGGAGAGTCTTTTATTCTTTCTTGAAGATAGTACAAGATTTGTGAGATTACTTGTTTGTTTGTGTGTTTGATTTATATGCCGCCAAATCTTCTCAGACTCCTGACTGCTTGGAACAATGAAACCCATACAATATGAAAATAACAAATACAAACATGAATATATTTGTGGGGAAAATATACACAGCTAAGCTAGTTTGCAAAAAATGTATCTTTGTCAAATTTTATATTAGTAGAAATCTACTATTTGACACACAAAGAGGACTGATTCATCCATTCTTAGCTTTCAGCAGGCTGTTTGCTATCGTGGTGTCTAAAAATAATTGCAGACACATTTATGCATTTCCCCATTAAATATTTTGTCATTCATGAAAAACAACCTCAGTTGCTGTTGCTTAAAAAAAGCTATAGAACAGCTCCACGTTCCTTGGTAATTGGTAATGGAAGGGCTGGGGACATGATCTAGCAGAATTTCCATCTGCCTTCATAATATTTTGACCCTGCATAGAAAACATTCTGAAAAATCATACTTTGTGAATAGCACCATCGTTCTCTAAAAATCAGATACGCCGAGAGATGCAGTTCAAATGATATAGGGAAATTTCCACAAAATTTGGAATTTAGAGATGTAATTGAAGATATCGAAGTTGACACCAACCAGAGCATAGAAAAACTCAACGAAGTAGTGCAAGATGTGGAGAGACCTGGCCCATAAACTCGTCAAGAGTCGAACACAACCGAATCAATATCATCATCATCATCATCATCATCATCATCTGCAGACTTGAGAGTCACCAATAGGGGACATGTCAATGCACTTTTTAGTTAATTGAAAATTCATAAATTTAGTCAAAATTGAGTTAGTTTCCACATTCAGAAAGAGCAAAGCATAGAGCAAAGAAAGGATGGAAAAGAAGTCAGCCAACCACGCAAAGAAGCCCATTGGTCTCCCAGCAGATATCCTTCAGAGACAGTCCCGTTGCCCTCAAGGCTAATAGCCATCGATCCCCAAGACTTCCATGAACTGGCCCAACCCCTTTTTGAAGTCAGCCAAGCTGGTAGCCAGGACCACATCTCCTGATAGAAAATTCCAAAGTTGAATTATGCGTTGTATTATAAAAAGTCCTTTTACCTGCATTTATTCTTCCAAGATTCAAATTAATTGAGGGGAACTTCCTATTCTAGTAATCTGGGAAAAGGAAAATAGCTTCTCCTTGTCTTCTTTATCCATACCATGCATAACTTGTACACTCCAATTATTTCCCCTCTCATTAAACTCCTTTCTGGATTACTTTCTATTTCCAATTGAAGATTCTGACTTTTACTTACTGGTATTTTATGTGATTTTTATTATCATTGCACTTTTATCGACGTACTTTAATATTCTATACTTCATTCTTATTTATTGTTACATTGTTAATATCTACACATACTTGTCTCGGTACATGTATTATATTCATTTACTTGTTTAGGTTTTATAACATTGTTTTCTGGCCTTATGGCTGTAATAAAGTTATTTGATTTGATTTGACTGAAAAGCACGAAATGCCACAAATTTTCCTTGATCGTCTTAGCTGCTCTCCTCTGAACCTTCTCTAACTCCACTACATCCTTTTTGAGGTGTGGCTGCAAACCCAAGTCCTACCTGTGTGCCCTTAGTATCCACAAGCCATGGTGGCACAATGGTTAGAATGCAGTTTTGCAGGCTGACTCTGCCCACTGCCAAGAGTTTGATCCTGATGGGCTCAAGGTTGACTCACTGAGGTGGGTAAAATGAGGATCCAGATTGTTGAGGGCAATATGGTGACTCTGCTTAGAGAGGGCTGTAAAGCACTGTGGAGAGGTATGTAAGTAAGTGCAATTGCTATTCATATTTCCTTTCCATTTTACAGAAGCTGACTGAGTAATGCCATCTGCTGCTTTAAAAGGAGCACCTGCATCTTTCAATATGTCACTGCCAGACACGGACATATCACCATGGTGCCTCCATCATTTAAGAACCATCAAATTAATCTTATTACAAAGTATAATATTCAGATGCCAGGTCATCCTTCACTCCTTTTATTTCAACAGCATTCTTTAATCATCTAACACATGTTATGGATTGGGGGAATAAGCATATTGAATTAAAATGAAGTGTATTATGTATTTTTGAGCAGGTGGGGAAGTAGATAGCAACAACTTGATGGCCACCCACAGGGAATGAATGAGGTTGTCCAAATTTCAGAAAGTAGAGATTAAAATCCCTTGTTGGGAGCACATGAGAAAGTTCAATGATGTGCTAAAAGTTTGCATACCACAAAAAGCCTCTGAAGTGTGGTGTTCTACAAATCCTACAAACATTAAGTGTGCAAGTGCACAGAAATTATGATCGACGTATTTGTTAGTATTTCTATGACAATTGGTTCCCATGCTGAAAAAGATTCAGGAGGCAGTTAGGAGGCTAGCTGCAAATCCCTCCTTCTCTAGTGAAAGGATCCATTAGAACAAAGCTGTCCGTGACTAACTGGATGGCAGCCATATTTAGTTTTAAATAATTGATAATGAAGTAATAATTACTGAAGCCAGGAGGCAAGCATTCCTTAAAGGAGATCTTCCTTTCTCTTTGGGAGCAAATGGTAGTGAAAAGCAAACAATGAAAAAAGCCACTTCCTTCTTGGATCACAGAAAGATTGTTGGACACTGCAAAAACCTATTAGGAAATGAATTAGTTCTACATGATATATAGCTTTTATAACCCCGTCTTTTTCATTTCAATAAATCTTGCTCAAGAAGAATGTCAGACTCTTGCTTGGAAAGAACTGGCTTTGGTTTTAGGCAGCTGCTAAAGGTGAGATGACGATGATATTGAAAGGAGAAAATCTCTGCCTTGTTATAGAGGGATTATACAGAGGGGCAATGAATATTTACAAGGGGGAATAAAAAATTCAGAATCATGGACTGGAGATAGATCATCTACCTAGACCAATTGCTACCAGGTGTTGTCCTCTGAATGTACTTGACTACAATCTCTCTCACACACCCAGTCATACTTTCAGGGAATGACATTGTGCTACAACACATCAGATGGGAAAGTGTGTCATTGAACAATGGTGCTATGTAACAAAAATAAAACATTGCTTGATCAGTTCATCCTATACTCTTATATAGATCAGGATTGTCTCCCAAGAGTCCTCTGATGAAAAGATGCCTGTCCAGGAGAGCACCTATGGAAGATGGAGGAATTAGAAGCATCTGGGAACTGGGAGAGCTATACCAGAGACAGATCATAAAGGAGAGCTATTGACATCTTTATCTACTTCTCCACATCTTAAAGAAAAACAGAAGGCTAAGGTGCAGTGAGTGGTTGAAATTAAAATATGGCAGAAGTAGAACTTCCTGAAAAAGACTAATCAAACAACTCTGGGGAGAAACACTTAGCTTGGCGGATATAAGAAGCTTGCTGCTTATTCCCAAAGTTGTTTTCAGCTGGAGCCTCTGTTCTGCAACTCTTTGATCATACCATGAACGTTTGATTGTGTATTTGAACTCTGGATCATCTATTGACTTCACTATTGACTGTTCCTAGAACTCATTTGTCATTTAAAGAATTCAGTTTTGTCCTAGCTGTAGATATTAGACTCCCTAAGATCCTAACTTTCTCTGACACCAGGCCTGTATTTTTCTATCTCATAATTATCATCAAAATCATATTTGCTGAATACATAAAAAGCCACTTCATCTAAAATAAAATGGGATTTTGGATCTAGACTGTAAAACTCTAGAGGGCAACCAGATGGCAGCAAAGAAATAGAGGAAAGTCTAACATGACCATCTGATGATCAATGTAAATGACCATCTGGTGGTCATTCCCACTGGTCTCTTCTAGAGCTGGTAGCCCTATACTAAAGACACTAAGCATTTATTAACTCATCAAGTTTGACAAATTGACTTTTTAAGATGCAAAGTCATCCTGCTACCCCAAATCAAAGATGACATTTGCCAACCGATGAATGAATAATCATGGATTTGAAGATGGGTTAGCACAACAAACAATCCTATTTGGATTGTTGCAATGTGCTCTACATGGGTCTGCCTTTGAAGACCACTTGGAAGTTATAGTTGGTCCCAGAATGTAGTGGTGCAAACATGTTACATCCCTGCTATCCAAGCTGCACTGGTTTCCAGTTTCCTTCTGGGTGCAATTCAAGGTGCTGAACATTACCTTTAAAATTCTACATTTGGCTATTTGCAGGACTGCCTCTCTGTGAGGACATCTGCCCGTCCCACTAGATCAGATAGAATGGGCACACTCCAGGTCCCTTCCCTGAAATGTTGCCATCCAGTGGGACACAGGACGTGTGCCTTTTCTGTGGCTGTCTCTATCTTATAGATACACTCCCTCCAGCAATCTGACTGGCTCTCCATATTCCTAGATTTAAAGACCATTAAAACCTGGCATTTTATCTAGGCATTGGGGTAGAGTGGTGGAATCTACAGAGATGTTGAGATGCCCTGGGAAGTTGATTGAGGAGTCTGTTTTTTTAGTATTTTTACAGTATTTTTTATGATTTTATTTTGTGAGCCCCCCAGAGTTCTTTTAAGATGGGCAGCCATACAAATCTTTTAAAATAAATAAAATTTTAAAATGTGATTCAGCTAAAATATAGTTAACTATACTGAGGCTCCATGTATTCTGTGAACTCATCTACTCTGATTACTTTCTGACTAAGAGTGTTGTTCAGATCTAGGCAATTAGAGTAATTCAATAAACTATAATTCACATGTGATGGAAACAAAGCAATGTTTATAAAGAAGGGAGAGATGTTTCTCTGGGCATCTTAGAAGAGGCATTTACCATCTGCTCCTCAAAAGAAAGGAATACCTCTTTAAAGAAATACTTGTCTTCTGGAGTTTGACTAATTACTTATGTTATAAATCTTTTAAATCTCCAATAAAACTGCTGCACAGTTCATCATGGACACCTATTTCCTGATGGATCTAAAAGATTCCCATCAGTTTGCCTAACTGCCTATTTGACGAAGCAAAATTGAGTAATTGTATTTGCGAATAATCTTAAAAACACTAGATCTACTTAAAAGCAGCCTGAAGGGAGTTCATGTAATATCTGTTGGAGCTGGTGCTGTTGTCTGGGTTATTTCATAACTATGAAACCTTCAGGAATAGAGCAGAATTTCTGCATTTTATACATCTTTGTCCAGACAACAAGCAAAGGCAAAGTTGTGACTTTTAAAAAATGTCACTGAACAGTGGAGAGAGATGCTAGAGTCCAGGGGTAGGCAACCTTGGCTCTTTTATGACTCGTGGACTTCAACTCCCAGAATTCCTGAGCCAGCATAGCTGACTCAGGAATTCTGGGAGTTGAAGTCCACAAGTCATAAAAGAGCCAAGGTTGCCTACCCCTGTGCTAGACATTCTTTCCTACCATTTCCTTCCATTGGCCATGCTGGTGATGCTGATTGGACTTGTATCTCAAGAACTGTAATAGAATGTGTGGATGATCTTGGGGGAGAAGGGAAAGAGATGCAAGAAAGAGATGCAAGAAACAATTGGAGAAGAGAGGCAGGAGCCTCCACTCACTTAGCGGTCAGAGGATGAAAGAATCAGGCAGTTAAAAGAGGCAACGGGAAGTTTCTACCTTCAGACTTGCAAGACTCTGTCAATGTAGCTTTACAATAAAGTAGATTTAGCTCGTCTGGTCATGTTTCCTGTCTGTTTTACCTGGGAAGGCTGACAGGAACACCTGGAAGGTGACAGGCTGTTCAACCTGATGTACAATATTTATATGCAACTCCAAACTAAAGTCTTACAGTTGTGAGTGTTTGGTATGGCTAGCATCGGACATGTAGAATTGCTCCCAGTCCTAGTTTTATTAAACCCAGTTTCATGATGAGTAGAGCAGTGCTACCTGACTTTTCTTATTAGCAGGACCTGAGGCTTTCAGAAGATGCTGTTCTTCCCAAAAGTTAGAGTTCTAATTACATTGGAATACTTTGTGTCTCTTTGATTAATTGCATACAAAAAAATCTCGAACTGAACAAAAAATAAACAATACATGTTATGAAGAATAACAACAAAAAAGAATGAAATAGAATGAAACGAGCAAAAAGAAAAGCATTCAGGACATATTGTGGGATAAATATGTATATAATAGAAGTTCTGCATAAACGTATCAGGGAATGGTAGCCATTCGTCATTATAATTGTCCATAGTTCTTCTGTTTTAATAATTCATTTCTTTGTAAGTTGCATTCTGCCTTGTGCCTTGGTCTTTAGTGTTCATTTACAGAGCAAATGCAAGACTCCTTAGTAAATCTCATGAGTTCATGAGTAATCTTTTGCAGAGACTTCTGTCCTGGTATATAGTAAAGCTTTAGGTGGATCTTCAGTTGCTCAGACCTAAAAATCTTCAATCCTAAGTTCCTGGTGTAGGAGGTCATTATCTTCTGATCTTCTGGTCTTGATTCACCCCCTGGACTGAACACAATCTCTAAAGCCTTTTGACTTTAGTTTAGTTGCCCTCTGCTCCTGCTTGAACTTCATTTGTGGACATTGGCTTGGGTCCCAGCCCTGCTGTGAGCTATTGGCTTTCTTTATTATTTACTTGATTATCAGTTGCTTGTTCAACAGTCTAGACAAGTTATTGTCAGCATGTATTCAATTTCTTTACCTAGTGGTGGAATGACTATTATTTTACTGGACTTTAAAACAAGATCCATTTCAAGCTTCTTGCCCAAGAAATGCAATACAAAAATAAAAACTTTCCTGTGGATACCGAACAGCTTGACTACCAGTTGTAAGCAAACATCCATCCAGGTAGAAAGAAACAATTGAACTCAACGAGATGCATCCCTTTTCACCCAAGGGTTGCTCACTTTCCAGAGTTGCCTTCCTACCTCTCTGCTTCAGAGTAAGCACTATACATTTTAATCTAGCAATTCAGCCTTTCAAACTGAGACACTAAAACTCATCATATTCCATGTTTCTCGGTCTTTGCCATTGTGCTTGCTGACTACGAACCTTTTCTCCTCTCCCCAATCGATCTGGCACATTTTTTTCTCCTCCACGAGCGCAGTGGTTGCTGCCTTTCTTAATTCACCGACTGCCAGCCAAGATGTTTTCTCCTTGGCATGTCCAAGTTCTTCTCTCCCTTTGGGCTGAGAGAGGAATACTTACTGAAGAGGATGTTGCAGAGAGAAAGGCTTGTGCATTTTCTTCTAAATTCTTCTAAATTCATTTTCTTCTAAATTCAGAAGGAACACCACTAGAAAAAGTTGAAAGGATCACGCACCTCGGTTCTAATTTACATGAAAGCTGGGACATGACCACTGAAGTAAAGACAAGGATAGAGAAAGCTCGAACAGCATTCTTCAAAATGAGAAAGGTCTTCTGCAGTCACGACATCAGCCTAAGACTGAAAATCAGGCTTGTCAGATGCTATATTTTTTTCCTATCCTGCTCTATGGAGTAGAGAGTTGGTCTCTGACAGAAGGCCACCTGAAGAGACTAGAAGCATTTGAAATGTGGATTTACAGGCGGCTGTTACGTATAAGCTGGGTGGACAAGATCAGAAATGAGGAGGTTTTAAGCCGCCTGGGAAAGCCAAGGGAAATCATCAAAACAATTAAAAAACGAAAGTTAGAATATTTCGGACATGTGATGCGACACCCAGAAAAATACGGCATACTCCATTTAATCCTCCAAGGAAAGATAGAAGGCAAACGAGGTCCAGGCAGAAGAAGAAGAACATCGTGGCTTCAAAATCTAAGGGACTGGTTTGGACAAAACTCAGCAGCACTTTTTCGTGAGGCTGCTGATAAAAACAGGATCGCCAACGTGATCGCCAACGTCCGATAACGGATATGGCAGAAGAAGAAGAAGATTTTCTTCTATCCTTCTACTTGCTCTTGAGTCATCTTCTCTCCTATTTCAGAGGCAGAAAAGACTTCAGCTTGTTCCAAATTCTCCCTTTTCCTCCTCTTCTTTGGCCAGGCCAACAGCAGGACGAGCTTATAGTGTAGAGATCTTTTGAATTCATCAAACTCCTATTATTTTTTTTCATGTATGCATTTCTGCAACTTTACTCCTGGCGATAGACCCTCCCATTTGGAGGTCTTCAGCTATAACTTATTTTACCCCGTTTGATCTATTACAACAACAGTTTGTTCCTTTTACTGATCTTTATTTATTTGGCAAATCTGAGGATCCAATTCCAATTATGCAATACCATAACAATACAGTAGTCCTGGACTTACAACAGCTCAGTTAGTGACCGTTCAAAGTTACAACGGTACTGAAAAATATGACTTACAGCTGTTTTTTTCACAATTACAACCTTTGCAGCATCCCCATGCTCATGTGATCGAAATTCAGCCGCTTGGTACCCGGCTCATATTTATGACGGTTGCAGTGTCCTGAGGTCATGTGATCACCTTTTGTGGCCCTCTGACAAGCAAAATCAACGAAGAAGCCAGATTCACTTAATAATCGCGTTACTAACTTAACTGGAGTGATTCATTTAACAACGGTGGCAAGGAAGGTCGTAAAATGGGGCAAAACTGACTTAACAAATGTCTCAGCAACATACATTGGGGGCCCAGTTGTGGTTGTAAGTCACAGATTACCTGCGGAAACCTTCTGAACCATTAGTTAACTGTGCAGCCAGATTTTAATTTTCATATTTCCTTCCAGACTCTTAAGTGCAACCACGAGGTTGTAAGGTGTTTATTACAGAGTAGAAATGGAGCTGAAACCAAACCGACAGTGCCAGTCTAAGCCAATCTCAAATGCCATTTTGATGTTCTGCCTGTTGAAAAATCACTGTGGATTTGCTGTTGCTTTTCTCTGCTGGATACCTTGACTTCTCGGGAGGCACAATCTGCACTTGGGAGGTGAAGTCTGAGCATCAATCCAAGGAGACACTTAATTTTTGATCAGCCTCTTTGCATAAGTATTGCAGGAAAATCAACTTGCAGGCATGCTCGTAAAAAGCCAACTATGCAGATGGAATTAGAATTTAATATCAAGATGTCAGATGTCATTCTTGCAAATCTTTCGCTGTTCTCTATTTATTGGCATTCCCCAATGGCAGTTTTTTTTTTTCTCCTCCTCTGCTTCAATCACAGAGATGGACCTAGCCAGTCAATTTCATTGATAGCTTCTTTTCCTCCTCTCCAAGAAGAGTTAATTACACAGAAATGGATAAATAGCACCTTGGGCGTATGCAAGATTTCAGTCCCTGAGGTCTATGAACAGTACAATACTCTTATTATCTGTGTCTATTAAGACATGATGAGTGCTAAGAGGTTAATCTACAAAGTAATACTGAGAGTCAGAAAGAATTAAAGACAGGCGGTCTAACTTCTGATTTATCAACACACACAAAAAATGCATTTCTCCAGACTTGTGGGGCTGATTAGTAAGATGCCAAAGTTTATGGTAATGTGCTCATAAAGTAGAACTGGTGAGAAACAGTAATTTAGGCCCAGAAGGGAAGAAAGAATGCATTTATTTGTGAATAAATGTTTCCATTAAATGGTTTCCCATTATTTTGTTGCATTCAATCTTTCCACTGGTTCTTTAGCTCATTTATTTGGAAGCTAGCCTCACTGTGCACAAAGATGACGGTCACATAATTGAGCTAAGATATTTAAAATCATGGTTTGTTGACCAAGCCATAATAGCTTCTTTTACACATCATATTAAGCCACATTGAGGGATTTTACACATGAGTAAACACAAAGAAACCATATTATAGCTTATCCTTTGAGTTATGTGTGAAACACATAGGATTGAATTTTTAACAAATTCCCTTGCCTATATCCTTCTCTCCCCCCGCCAAAAAAAGTAATAAAACTTCTTTTTAAAGCCCACCAAGTTTGTAACTATTATTGCACATTTTGGTCATAAATTTCATAGTTTTAATTATATGCTGTGTGAACAAGTGTTTCCTTTTCTCTTTCTGAATCTTTGCCATTTAACTTGAGTCTTTCATTATAGGAGATAGACAACAATTTTCTTCATCTTATACACATTTTATCTATCCCAGTTTGCTTTCTTCTAAGCTAAATAGCTCTGAACATAATACTCTTACTTCATATAGGAATTAGTCTGTCACTTCAGCATTTTTGTTAGATGTTTTTTCATCTTTTCAAGCTGCATAAGAGGTGGTAGCCAAGCAGTGTATAAAAACATTGGCTGCCCAATAACCTTCAACAGGGGTTTGGTCAAAATCCTTTCAATAATTTTAATCCAAATAAATTAAGTCATCCAGTGTACTTGGCTAACACTCTGAGCAAATTCTGAGAGTAGCAAGATAGGATTTAGCTTGCTAGATACCCTATTGGTTCTTTTTAGCAAGTAGGGACTTTCTACATGTTTAACAATCTTGCCTTTAATAATGCTTTCCCTCAATGTATCCAGAATAGCAAATGAGAGAGTTAACCTGTGATTTTCTCTATCTTCATATTTTTCTTAGACGGTAAGAAAGTGCATTGTCCACTTTTCAAACATTTAATACAGAGGATGATCTTGGAGACACGTTCCATGTTTTTGTAAGAAAGATAAAGATAAAGATAAATAACCTTTATTGTCATTTTTATATTGTGGGCACAATGGCACACATAAAAAAAAAAATGAAATTTAGTTGCCCGCTCTCAAAGTGAAACATATACATGACACACACCTAAACATACTATGTACAACATATATATAGACCCACATCCCTACATATACATAGCAAATAAATATTAAATACTGTCCATCTTGAATATATAACACAAGGAGGAAGTTTGAGAGTTCGCAAGGTTAATGCTGTATGGAATGAAACTATGGCTGAATCTGGATGTTCTGCTTCGGATACCACGGAGCCCCCCCTCCCAGAAGGGAACAAGGAAAACAGGTCATGAAGAGGATGTGTAGTGTCCCAGAAAATCTTGCGGGCCCTGCTCAAGCAACGCTTCTGTGCTATGTCCTGGATGGTAGGGAGGGAGCTGCCAATGATCTTTTCGGCCATCCTCACCACTCTCTGCACCGCCTTCCTGTCTGAAGCAGTGATGCCTCCAAACCAGACTGTGATGCTTATGACAGGATGCTCTCGATTGTCCCCCTGTAGAAAGTGGTCAGGACAGGGGAAGGAAGATGTGCTTTTCTCATGCGGCGCAGAAAATGCAGGCGCTGCTGTGCCCGCTTCACCAGTTTCTCACTGTTTAGCGACCAAGTCAGCCTACTCGTTAGCTGCACACCCAGGAATTTGATGCTGGTAACCATCTCCAAAGAAGTTCTACTCTTTGCTTTTTAAGTTCCACAAGAAAGCTCAGATGCCATTTTGACTTTAGATCATTATTGTTCTTAGTTTCTGCAATACCATTTTGCTACTATTTGCCTGAAATCCTTCCTGGAAATGTTTTATTACTAGTATCTATATTTTCTACGCTGAAATCACACATAAGTCATTCAACTGCTCTATGGTTTCCTTGCTATCTCTCAGTATTCCTTTAATGCCCCTGCTGGGCAGTTTTTCAACTGCATTCAAAACTACGTTTCCTATTTAGGATTAAAAAAATAAATAGTGTGAATATTATGGGAGAGACGCTTGCCAGGCTCATTTTACATAAATTAGCATTCCTAATCTGCTGCTACATGTAGAGGTTCCATGGTAAAAGATCAGCAGCTTTTAGCAAACTAGCACGATTAGACTATGCTAATTTTTAACCAAAAGAAGCAAGTGTCCGTGGAAAGTTTGGAAGCTTCTCTTCTGCTTCCTTCTGAGATAAAAGCTGTTAAATCTTTACTATTTAAAAATTGCTTTCTGTGGCGGTTAATGAGATTCAGAATAATAGGGTATTTGGTGGTTGGACTCAGACTATTAGAGATGCTGCTTCCAAAATACATCCATTTCCATTTTTCCCCTCTGAAATGCTACTTTTATAAAGTCTATTTTTTAATTCTATACTCTTTATGTAAAAAAAAAAAAAATACACAGAATAAGCAGAATGGGCTTATTAAAGCTATCTATTTTTCTTGGCATTCCAGTAAATTTAATGAACCATTATGGATTTAGCAGTGCCATCTCGTGACGATCACAAGACTAATAAGCCTATTGGATGATTAATAGAATTTCAATCAGCCCCCATCATAACCTCCTCCTTTTTCAATCCTATATTGCCTTAAGTGGAATGTATCTTATAGAAATTTGCCTAGATAATTGTTTGCACAGTTGGCTTGCTTGAAGGCTGTATTTTGCATTTAGAGTAACTAGGAGGGTAAGAATTTGATACCTCAGAAATGAGGGTCTTGAGTTTTGTATGCTGAGTGGGAAGAATCAACGTTGCTTAACACAGATTAGCGAGGTGGGGAAATTTTTCCTTGCAAGCTGCTCCATCCAGCTGAAAAAAGTCCCTTTCTCTTGGGGAAGAAAATCCTATGTCCTCCATGCCTCTGTCCTCCATGCCACCCACCAACTCTGTCTATCTCTGACCTGCTGGTGAACCTCCAACAATAATATAAAAGACCACTTAAGCCCTTCCACTGATTCTGAAACCTAAGTTGAAATGGCCGAAGCATGTCTCTATATGAGAAAGTGGCAAATCCCAGCAACTTAATAAAAACTAAAAGAAAAATCCCATCAAGATCTGAAAATTTCTCATGCCCACAATAAGCTTCCCCACTCAAACCAATCTCGAGATCACCATCTCAAGATGACGAGACTTACAAAAGGTGACAACTGCAAAACTCTGTAGGGTGGGAAATTGCATTTCCTCTCCACCAGACCTGAAGTGTAAACCGTAGAACAGTGATGGCGAACCTTTTAGAGACCGAGTGCCCAAACTGCAACCCAAAACCCACTTATTTATCGCTGGGTGCCAGGTGGGTGTGGCCCACTGGGTGGGCATGGCTGTGGTGGTCATGGCAGAATGGGTGGGTGTGGCCAAGGTGGGCGTGGTCACCTCGATGTTCCTCCTGTGGGGGCCAGACAGGGTTGGGGGAGATCCAGGGGGTCTCTGGTAGGTGGGGTGGTGGGCAGGAGGCTCGTCCTGCGGGGCGAGGCCAGGCGAGGCAGGGCAGGGGTGCCATTGTCACAGGGAAAGGCGAGACAGGGGCCAGGGCGGCTGCTGCCTGACACCATCGGCCCCCTCACACAGAGGCCAGCGAGTGCATGGGGGCCAATGGTGTCTGTCAGCAGCCACAGCCTGCTGGCCCCTCAACTGGCGCACTCTAGGCCTCCGCAGCCCGCTGCCAGAGAAGCCGCCTCTGATCTCAACAGCCGGCCAACAGCTGAAGAGGCGATGCAGTGGGTCGTGCCTGGGAAAAGGAGAGCATGCGAGGCCAGGAGGGATGGGATGGGGGGAGGGAAACCAGCTGTGCTGGGATGCATCTGGCCATGTGGGACCTCGGCGAGTTAGCGGGCGGCTGCTTGAAGAGGGATGGTTGCCATCTCCGGGGCATGGCGCGGGTGCCCACAGAGAGGGCTCTGAGTGCCGCCTCTTTTTGCTCATTTTCCAGGGACAAAAGATAGACTTCCCTATAAAAATAACCAACTTTTCTTTTCGAGGTGTGGCTATCTTTGCTATCTGTCTGTTTTGCTATTGAATAAACTTCACCTCCATTTCAAGCAACTGTCCTGTGCTCTTTAGGAAAACCAGTTTGGGAATTTCTTCTAACACTCCAACCCCTATGAATATAAAAATGCAGTTTCTCCAGGTTTCCTGGATTGTTCTGTGTCCCTTCATATACTGAAAAAAAATCTGCTTCTCCAAACACAGATAGAAATGAAATAATGTGGGCATTGAACAAGCGATCATCTTCAGATGACCCAGTCATTTCTAAAAGCATGCAGAAAGCCATCTTCTTCTCTATGCAAAGATAAAACAATAAATTGGAGATGGAGACGAATGTCTCTGTTCCACAGGCAGGTTGCCATTTTTTCCTTTGTAGGCAGGGTTCCATTCAGATTACTTGTGTGTGTGTATATACACAGTGTTATTTCAGCGCCTTGTGGATCAAAAGTGAAATATCATACAACAGAAATAACAATAATGGCAGGGAACTTTGTTAGGTTTAGACAGTTCTCACTGGTTGTGTTCAGACAATATACTAAAGAGCTGCATTTTTGCAACAGGTTGGTTGATGTTATATATTCTCTGTCTGTCTGTCTGTCTCTTTGACTTAGCATGTTGTGGGAACCCAGGCCACTTTATTAATTCAATTTATAAAACACTATGTTAGGTGAACCCAGAACATTAATTCACTGATAAGTTAACTATGTTCTGTGAACACAGCTTTTGGTACATGTCCTGGCTTTTTTTCTTTCTGAGCAGAAGCAGTGGGCTTCCTCCTTCTTTAGCTGATGTCTCCTGCTCTTATTTTCTCTGGATGAGCATCTAAGCAGGTTAGTAATCTACAAGGTCTTCATCTGCAGCCACCATCCAGAGAAGAAAATGGTTGAATGTTGACACGTGGTCTCCTATCCTTTTCCTTTGAGTGGCAGCAATGGTGGCTCTTTGAAATAGCATTTGCTATCCATTTGCTAAGGATGAGTTGGGAGAGCTGTGACTGATATTGCTCACTCTTTATTCAGTGGGAAAGGAAGAAGAAGAAGAAAGCACGTGGGATGGCATATTGCCAAGGATCCTTCAAAATCTTGAGCTAGTCCTGGTTGCCATAGAGATTCTCATTCTATCTCTGCTTTTTATTGTTGTTGCTTTCTAAAAATGAGGATTATAATAATAACATAGATTGTGAATTGTACAAAAATATCCAGTCATTCCATTCCGTAAAGCTAATTCAGGTTATAGTTAGACAGCTCTCAAAGCAATTTATTCAGTACCAAATCTCCATTTTCTTTTTGTGCTCCACTTCTATTAAGTTATTTGTCTGATTCACCTCTACTGCTTTCAATAATATTCCTCCTTATCTGGTAGGTATAGAAAGTATATATATATAAATAAAAGGGAAATATGTGGGGGGGAAAGCATTCTTGACAACCGCACCAAGATGCTTTGCTTGCAGTGTTTTATTGTGGCAGGCATGAACTCCCCCCATAGTGGTAAACACCACACAAAACAAATCTTAAAATAATAACACGAGCAGTCTGAACACTGAGATGGCTTCATTAGATGAAGTTTCGCCATAATAACTAATACTCATCAGGAATATTGCCATGGTTCCGACAGAGACAAATAAAGCAGAACTCCAAGGCTTGGAAATTCCTCAAAGAACATGTTTATTAACACAAAGTATCGGTACGTCAAAAGTGAAACCAAGTCTGAATAGACACGTAACAATCCTCAACACACAGTTAAGAAATCCCACCCCTAAAGCTATGCAAGCTACTACGTTCCCCAGTACATCTTCTTGGTGGGCTCTTCACGAAACACCCCGGCCTGCAGTCCTGGGAGCAGCTGATGACCTTGGTTCCCATGGGAGAAAATCTGTTTAGTCTAGCGAAGCACCTGGTAAACCCCCCTCCCCCTGTGCTATGTGTCAACTGAAAATGAGTAGGGAAAATGGCTGCAGCCACGCTCATTTTCAAAGTTGACAAATATACTGTAGAATGGGGAAAAGAAGTCTGAACTAAAACAACTGAAATATGTGGACATGGAACAGATCATATCTTGGTGAAAAGGAATGGATAGAGAGAAGTCAATCCAAATTAAGGGTAATTGGACATAGGCTTTTCATAACGTTCAAAGAAATTCAGGGAGATGATTACTTCAACTAAGGGTTTGGCCTTAACTAAATTATTTCAGTTTTCACAGGTTCTTAAAAAATATACTGTGATTAGGAGGGAAATTGCTTGAAACAAACAGCCCCCTGGTATAGAGTGTGAGTAATTCACCATGAACTCCTGTTGGTCCCTTGCTTGGCCTTACGTATGATAAACAATGACTTCTTTAATCACATCGTATAGATATACTATAAACCATAATTTTCAGCAGCCCAAACTCAAATAGGACATCTTATGTTTAGATCCAAGTACAGTTGGTATAGGAGATTCATCCCTTGAACTTTTCAAATACCTATTCATTGTATACAGTAGCATTTCTCAACTTTGGCAAATTTAAGCTGTGTGGAATTCAACTTTCAGAATTCCTCAGCCAGCATTGCTGGGAATTGAAGTCCACATAGCTTAAACTTGCCAAGGTTGAGGCACACTGGTATACAGATGCATCTGCCTTGGATAAGATATAAGGGAATTAGAATGCTGCTTTTTAGTATATGTTGCACATTGCTAAATACCGTGATACAGTTTGCAGCAATTTACAATTTAGCCAAATGTGTATATTGTCATATGTGCTGAAATATATATCTCAGTTTTCTACATCTTTCAATGTGCATTCTAAGAGAAAACCCTAACCCTATAATATTGTCTTGAGATACCTATTTTCAGATTTTTTTTTTTAACAAGAGGGCTGATTAAAGGCAGATTATTTAGAAAAAGAATAGGATAAAATTGTGAATAAGGCTGTCCCAAACTGGCACAAAGTAGAATTGATCAGACAGCCCACTTTTTAAGAAAACATATCGGTCTACAACTTCCAGAACTCCATAGTGTCCATTTAGTTATTGTGGTACACTGCATTGGAGGGTATCAAGATGAGTGCTCTAGATCTAGATAATTTGCCGTAGATGAAACAAACTCCCTATTTGTTTATTAAAAAGTTTATAGCATGTAAATTCAAAGGACTGCAGGCGAACAGAGCAGATGGGAACGCAGGAACAAGAATTGCTCTTCTTTTGCTAAGTGATTTTTTTCTTTTTTTCTTTTCTTTTCTTTTTTTTAAAAAGCCTTCCTGCAGGTTGAAAGATGATAGTTTTTATTGGATGCTCTAACTTAATGAACTCCTTTGTGGTAAAAGTAATTCAATAATGAATTGGGCTCCTAGTTTGTCATCAAAAGCTTGCTAAAAAACAAGAGAGAAGAGAGAAAGAGAAATGGAATTCGACTACATGATTGTTTTATCTCATTTACTTTAATTGTATTACGAATACTGGAGAAACATTGTTAGCACCAGTGCAGAATTTTCTCAGAGTCAGGGAGCAAAAGCCAATAAGTTTCTACAGAGAGAATGCCGTACCACTGTTCACTGTAGGAATATCAATATTATTGAGTTTAGTCGGTGGATTTCAAATTGTTTCCCAAGGAACCGAATGGAATTTATCGGAAGCTTCTCGGTGAGTGAATCACTCATGTTGTGCTGTAACCAGCAAGAACTGATCCTCTTCAGATCTCGAACACACAAACACACATACACACATACAAACTTTATTATATAAAAAATCCTTTCAGGTATTATAGACACCAGGCTATAGGAACATCTGGGTTAGTACACGAGCACAGCTCAGAAAGGCATTTGGGAACAACACCAGAGGCTCAAAGCAACAGTTGCTTTGATAGAGCAATAGACCAAGACTTAAGGTCTAAACAGATCAGTCTGAGCATAGCTTGGATCGACTGCAGGAAATCCTATGATTCAATGCCATACATATGGATATGTGAATGCCTAGCATTATACAAAGTCAACAGGACACTAAGAATCTTCCTCAAGAACTCGATGGGACTGTGGAAGACAACATTGGAATTCAACTTAAGACAGGTCGCATAAGTAACCATCAAATGTGGCATATACCAAGGTGATGCACTGTCCCCACTGCTGTTTACCTAGGCTTGAACCCCCCTCAGTCAGATAATCACAAAGACTGTGACAGGGATACAAGTTCAAGAGTGGAACCATCAGCCATCTCCTTTACATGGACGACATCAAACTGTATGCAAAGAATTAATGAGACATCAACTCACTGATCCACCTGACACAGATCAACAGTGAGGACATCAGGGTGTCATTTGGACTACAGAAATGTAGCCAGATGGCAATCAAGAGAGGAAAAGTAGTTAAGACTGATGGGGTAGAACTATAGCAGACATATATACCAATTGCATGTACCTTGGTATCACATGGGAACTATGGTGAGGGCAAGGAAGAGAGCAATATCCAAGTACCACCAAAAGGTGAGACAGGTTCTGAAGAATCAAGTTCAGTGGAAAGAACAAGAGCCATGCCATCAAGATATATGCTCTGCCAGTCATCAAGATACCCTGTTGGTATAGTGAGCTCACCAAAAAAGGGCATGGAAACCTGCCAATGTGAAGTCCTGGAAGCTCTTCACAATGTACAGAGGTTACCATGCCAAGTCCAACATTCAGAGACTGTACACCAGCTGGAAAGAGGGCACTCAGGGTCTGGTGAGTGTCAAAGTGATTGTCATGTATGAAACATGGAGCATCCAGGAGTGCGTCAGTACGATGGTACCCAAAGACGAGCTGCTGAGAGAATGCCTGAGGTAGCAGCAGATGTAGGAGGAATATCAAGCAGAAAAAGTTTAATGGCAAGATAAGAGCTGAAGTGGAGCTAGTGGGAAATCTACCAGTGGTGGAAAGCATCATATGCACAGATGTTGGAGTCTACTACACCAGACAGGACCCAAGGTACAGGCTATGCAGAGAGGCCTCAGAGACAGTTCAACATATAGTGGCAGAGTGTAGCATGCAGGTGTGAACAACATACACTGAATGGCACAACCAAGTAGCTGGCCTTGTATACAGGAACATCTGTACTGAATGTGGGCTAGACCCTCCTAAGTCTTAGACGGGAGATCCTACAAGAAGCTGTGGAGAATAAGAAAGCTAGGATCCTATGGGACTTTCAGATCCAGACAGGCAGGCAGGTACTGGCCAATCAACCAGACATTGTGGTAGTAGACAAGGACCAGAAGACAGCGGCAGTAATAGATGTAGAGGTGCCAAATGACAGCAACATCAGGAATAAATATGAGAAAGTGGAAAATTACCAGGGGCAGAAGGAGAAACTGGAGAGGATGTGGAAAATCAAGGCCAAAGTGGGTCCCAGTGTTGACAGGAACACTTGGGGGTATGACTCCTAAGCTTGGAGAGTGGCTCCAACAGATCCCAGGAACAACATTACAGATCTCTACCCATAAGAGTACAGTGCAGGAACGGCTAAGATCCTGCGCAGAACCCTCAAATTCCCAGTTCTGATAGAGGATCTGAGATTGAGGAAGACACAGACCACCCATAAGGGAGAGAAGGGACTTTTTCCTTGTAATGTAGAAAGTTGTATCGTTTACATTCTTTAGTAAACGATAAAGTTATATAGATTTTATTTCATTCCAGTAACATAGATATCCCTGATGCAGGTTTCAAAATATATATGTTCCTGAGAGAAACACTTTTTAATAAAATTGTACTTTACAGGGAACTACTCTTAAAAACCACCCAGAATTTACAGCTGGCTCAAAATGTAGTGGCATAAGCAGTAATAGGAGCCTTTTGGTATGCCCATATGTCTCTGCTGCTATGAAAGCTGCATTGGTTGACAGTTGATTTCTCAGTGCAATTCAAGATGCTGGTTATTACCTATAAAGCCCAGTATGGCATAGGGCAGTGATGGCGAACCTTTTAGAGACCAAGTGCCCAAACTGCAACCCAAAACCTACCTACGTATCGTCGGGTGACGGGTGGGCGTGGCCCATTGGGTGGGTGTGGCCAATTGGGAGGGCGGGGCCCATTCGGTAGCCGTAGCTGCGGTGGTAACGGCAGACTGGGTGGGACTAAAAAGTTCAATCAATCAATTCCAACTTTGCAAGATCTTTTTTTTCCCCGCGAGAAGTTGAAATTGACTGATTGATTGAACCTTTTTTTTTGCACACGGTGGGGGAGGCCTAAAGAGAAAAGGTTTTATAAAACCCAGCTGAAGGCCTAGGACTGGGGCAACGGCGCGCATGCCCACAGAGAGGGCTCTGAGTGCCGCCTCTGGCACCCGTGCCATAGGTTCGCCACCACTGGCATAGGGACTAGATATCTGAGGGACCATTTACTTCCAATCATTTCTCCTGGCCGTTTCAGCCATCAAGAGTCACTTGACAGCGAGGTGGGTTGCATATAAATTTCATAAATAATAAATAATATAACAATCTTACAGGACCAAGCAAATGGGCCTTCTCTGTCATGGCCATCACCCAGCATCCCCAAAAGATAAGGACTGCATTCCCCCAGAGATAAGGAGATTTCCGGGG
Source organism: Azemiops feae (assembly GCA_023970755.1). Classification (NCBI taxonomy): domain Eukaryota; kingdom Metazoa; phylum Chordata; class Lepidosauria; order Squamata; family Viperidae; genus Azemiops; species Azemiops feae. The sequence goes on from JALGBA010000947.1 coordinate 591,837, forward strand.
TTCTGGAAATCTCTTTAAATTTGGCTTTCATCCCAGGGTTAATGGATTACTGCATTTTTGCTGTTCCTGTTTCGTTTAACATGTTGCTTTTAAAATCGCTTTAGTCCAGGGCTGTCTGTGTGGTTTTATGTTTTATCTCTTTTTGTGGATTTATTTTTTGTCTGGCATGCTATCCAGAGTCTATTGCAGTTGGGCAGCTTTTAACAAATTTGAATAAATAAATGAAAATAAATAAATGTAGCTATCCCTTTTTGGTGTTCAGCTTCATCAGACATACATTCTTTTTCCTAAGCATATCTAACAAATGTGAATGTTTTCTCCATTTTGATCAGAGAAAGAGGGATGCTAGCAAATTCTGTAGTGCTGCCATTTGTTTTTCTTAGATGTTACAAATTTATATCATCTGAAAGATTTTTTAAAAGCCATGGTCTAAAACCAGGTATTGATTGAATTCACATATTGCAACACAGTTTATTGAATGTATTACAATGGGCTGGGTTCATTTGTAGCCTTAAACCATGATTTATAAATAATAACAGATGGTTCGTGCAATGCTTCAAACTAAAATGAAATAAGGAGTATTTTTTTTGCTTAGCTCAATATGCAATCATATCCAGTGAATTGATTCAGTTTTTTTCAAATAACAGATGGATACAGTTCTATCCAAAAGTTACCAACAGCATTTGTTGATTTTGTTTTTTAATCAGCCACTTTTATTACAGAAAATTTCAACTTATAAGCAGCAAAGATATTTGTCATTTAAAAAAAAACTTTAAAAATATCTGTCTTGTCTTAAAAAATATATTTCTTTTAAAAAGTGCTGAAATGTTTATCCATTCTTACTAAATAAAATGTTTTGCTCTTTTGGATGAGTGCCTATCTTTTAGCCCTAAAATTACACATGTGATTTGGATCTGAATTCCTTAACTTTGGAGCAAAATGTCCAATTATAAGAATTTTAAAAATATTTTTAAATTGTCCAAATTTCCAGGAAAATAACAAAACTAATAAAACAAAATGTTAAATGTTCTAATAATTGTTGCCACCACTTCCATTAGAAGAGAAGTAAGGATTTGTCCTGACAGGAGCAGCTGTGGTAGATGTGAACCTGAGGATAAAAGAATGAATTTTAAATAGTAATTTATTGAATAATTAGCAGAATTATTGTTAGTGTATATACAGACCCCATTATGAAACTTTATTGAATAATCTCCTTTAATATTTAATAATATTCTTATTAGTAGTATGTAAAAATAGAAATGAAATAGAAAATGAAATAATAAATTATTATACAAATTAATAAATTATTAAATGAAAACTATTACTAGTAAACTATTACTAGTCCTTGAGGTATGACTTGTCATTTGACAACTGCTCAAAGTTATGACAGACCATCCAAAAGCTACATACAACCCTGTTTCAAAGTTATGATGACTGTAAGCCCTCTTTATGACCAACCACAGGAATGCTGTAGAGCCCCCTAACTCTCTCCTCCCATCCCAACCCACTGAGACCCTGTAGCGCCTATCTTAACAAAGTCTGCACAACACTGCAGAAGCTTTCTGCAATGTTCAGAAGCTTCTGCAATCCTGTGCAGACATCATTAAGGTAGTGAAAAGGAGCACTTTGTACTCGGTCCACACGTTGATGACCCGAACACAGTCGCCATTTTGTTGTTGGGACAAAATGGTGGCTGCTTCTGGAATTGCACCATTTGGCCATGCAAAGAAGCAATCCATTCCAACACTCTGGAAGGCCTCAGAGCTCTTCAAATAGTAAATAAGGAGGAGAGTGTTTGGCCTGCTGGGGTGGGAGGACCTGGTGAGAGTGGGAAAAGGACTGTGGGTACTCAAGGGGCAGAAAGCAGAGCACAGGGCATCTCAGGGGGCGGGGAAGGCTTTGGGAGAACCAGGACAGGTGATCCTGCACCTGTGCTCAGCCTCCAAGGGCCTTCACACACACACACACACACACACAGCCACGTCATCCTATACTCCAGTTAATGGCACACACATTTGTTTAATAATTCATTGAGAAGAGCAGGGATGGGACAGGGTGTTAGGTGAGATGTTTTACCTAACAACTGTTGCAATATGTGACCATAATGAGCAGGTTCTATTGCAGTCATAGCTGTAATAATAATAGTCTCTGTTGGTACTAATAATATTGTTAGTATTAGTACTTTACATAGTGTAAAATCAGCAGTTTTAAAGCTATGTTTGGTTGAAGAAACCACAGTGGCCTTGTATGCATATTGTGATAACAAATAACGGTTGAATGTAAATATCACATTTTTAAAAAAAAGAATATCTTATTATGGTTTACTAAGAGAATTAGATCAGGTTTTGGATCAGAATGAGAGGGAAAAGTCATGTTTTAGAAGGAAATCCCAGGTTGGTGGAAAGAGCAGAAGGAATGGAAAGTGACTGAGACATTTAAGGAAATAAAACCAATTAGTATTCCTGGATACTAATAGCCAATAGCCCTTCCAGAGTGTTTTTAAAAGGCTGTTTTGGAATGATAAATAGGATATAGAGCCACAGCTACTTCTCACAACATTTTTGGGCTATGTATAACGGTAAGGTCATCTCTTCAATATTAAGAGTTTCAGACAATTCCTGTCTGCATCCACCTCTTCTTTGCCCTATTTAGTTAGATCAATTGCCAACATGATCTTGGGCCAAGAAACACCCAATTTAGAGAGGGCAAGCCATTTTCTGCATGAAATAGGAAACAGAATCAGGGTCATTTCTTCCCCCACCACCCTGCCCCCACATACACATTTTTTTCCCTCTGATCTTTTTTCCTATTTTTCCCCCCTGTACTTTCCCATTTGTAATCTTCTCTTATTTGGAGTGCTTTTTAAGGAAAAAGAAAGGGGATTTGCAATGCAAAGTAGGTGGCTTCTTTCCTTCTCATTTAAAAAAAACTGCCAACTCATCAACACTACTATTGCAATTCTTATTGTTTCGTACCTGCAAATTTATCTGAAAGGAAAAGGATAGCGGCAACAACCCAAAGAACTCCATTGCTACTACAGTGACCTTGAAAAAAGCCATAGATGAAGGTCTTCCTTGTTCCTTCATAAACCCCCTTCACGATCTCCCAAAATCTTTTACTGAAGGTGAAGAAACCCTGAATCCTGCTTCCCTCTCCTTGAAAAGGGATAAAGCATCTATACACAACCATTCTCCCAATTTCAGAATCTACCCTCCATCCCAACTGAATCAATTTCAAACTTGAGTGAAAGGTAGCAATCCCTATACTGATCAAAATGACACTGACATGTTCATACTAATACTACAAAAGCTGGATAATGATTGGATGGGGGAAACTGCCAGTCAAAGATTGGTCACGTCCTTCTGGATTATATTCCAATCAGAGGAGACAGCTGGAGAGAGGAAATTGGGAAGTGCTGGTGGAAGGTTCAGTCAAAACAGTGTTTCTCAACCTTGGCAGATTTCAGATGGGTGGACTCCAACTCCCAGAATCCCCCAGCCAACCCAGAGGAATGCTGGGGAATTATATGAACATATCATGTTGGGGAAACAGGTTTAAGAATAAATTTAGGACCCAGAAAGGCTACAATTGATGGGTTATAGATAATGTTTAGAAATAAGTAAATCTGTTTTAAATCCCATTTTGAGTTACCTATGTTATAAAAATCTGTTTTTGTTTACTATGTCAATTTTCCCTATGTTCCACAAAGTTAGGTTCCCATTAATGGTTAAAATAATTTGTAAACTGTCAAAGGGTTTTAGTGGTAATAGCAGAACAAATTGATAATTAAGGACACTCTCCTATCACACACACATGCACACAAATACATTAAAGGAGGAAGTGTGATAGGCTACCTACCCATAAGAAGCAGAAAATGGATACTGAGGCCCATCCCCTGCCATTGCTGGAGGATCACGAACACTACTAGAAGCTTTGGTTGGATTCCTTTGCTGATAAGAATAACCAGGTTGAACCAAAGGGATGTAGCTGAGGACAGGTGTGTAAGGTGAGCGGAAGATTTGTTGTGGGTTGTAAGGAGTTACCTGTAGAACAGGAAGAAAAAAATATGATGTAATGGCTGTGTCTATGAATGTAGAAAGATTCCCATTTGATCTGGCCTATCATCCACCCACCCACCCATCTATTTATTTATCTGACCACCCCTCTCACAATATGTGACTCTGAAATATTACCCTAAAGAAAAGCAAATAAAATAAATCCCCCTAAGAGTAAAAAAAAAAGAACTCTCAACAACATCCAAAATATAATCAACATGCAAGTGAGACTGGGGATGAAAACTGCTAGACACATCACAGAACAGGCTTACCTGCCAACCTTTCCCAGTTTGAAAGGATTAGCCAGTGACATCACTGTTACTCAAGAGACTCCTGAGGAGGCTCCTTTCATGTCATTGGTATTTTCCCACTGAAGTGGTACCTATTTATCTACTTGCATTTGCATGCTTTCAAACTGCTAGGTGGGAAGGAGAGAGAAGTCACTCACCCTCTAGGTCCCATTAAGTGGCATTATTTCAAACAGGGAACCTGGCAGATAACTACCCTATGTTACTTTGTGGAACAGGCAGAAATATCCTTTACATCCTAACCATACATTTCATGGTATGGGAAGCATACATTTCATCCCCATAATAACAATCTTGAAAGGCAGGATGGGCTAAGAGAGGCAGGCAAACTCTAAAGCACGGGTGTCAAACTCTCGACGTCACGTGACGTGTTGCGACGTATCACAACTTTTTTCCCATTGCCAGCAATGGGGTGGGCGCGGTTTTAGCATGACACATCCGGCCCGCGGGCCACCAGTTTGACACCCAGCAATCTCCACATCAAACAGAGACTTGAATATGAATGTCCACTTCCTTCTCTTTTCCCTTTGTCCTCAAAGCAATTTGGGAAGATTAGAATTCTCAAGTGAAAATAATATAAAATAAAATGTTTTCTGGGAGAGTTTTTGCTCCTTTTACCTCTGAATACATGGAGAAAATACAGTTAAGCCTGGGAAGAAACTCCCCAGTTTTACAACCATAAGAAGAAAATAGAAAGATCCAGGTGCATCAACTGAAGATACACAAATCAGTCTATATCTAGTCCAAATGCATGTTGCCAACTTCTTTGCATTATTCTTCTCAATCAAATCTTTCTCTTTGGGGGAGGGAGAGAGAGGGGGAGGCTGTATGAAACTGTGCCTTTGCCATTTGCAATTTAATGAAAGTTGCAGTTTTATATGGATGCTGTGTTGAAAGCTGCCTTCTCTTCAGTTTTCTTCCCCTATGAAGAGGCTTCTGTTTTACAACTTCAGTCTCAGAAGTCTCTCCGGGTGCCTACATTTCCCAACTTTGAAGCACAAGCACACACACACACATCACTACCACCACCACCCCGTTGCAAGGAGGACTTCCCCCAAATTTCTTCAGTTGTTTTTCCTTTGAAAGTCATTTATAAATCAAATTTCCTTTCATCAAATTAAAAGAATTTTGGGGTGGGGGGGAAATACACAGGTTGCCCAAGATCTATGTGCGAATTATTGAGGTTGAAGGTTTTATTTCCATTTCAGGAACAAAGCTGTCCAGAGCCATGTATTTGAAGTAGGTAGCCATAATAAATGCTTAATTATTTAGAATTCTTAAATCCAGGGAGAAATGTAACTTAGCACTTATTTCATTGTTGCCACAAGCCTTCACTTGTGTCCCCTTGTTCTCAGGTTAGTACTTAGAAAATCTACCAAGAGCATGTGGATGGAAATATTTTTAAAAAGAAAATGAACTAAAAAAATTGAAACATGGTACAATTTCTGCATATATTAATCAAGATATATGCAACTCATGTAAGGCATTTGATAAAGTAGATCACAACCTACTACTCGATAAGATAGAAAAATGTGGGTTAGATAGCATCACCACCAGATGGATCCGTAGCTGGCTGACCGGCCGTACTCAGCGTGTGGTCCTCAATGGAACCGCATCTACATGGAGGGAAGTGTGTAGTGGGGTGCCCCAGGGCTCTGTTCTGAGCCCAGTGCTCTTCAACATCTTCATCAACGATTTGGACGAGGGGATAGATGGGGAACTCATCAAATTTGCGGATGACACCAAGCTGGCAGGAATAGCCAACACTCCAGAAGATAGGCTTAAGATACAGGAGGATCTGGACAGACTTGAACACTGGGCACTATCTAACAAAATGAAATTCAATGGTGAAAAAAGCAAGGTTCTACATTTAGGCAAGAAAAACCAAATGTACAGGTATAGTATAGGGGGTACCTTGCTCAATAGCAGTAACTGTGAGAGGGACCTCGGAGTCCTAGTGGACAATCACTTAAATATGAGCCAGCAGTGTGCATCAGCAGCCAAAAAGGCAACACAGTGCTAGGCTGCATAACAGAGAGTAGAATCAAGATCCATGAAGTGTTAATACCACTTTACAATGCCTTGGTAAGGCCACACTTGGAATACTGCAGTTTTGGTCACCACGATGTAAAAAGACATTGAGACTCTAGAAAGAGTACAGAGAAGAGCAACAAAGATGATTAGGGGACTGGAGGCTAAAGCATATAAGGAACGGTTGCTGGAATTGGGTATGTCTAGTTTAACGAAGAGAAGGATGAGGGGGGACATGATAGCAGTGTTCCAATATCTCAGGGGTTGCCACAAAGAAGAGGGAGTCAAGATATTCTCCAAGGCGCCTGAAGACAGGACAAGAAGCAACAGATGGAAACTAATCAAGGAGAGAAGCAACCTAGAACTAAGGAGAAACTTCCTGACAGTTAGAACAATTAACCAGTGGAACAACGTGCCTCAGAAGCTGTGAATGCTCCAACACTGGAAGTTTTTAAGAAGAGACTGGACAGCCATTTGTCTGAAATGGTATAGGGTTTCCTGCCTAAGCAGGGGGTTGGACTAGATGACCTCCAAGGTCCCTTCCAACTTTATTATTATTATTATTTTATTATTATTATTATTATTATTATTATTATTATTATTATTATTATTATTATTATTATTATTATTATTATTATTATTATTATCATCATCATCATCATCATCATCATCATCATCATCATCATCATCATCATCATCATCATCATCATCATCATCATCATCATCATCTTTCTGGATTATGAAAAATAATACATATTTCCAAGCAGCTCATATATTATCCCTCTTTCATATATTTGGGAAATCTAGACTAAGTTGATAGCTTTTTTAGGAATGGTAAAAGTGACACAATCTTACATCCTTGCCTTTAAAGTTATAGTTTACTTAATGTAATTATTTATTTTATTCCCATCTTTCTTGAGAAGCCCTAACTTCATGGCTTAGGGTTGATTATGCAGAGCATTTTATGAAAAGCCATCTATCTACAGATTCAAAACCTGAAAAAGCAATTCCTTTTGGCAGGGGAAAAGGTCAGATCAAATTGGTGACTATTGTATTCATCCATACATCCATGTATTTTTCTTAGTAGCAATAGGGGAGTAGATTGGCATTATAATGTTTATTTTCTGATTTCCCAGTCTAGTTCCCTGTATAACTTTGGGATTTTCAGTGATCAGCCATCCAGATATTAAAAAGGTCAGACCCTGCTTATCTCAGACCTGGGTCTCTTAAGAAAGTAGCAATTTCCTTTTATTGAATTAAAGAAATCCCTAAGCATGCAGAAATAGAGCAGATTTCTAAATTATATTATTAAAAGTTTCAGAAGATCTAGAAGATGTAAGCAATTCAAGTTATCAGTTGGTTGCAGGAAAAGAAACAAACAAAAAATGATAGGGGAATATATTAATATATTTCAGCCTGCAATAGCTGAATGGAACATTGGGATATTGCAGACTTTGGGAAGGGGCAGAAATAAAAGAGCTCTGTTATAAAATTTTCTAAGTAGTTCTCATTTATAGTACATAACTCACTGCTTTAAACTGATTGTCCCAAGATGCTATATGCATCACAGGAGTGGCTGGGTGGTTCTCTAATGAGGCATACTCATGAGGCAAGTACAGGGCGAGCCTTCTTATGTTTCTAGGGATTTACTGCCAATGTCCCTCTTCAATTAAAAGATGGCGGTTGAGTGAGATGGAATGGCTCAAAGCCACAGAGATCTTCTTAGATTTACAGTCCCTCCCCCAATTGATGCTACAGGTGACTTACAGAACTTCCACCGTACCTGTCTGGAATAGCACCCGAGTTGAGGATGTAAAGTTTGCTGGTACGGGATCCGTGCCCTTTGCTGATACAAACTCTGTTCAAAACGAATAAGAGAAAAACCATTTATAATATGTAATGTTCTGAAATTCCCAATCAAAATGCAGTATAATAAACAAAGGAGTAAATAAAGAAGAAACTATTAAGATGATTCTTCAAACATTAGAACAAACCGATCCAATCAAACCAAAAATAATTTAGACTGCCGTCCTAGGAACTGTAGAATAATTTAGAATCCCCCCTCCAAGCTCACAGAGGGATAGCACTCCTCAAAGAGAAAGCTGAAAAATCCCCCTCCATTCTCTAAAACCAGTTTTCCAACTATTGGAAAATGAATCAAGGGGAAAAGAGGCAGAACATGAGTTCAATGGGGCATCATAAACAATACTAACCCTCCACCTCATCTTCATTCTGGGGGAATTTAGACAAGCCCTTGAGCAGTTATAAATCATTTCCTTTCCATTGCTGACAATGTGAGAGATTTTTATTAAAAGAATACCTAGACAAGGAGGAGTGGGGGAGATTTTTCACTACGGGGCTTTAGAAATCTATGGGATTTTCTTTCATTTTGACATGAATTTAAAATACAGGCAACCACAACTACGGAAACAAAAACAATTTGCAGAGAGCAATATAACAAAATCACCCACAGAAGTAAGAACTACTTTCTGTAATGAAGAATAAAATAATATGACTTAGTATAAAAAGAGTTACATTGTGAGAAAGAAAGAACATCTTTAATCATTTTGTCTTCATGCCCTTCAAAAGTAAACTAACAACTTCCAAAGATGAACTCACTGTCAGTAGTCTGCAGTGGTACCAATTAAAAATTGCTCTAGCCAATGAATCAAAAGTTGATTCGTGTATAAAAAAAACATATCATGGGAGCAGACACTATGGCATCTGAATATTGGGACTGTGAAATCCCTGCAAGAAGCAGATTTATAACATCGAAATAAAACAAATATTCTGTGTGTCACTCTCTCCTCTTCATAGGGAGGACATTTCCCATGGTGAGGTGCAAGTCAAGATATCCTCATGTTGACTTGACTTCTTCTCCCTTCACAGACAAGATAAACAGATTTTTAGACAACATAAAAGTGATTTATTATTGCTTTCTTTTACTGTGTTGTTTTGATTTCTTGGAATTTCCTGGAGGATACCTGAACCTACCTAGCCTTTAATACCAGATGCAGTAGGCCAGATGCTGGCTTTAACCTATAAAGTAATATATAGCCTAATACCTTGGTACCTTCAGGACCCCTTGCCTTCTCCAATTATATTTGACCTATTAGCAGTGTTTTTCCCAGAAAAAACTGTTGGTAGTGTCCTATTCCTGGCAAATGCAGACAGGGGATGCTGAGACCTGGAGGTTTCTCCACAATGGTCCTGGAATGCTCCTCATCCTTAACGTAAGCAGTGCTCCACTGGATTGGACACCTAGCCTATCTGGTATGGTAGTCTATTCTCACAATGGCCAAGCAAGTGTATAAGAAAGAAAATTGCTTGAATATTTCCAAGTCTGATGGCATGGCAGAAAACTGGGATTGCTTTGGATTCCTAACAGTCTCAATTTTCATTACCCTGGCTTGTGTGTCCATCTTTAATAGTCCTTATTTGGAAATATTTTTAGGGTTGCAGCTCTTTAGTATCTGAAGCAGCCAGCTACAATTGGGAAGAGTGAAGTGGGATCCAGACTTAAATTGGCCCATCCTCAGTAAAAATCTTATCAAGAATAGTAGTTAACCAGTTCTTTAATTCCTGATCTGATCTCCCAGAAGCAGAAGATTGTATCCATAATAATTGAAATTAATATCATGAGTATTGATGTTACTGTAACTTAGTGCAAAGTAATCTATAACCTACTGAAGGCATGTAAGAAATTATACAACCTTCTTTTGTGGAAGGTCCATTTCCATTTGCTTCCTATTGTATGTATCTGAACGAAGGTTTGATTGTAGCTAAATTAAGCTATTCTCTTGCATCAGGCAGCATATGCTGTACATTGATGACATCATCATCATCATCATCTGTAAGTACCTCCCAAGAATAGCATAAAACAATGCCATCAAAATTCAGTTCTTTATTTGCTCACATGAAAAAAGCAGAATTTTGCTAAACTAAACTTATGCTACTCTCTCCTTAATGGATATACCCTCTGAGTAGTTATTCTAACTCTCTTACTCTGTCTCTGCTAAATACAGGACTCTAGAGTTTGAGAAGATTGTCCTGCTATATACAATTCATCCCCATTGGTCTTCCAGAAGACCCATGTTTTCACCTATTTCAAGAAGGTCATGAGTGTTAGGGCCATCCGTGCTTCAGGGGACAAGCTATTTTAGAGAAAGGATTATATATGGCTTATCTTGCTACTGAAAAAACCCTTAATTTTCTTGTGCTTCCAGAATGCCAATAATGCTGATTCCTCTTCTACTTTCCTTCCTTCCAGCTCCGTACGGACAGACTGACCGGTTCCTTAGAAATAACTCTACTACACAATAAGTATATGTGCCACTATTACCTGATACTGAGGGAAACTTGAGTGGTTGGGAAAAACAGTAGGTGGAGGATAGTTCAAACTCAGCCACATTGGTTGCTTCAATGAGGTAGTAGTTGAAGTTGTTGGAAATCGTGGGGTAAACACATTCCCGCTGTATTTAAGGTTGTTCTTATCGATAGCTGTTGAAGTTGCTGTGAAAGATACAAGACAGTGTCATATCCTAGAATACCAGATTCTTGTTTTAGTTTATTTTTTCTAAATTGTATACGGCAGTGTATTTGCAATACAGATATGTTATGAAAACCAGGTAACAACTGTTTTCATCTTATATTGATCTTTTTAGAAGAAAGCTCCCATGAGATATTATGGAATTTACTCCCAGGAGATTGCACATAGGCTTGCAAGCTAAAGATGTTCTTTCCTCCATTCTTGAGGACAGAAGCTGCCTACTTCCTCCTACACCAGTTGCCTTAGGATCTAGACTTTCTCCAGAACACATGCATTCTTCTCTTCTGCATGAACTGCCCCTTCATCCTTCCCATGACAAACTAACAGGATTGATCACTTCTATGCTCAAACATGGAAGACCAGTTCCTACATTCATCTGTACTGTGGAACATAAGGCAGAACAAAAGCACAGAGTGCACCCTACACTTCTGGTTCCCATTAAAATGTCAGCAGGAGCCTCATGCCCAAGTAAAAAGAAGCCACTATCTTGATCCATCTCTAGGAGGCCTCAGTGCACACCAAGGTGTCATGGTTTTCTGGAAATGTAGCTTTCTTTCCTGAAGTAGGTGTGAACTTCATCTTTTCTTACCAGACTCACTTCCCTTGACCTGGCTCTAAGTGCTATCAAACCAACACTGTAAACCCTCAATTTGCATGAACCAGTCCTAATTCATTATGTAATACTCCTATTATGATGATGCCCTCCCTTTAATTGTGAAGTCTCCCACTGTGGATACCAACATAGCCATGAACAGGAACATCTGTTTTGATACAGGCCAGAATTTTTTTTAAGAAAGCTTTTGTTGTAGAATAAACCCTGCAACATATTTTCATTTCCAAGAAAAGATTTGGGTCCCACAGACTTTTCTGGAAAATTAAAATGCTGGACAGCCACAATTTTAGCTTTTATCTGTCTATTCCAATGAACAAACAGTCCATTGAGATGGTAGGACTAAAAAGCATCTTGGAGTGACAGGAGAAATTTCACCTGTTTGTCTTTGGGTAAATAAGATGATGGCAGGTATTTTTTTGAATAGGCACTCCCCCTGAAGCCATTTTGTTTGAGTGCACATGACATGCTCTCAAAATTCCAAATGTTCTTACTAGCCAAAATGGTTGGGAATTTCTGTTTTAACTCCTTCATTGTAGATGAAAAGGTTATCTTTGTATTCAATGTTGTATCCAGGAAAACTGGTAATCTGAACTCTGGTGAAAGACGACAGATCTCTAGTGCAGAAGATAAAATACTTTCTAGTAGGAATAACATATAAGTATCTTTATATGTTGGAAAGTACAAGGAAATCTTAGAACCACAGAATGTTTCACATTTTCTATGGTTGATCTTTCTCCTTTTTATCAGGGACCACAACAGCCTTATCACTAGTTCATTCAGAAACCACAAATAAGAGGTTGAAAAGTTCTTCAGTGTAGGAACTTGGAAGATGAGTTGAATTCTAAGGGGGAAAAACATGTTACAGAAATTCCTGCAATTTTATTCAACCTTTTTTCAACAGACTATGTTAAAGAAACTCTGGAACTGTATTGCTTTCTGTGACAATATAGCCAAAGCATGTCAATAAGACCTTTCTGGGTATAAAAATACTGTAGGATATAAAAAGCACGTAAGAAAGCTAATGGTAGGTTTTTATGAATGCCTCCAACAGACTAGAATAAAAAAATCTATTGGCACTAATAAAACCAGCATGGAACTAGAAGGAAAATTGGATCCCCTTTTAAAATGTTTGACCAACTAAAGAACACTATCCAAATCCAAAGAATACTTGAAAATGGAATCATTCTCTGTGGAAAGCCATGGCCTTCAGAAGCTAAAATAAAAATAAAAAGCAGAAGCCCAAGGAAAAGAGGTAGCAATAAGAAGAGACCAAGACCAGATCCTCCATGATTCACTGGAGTATAAACAGGAGGGGAGAAAAAAACAGGCAAATTTGCATAATTTTGTTATTATAACATATCACATTAACATTTAGTGGTACTTTTCTTGTGGAATTTGTTTTCCAATATGGAAAACTTTAAAAGACTGTCTCTGACTTGTCAAATTCTCACCAGGAAAGTGGATAGATGGTGGGAGATATCAGTTGGATATGCTGATATGATGCTCCTGGGATGATGACATCCTGTTAATTACAGGTTATGATGCAAATCATAATGATAATAGCCATCAAACAACTATAAGTACTATATTGCAAGATGACTTAATTTTCAAAGCACTTTTGAAATTGTCACTTAATAAAAAAAGGTTAGTCTAAAAATAAATAGAACTGACTTCTCCTGAAATATAAGTGATTCTGTCTGAAGGCCGTGGACTCAGGGAAAAAATACCTGAAACAAGGCAAATCTTGCATAGTAGATTAGGAATGAAATACTTTAATTTAAGGAAGCACTATTTCCGGATTATCTAAAAAAGAAGAACTCTAAATACATTTCTGTAAGTGGGGGGAAACTCCTCATATGGGAGCTTTTCAATATCAAACCTTAAAATAAATGTGCTTAAAACATTTGGAAATTATTTCCCAAAAAAGTGTCAGGAAAAACAGTAGGTATATCAAGTTGGTAAGGTTTAATATTCTGATATCCACAAAGAACTTGGATTTCTCAAAAAAAATCAAGCTGACTCAGCTGACAACTTGTCTAGTTTGGAGAATCAAGTTCAACTTGTTCCTAAAATCTCAATTTTAAATTGTCCCACATGGAATGGACAGGTGGCAGGTTAAGTACTTCCCCTCCAAACCATGGAATAGAAAATGTTTCTGCTTGGCTTTAATGATGAGGCTTGTAAAATTTCCCCAAATATGAAAAGTTGCCAAGGAAAAAATGGTAAAGTAATATTAGTGCTTCTAGTTATTTCATGGAATCTCAGGACAAATATATTTATCATAGTTGACAAGACATAAGTAACAAAATTACAACAACAATAAATCTGACTCCCAACAGCTTTTCATCCAGTGTCTAAATTTGAAGCTGCCAGTTCTGGAAAAGACTTCTGTTATGTAAATTCTGGAAAACAAACCCTCATGATCTTTCAAGAGATCTTATTCAAAAAGTTCTTGGCCAGGCCCTGAAATTCTATGAAAATAAAAATTGCATGATCAATGCCAGTGGCGGTATAGTTCATTTACATAGTTATAAACAGGACTGCATGCTACAGATTGTTTGTCCAAACATCTCCTACAATAGATTGATATTATATATTTTTAAATAAGATACACTTTTATTCCTGGGTTGGAAAAACAAAGCAGCATCAAAAGCCAGACTGCTCCTCTCATGCTAAGGCTGCAATAACAACAACAACAACAACAACAAAAGGCGGGAAAATTCCTCCCCCATCTTTGCTCAGACATCTTGTTTTCTCTTATTCCTGAGGAGAATACTCAGTGTTCTCTAAATACATTCTTTCTTGGAAGGTACTTTTAGTCTTCCAGCAGATGGACTGCTTGCTGGAAGACAAAAAATATTCCAAAATTACTTTAATTAAATGTCATGGCCTGAGGAGATGGCTGAGGGATTCCCAAGACAGAGGCATTTTGGGCAGCCAATTAGGATTATAAAATTCCTCATGTCCTCATCCAGCAGCATAGCCTTAAAATCATATATTGTCTGGCTTTTGGAGTGTCTTGGGAATGTCTTCAAATGTACAGTCCCCAGGTCTGTGGATCACACAGCATGGTATATATTTCTAAGGTGAAATTTGAAAAGTGCATTATCAGTGATTCTATATTAACACTAGCATGTGTTCTTGAAAAGAAACATTTTTGAAACATTTTATTCTGCCTAGTTTTAATGTTTTAATTATTTATTCGTTTTATAACAAATAAGCTGCCCAGAGTAACCTTTAGGGGAGATGGGTGGCCTAAAAATTAAATAAATACATAAAATAAAGGCAGTTTGCTAGAAAGGTATTGCAACTGAAAATCCAGTTTTTCTGATATGGGAAAAATTAATTGCATGTGCACAGAAGCCTAAAAACATTGCTTTTCAATGTTTCACTGTAATTCTTTTTGTCACAGACACCAAGAAAGTGAAGCAGTTAGCATGTCCTCCTTTCCAATTATCCATATCCTTATTTACTTGTTCAGATAAAGTGGTAATTCAACATCCCTTTATTAGATTATTCACCAGGGCAAAGATTCAGTTTGGAGATGATCAGACTGATTTCCCAAACTGGATTGATGAGGTAAATCAAAGGTGTCCACAGAGAAGGGTGTCACAAATATCAAGATGAAAGCCTTAGCCATGTGGTTGAAACCCCTAAGCCTATCTATCTATCTATCTATCTATCTATCTATCTATCTATCTATCTATCTATCTATCTATCTATCTATCTATCTATCTATCTATCTATTTGTCTGAAATGGTATAGGGTTTTCTGCCTGAGCAGTGGGTTGGACTAGATGACCTCCAAGGTCCCTTCCAACTTTATTATTATTATTATTATTATTATTATTATTATTATTATTATTATTATTATTATTATTATTATTATTATTATTATTATTATTATTATTATTATTATTTATCTATCTATCTATCTATCTATCTATCTATCTATCTATCTATCTATCTGTTTGTCTGAAATGGTATAGGGTTTTCTGCCTGAGCAGTGGGTTGGACTAGATGACCTCCAAGGTCCCTTCCAGCTTTATTATTATTATTATTATTATTATTATTATTATTATTATTATTATTATTATTATTATTATTATTATTATTATTATTATTATTATTATTATTATTATTATTATTATTATTATTATATTATTATTATTATTATTATCTATCTATCTATCTATCTATCTATCTATCTATCTATCTATCTATCTATCTATCTATCTATCTATCAAATTTACACGGCTGCCCAATTCACAGTGATTCCAGGTGGCTTACAGAAATAAGGTGCATGTCAGACAATGATTGTGGTGGCTAATAGTAGACTAGAAGCCATTATGGACTTTCTGCAAGTGAAATACAATAATAGACAGAGAGGTTTGAAGTTTAATTTTGCTGTTGGTTTTCCCTATGTTTATATACACAATCATACATACAATTGTAAGGGATGTCAATTTAGGAAAGGGTGTGGAGGTTTTGAAAGAGGTCAGGTGTCTGCCAGGTGCTATTGCCAGCAGAGACAAGAGGTGTATTTTAAAGATAGTCAAGAATGCCAGTAAGGACTGTGATGTTGATGTTGTTGTACATTTTGGCACAAATGATCTGTCCCCAAAAGATGTACCCTCTCTGCAGAATGATTTCCAGAGCTTGGACAGGAACTTAGTAGGATAGGCTGTAGGCTTACTTTTTCAGAGGTTTTACTTGTATATAAGGAACAAAAAGGAAAAGGCCAGCATATACTTGAATTCAATGTGTGGCTAAAGGAGTGGTGTAAAGCGGAAGACTTTGGTTATATTAGTCACAATGTCTGCAGCTGGTCCAAGGAAAAACTGTACAAAAGAGATGGTTTGCATCCATCAAAGAAAGGGACTGAGTTACTTGGCATTAAATTCATGGATTTTCTGGAGAAACATTTAAACTAAACAATGGGGACAGAGAGTTAATTGATACATAAAATTTCTGTCCCCAGCAATCTAAAACTAATGGGGTTATCAGTGCTTATAACAGATGTTTGTGGGGGTAAGAATATCAACATTGCTGTCAAGGAAAATCAAGCTTTTGATTTGCACTAACTAAACAGATGGTAAGGAAGTAGGGGAACTCAGGCACAAAATAGGTTATGTATAAAGTAAACACAGGGTCAGTCAAAAAGGACTCAAATGTCTATACACCAATGCACAGAGTATGAGGAATAAACAGGGTGGATTAGAAATTCAAGTAAGGGCAGATATGATATTGATGCAATTATGGAAACTTGGTGGGATGAAACCCATAAATGGAATATACAGCTAGAGGGATTTAAATTATTTAAAAGAAACAGCAAATAAAAAAGATGTTGAGATTCTAGAAAGAGTGCAGAGAAGAGCAACAAAGATGATTAGGGGACTGGAGGCTAAAACGTATAAAGAATGCTTGCTGGAATTGGGTATGTCTAGTTCAGGGGTAGGCAACCTTGGCTCTTTTATGACTCGTGGACTTCAACTCCCAGAATTCCTGGCTCAGGAATTCTGGGAGTTGAAGTCCACGAATCATAAAAGAGCCAAGGTTGCCTACCCCTGGTCTAGTTTAATGAAAAGCAGGACTAGGGGTGACATGATAGCAGTGTTTCAATATCTCAAGGTTTGCCACAAAGAAGAGAGAGTCAAGGTCTTCTTCAAAGCACCTGAAGGCAGGACAAGAAGCAATGGATGGAAACTAATCAAGGAGAGAAGCAACCTAGAACTAAGGAGAAATTTCCTGACAATTAATCAGTGGAACGACTTGCCTCCAGAAGTTGTGAATGCTCCAACACTGGAAGTTCTTAAGAAGAGATTAGACAAACATTTGTCTGAAATGGTATAGGGTTTCCTGCCTGAACAGGGGGTTGGATTAGAAGACCTCCAAGGTCCCTTCCAACTCTGTTATTCTGTTCTGTTACACACACATACGCACACATAAAAAAGACAGATGTCACGTCAAGTGAGTTGGCTAAACAGTGTTGTAGAAATTTATAAATTGTGTGCCTGCTTCGCAAGGGGAGCATTATTATCTTTGAAATATAGTTATCAGTATTCAACTGGGGGACAATTTATGTTGTATGTTTTTCTTTTCTTTTTATGCACATTTTTTCTCTTTGTGTAATGTTGTCTATTTTGTTTTTCTTTTGTATTTTTTTTCCTTTTCCTTTTTTGCATCTGTATTTCAGGTTATTTTGAATAAAAATAAGAATTTATACCAAAAGAGAGAGAGAGAGAAATAAGGTGCATATTTTATATGTACATAAAAGGGGTGGTGCTTCAACTACATGGCTGTGGCTGCCATCTTGAAGTTTGTCACCTCCTCCATGCAGACACCCCTGATGTGAATCATCACATTGAAGGGAAGCCTTCAATTTGAATACTAATCTGCATTCAATGAATGTTGGGAGTTAGGGATTGCATTGTTTCTTCTGCTTATCAGTTCTCCCAATGTTGAGGGACAATATTGAAAGAAAAATTAATACATTTGGTACCACCTTCCGTGACAGGTAGCTGCTCTCTGGAGCTTAAGGTACTCAGTATTTTTAACTGGCAATTGCAATTTGAGGACTCCTTCATGTCAAATTTGATTCCTCTGCATAAGAGAACTTAGTAGTCTGGTGACTTCAAGAAAAAAAGAGAAGAACAGAGGAAATTTCAGTGGTGGTGAATTTGCCTTATGTGCTTCTCCTAGTTCAGCCTTCCATAATTAACATTAACACCTGGCTATTTAGTGGGAGGACTTTTTCATTAAGCATTCCTGCCTGTCTCCAGTAGTTCAAGTCCCAAGATGGCTGCTGTGCTGTGCTGTGCTGAACTTAAGATACCTTGGCTGAATTCACACTAAAGCTCCCAGACTGCCCTTATCTGGACAATATCCTGAATTAGGTTGGTTGCAAACCTTGCAGCAGCATTTATACAACAGCTGAACTTGAATATTTTGAACTTTCATTTGTTTTTATCTTGTTTTATGAGTAGTTAATTGATTAGTTCACTAACAAAGTTAAGTATCTTTGTAAAAGCAACCTCTCTCTTAAAGAAAGTTGTGTGCCAAGTTTGAGTTCAGACCAGAGCACAACTTGCAAAGCTAGTAGTGTGGGAACCCATAAAATCTTTTAGCTCAGTTCTAAAAGTAAATCAAAGGTATGCACTGGCTTTGTTATTATGAGGGAGAATGGATAAGCATAGTTGGAGGGGAAGATAAATAGAGAGATGCACATGTTCTCTGGGTACTTGCCCTCTTCCAGTCACTGGAAGTGAACTCTCAGCTATCTCCAAAAATAAAGTTAAAAAAACAAACTATCTGAAGAAATTAGAAATTATTAAGCTTCCTGAGGATAACATAGTAAAGTAAAAGTTTCTTCCTATGAGAAATATTTTGAGAAATTATAAGGTGGATCTGAGCCCAACATTAAATTTTATGTTTCCTAGGTCTGTTCTTATTGAATATTCTCAATTTAATATTAGTTAGTCCACAGTTCTTACCATGATTTTGACAGAGTCCATCAGCAACAAGTTCAGGTTCAGTTTTTGAGCAGATCTTGGCAAACACCGGGAGTTGCTTCTTTTGACCTGATCCTTGACTTTCTGTTATTGTCAAAATTGGGGGTGGCCTTGTGATACTGTCTTTGTGGGGCACAGATCCAAAAACATTGTTTTGCAATAGATCCTTGATGAGCTTGGTTTCTTCAGTTACCAACTTACTGTCCAGAGTTTTGGTAGCCTCAACACGTTTGAGTGGGAGCTGAGCCAAGAGCTTGGCAATTTGAGTGTTGGAAGCTATTGTATTGTTCCCACTTTCTGTACTTTTGTTATTCTTGTGGATTAATTTTGCAGGGAGTAAAATGCCTGTGACAGTAGACTTGGTGGACAACTGGACATCACAAATAGACTTCAACTTCACTTCTCTTTTGTTTCCAGTGAGTGCCCTATAGACATTTTCCATTGTATCCTTCTCATCTGGTGCCTGGTCCCCATCAGAAAGCATGAGTAGCTGCTTGCTATTTGGGGCCTTCATTGAAGCAACAGGGGCCACTTTCTCATCTTCAGATCTTTGCATTTCTATCTCTGTTGCATTCTCTTGGGTAAGGCTCAAATATTCTTGCTCAACCAGCTGAGATATTTCATCTTTGCAAATGCTGGCTTCCAAAGATCTATGCGAAAGAGAAAAAAACACATTTATATAGGATTGATTTATTAAGGGCTTCCTCCTCATCTTTCCACTGTGTGAACTCAGTTGCTAATTCAATTTAAACAATGTAACATACCAATAAATAAATAAATAAATAAATGACATGTTACAAATTAGGTAAGAAAATGGCTGTAGCTCAATAGCAGAGTACATGATTTCCATGCAAAAACTATCAGATCTTATCCTAGGGAATTTCCAGATACAGCTGGGGATAGTATCTCGATGAGTGATTGCTAACACTAGAAGACCATGTTGGGTGGACAAATGGTCAAATTTGGTATACAGCAGCTTTCCACAATTTAGAAAATAAAGATAAAAACAGAAACAAAAACCCCACTACCAGAACAACAAAGCAAATCTTTGTGAGAATTGAGTTTGCTGAGCAATAGTATTACAGTAGTATACTGTACAGGAGCCCCAAAACAAAATTCTTGTTTGGCATACAGGTAAAAGTTAGTCTTAGTATCACTTTTACTGGATTATTCTTGAAGTCTCTCATGAAGGATCTTTTCATCCAACACATTTAAGCTGGTTCTGAATTAACGCATTTTCAGGGTTTGCCCAGTCTATTGTGTTGCAAAATAATTTGCTCTGCATTGGCACATTTATGTATTTATCAGATTTTTGAACTGCCCATCTCCCTCAGTGCATTTGCAAACATGCTCAGCTTATCACCAAAAAGCCCGTTAGCCAAGATTATAAGTAATTTGGTAGAGCACAATATGCAAACGATGAGATTTATAACTGATCTTCTTAAAAGTGTTCTCTTAAGAGAACCCAGTCAAATTGTCAGCTGGCTAAATTAATGAAATAATTCAGTCAGAGTGGTAGGAAATGGTATCTGTGTAGGCAATGGAACTACACTGCATTATCTCTCTCTTTCCTTGAGCTCTGGATCATAAGTTCCTGTTACGTATTCAATATATTTTCCTCTGAGTAAAATTATCTTTAAGTTAAGGTGATTTCATGGACATTTCTTGAGATCACAATATCTGTTGATTTTCATCTTCCCAGTCTTTCCTGGAATCGTTTGTCTTCCACATTGTCTGCATCCCTGGAACATTTTGGAGGTCTCCCATCTAAGTACTTACCAGAATAATCCTCCTTAGCATTCTCCAACAACCATGGTTGCCTAGGTATTGCCTCCCAGCTGGACATTTTCCCTCTTAATTCATATTTAAAAAATTACAGCTTGATGGAAATCTTGAGAGAGGCTGGGAGCTACTGAAAATTTGTACAGATAAAAATGGCTTCTTGTTGCAAAGATTAAATTTCAGCTGATTAGAAACTGAGTTAAATGGTATGGCCTGGAGACAGGACTAAATGTTTTATTTTGCAGATTCATTCTATGTTTGCTGATAACTTCTGAATGGGTACTTAATGTCTCATACAAAAACATTTGGGAGAATATCCTGGGGTTGAAAATGAATATGAAGAACTTAAAAGAATTTGCCAAAGGAAGGAATTCCATAATTAATAAGGAAAGCAGAACACAAATGGCCTTTCTAAATCCTCAAAAATTATAGATTGAGATATTTTGTTTTCAAAATTTACATTGGGTAAGGAGAATTTCTCCAATTATTGTCCAAGGACAGCATCTCCTCAGCAGTGGCAATAGTACAGTTACTCAAAAACTTTAACTTCCATCTTAACTCTGCTTCTGAGATTTAATACAAATGTGAGAAGCCAGAGAGGCTACAGATAACTGGAAAAATAATGTTCCATGAAAAATAAGACATACATAATCCTACTTTGCAACCAATTAAGTGAGAAGCTTATCAATTTCTCTGAAATGATCTTTGAAATGAGAAAACTAGTTTCTCTTTCATTAAAATTAAATAAGAATTAGTAAAAATAAAAAAGGAGGAATGTTTCTGTCTACTACTTTGGATATGACCAGAGGAATAAGAGAAATACTTGTTGAATTATATTTAAATAAATCATGTGGAAAGAGAAGGAATCTCTGTTGAAACATAGTTCCCAGTCACCATTACCAGTACTTCCACATCATTTGGGGCTTGTAATTATTCCTTGTACCTGGCAAATATAGACAGATGGAGCAGGAAGGGAGCACCTGGAAATTATTCCAGGGCTGCAGGCTAGACTAGGAAGTTGAAAAAAACATCCTGGAA
Organism: Azemiops feae; assembly: GCA_023970755.1. NCBI lineage: Eukaryota > Metazoa > Chordata > Lepidosauria > Squamata > Viperidae > Azemiops > Azemiops feae. The sequence goes on from JALGBA010000947.1 coordinate 613,723, forward strand.
GTAGGCAGTGGTCAACTATTGCTGTTAAGAACATTACTTGGATATGTTCATAAAGCTACCAGGGGGCAAACTTAACTTCAAGGTGTCTTTACTGTATGTTAACTTCTAAATTACTTGAAACAATTCAAGCATTCCTTGTAGTCACCAAAAATCCGAGTCCATCCCCATTAGTTTTTTCACCTAAACTTCATGAATTAAAGGCTAGACAGCCTGTCAGACCCTCAATGTATTTCTTCCTTATGCTTTCCTTTTCGGATTCTGCCATTCTTTGGGGGGGGGGGAGAAACCTATGGGTCTTCTGCAATGTACTTCCTTTGGTTTGTTCTATCCTCTTTGAAGTACCCTATTTGGGGGTGTGAAAGGAATGTGCCTCTGGCCATCTGCCTCATCTCAAGTCCGATGGGAAGAAGCTGGGGAGAGACCTGACACCCATGAGAAGGTTCTTTCCCACACCACTTTTAACACCTATGGATTGGCTTGATTCAATCAAGCCAGTTGGACATTTGGGGTGGGGTTTGAAAGGGCTCTTTTAATGTAACATTTTGTGCGGGGGAAATCCTCAGATCCTACCTAACTATCCTGCTATAGTACCTTCCAATAAAAGTTCCTGTTCAGACTAGGCAAGTTTCAAGCGTTCTGCTTTCTTCGGAGGTTTAACTGAGTCAGGTCCTTACACAGCCATAATTTATCTTCATTCGCTACTTTGATTGCCAACTCTAGAAGTTGAAATGATACCTTCTGGACAAATTTTCTGCTGGAGTTTAGTGATGAAGGATTTTCATTTTTTTAATTCATTTCCCTGAATTTACTTTACTGTAATTTCCAATTATTACTTGGGTATATATCAAACACAAGCAGTACAGCTCAGATTACATCCAGAAGGAGGAGACATTGGAGAATAAAATCAAGTGAATTGCTCTAGCAAATGAACTGAGCCAAACATAACAGAAAAGGGCTAACCAAGTGTTCATGGTCAGTAATTAATCCTTTAGTTGTAAGTGTTTTGAGAAACCCAGAAGTCTTAGTAAGGATTTATAGAATGCTACCATCTGGCAACACAAACAAGTACTTGCTCCAAAATGCCAATCCAGCTTGATCACGCACTGTCAATTGCCATTACCCAGCAGAATTTTTGTTAAAATTTTACTTATTTTATGATAAGCTCTGAAGACAGAACAGCTGGTATTATAGCACCCATTGCATAAGTACTTATCTACATATATAAATATCATGCCAGATTTCTTAGTAAACTGCATATTACTTCATTATCTCTAATTATGGCACCACTATGTCATTAAAACAGCCTTTATTAGTTTGTAAATTGAACAGATTTTCTGTTCATTTTTATTCAAATAACTCCACAGAGACAAGCAAATTGTTCTGTTATTTTTCCATATCTTATAAAGGGTACACAAGATTGGAATACATGCCTGATCATCAAAAGAAAAGAAGGTTCTGCTTCATCCCTAAATTACTACAGTTGCTCTTAACTAACGCACACACCTCTTTTACCTCTAGATCTGAGGACTAGGACCAGATGAATTGCTGACATGGTGCTTAACTTCAGATGCCTAGATTGTCTATTCCCCTACCTTTTGTAGAGAGGCCTATAAAGAAATCATGTATAGGTGCCAAACCTATATCTCTCTGCCTCTCATTCAAGGACCCAAAGTTCATTTTGTCTTTATTATTATATCTCAACTTAAGTAGCCTTCTCCTCTTTTACAGGTCACTGTTTTCTTCACTTCTACTAAAACACAGTGTGATGATGTCAAGACAACACAGGAGTGAATTTTTCATGGGGAGAGAGCAACACAGGTGAGTGACTCCATATTCCTTGTAATGTCTGGCTGTTTGTTTTTATTAGGAGCTATGACATTATATCCTGTTCTTCCTTCATGGAGTCCAAGGTGAACTTCCCTTGCTTTATCATTACAAGTGTCTTGTGGATTTTCCCCAAGATGTAAGTTCTTCATCTCAAACTGCTTTCTAAGTGTTCCAACTTTTGAAATGAAATAGATAACAACCATAAAACTTTTATTATGTTTTTTATTTTTTGCATGGCAGAATCTTCTCCTTGTAATATTCTCCCCATGGAGATTGATCCTGATATCTTGCCTGTTATGTTTATAATTATTTTGCAGACCAAATCATTTGAATTAAGTGTTCACAGAAGGGACAGGCAGCTTGTCCTGCCTGGGGAAGACAATTGCTTTGATACTCTGTACGGCCTAAAGCCATGGGGGAAAGATATGATGACATTACTTGAATGGGCTATTTTATCTATTGTTTGGGGTAACTGGATGTGTGTTTTTTTAAAAGCCTGTCAAACAGTTTGCCTGGTGTTCAGCTTTCCTGCCCCAAATTGGCAGAAAATAATATATCTATTTTTAGCATTTATTAACAGATTTTGACAGTACAATTTCCATCAGCTATAAAAAAAAAAAAAAAAGAGGTTCAGGGGCAAGTTTAGCCTGGAGGTTGCCCAACCATGCTCTACAGCAGAATCAGAGATGAGTTGGAAAGGTCAACCAGCAGGTGATAAGAGAGTTCTAGCTCTGCTTGATATAACAGAAAGTGCAAGCAAACAGTATTTTGTGTTAAATGGACAAATTGTTCAACTTTGTGTAATGGAAGCATGTCTCTTCCTAAAGCTTTTTAATACTTTAAAGCTCTCCTGATTTTGCATTTTAAATTATTTGACCGTATTGTAATTGGCTTCTGAATAATAAATAAAGAGGTGCTTTGCAAAGCAATTTGGCATGAGTGAAGATCATCTCCTTGAACATAAAAGCAATTGAGGCTTTTGGAAGCAATCTTTGGGAGAGAAGTTGCTGAATATCTGTTTCTAGCTGGCTTTATGGGATGAAATTACTGAAGGAACATTCAGGTGGAGCTTCTCTACATAGAGGTTTCCTCCTCTCTGGTCTAAAACAAATGTTTCCTTGATGCAATGAGGTCACTGCTAAAGGGGAGATCCACCCTTCCTTTGGAAGGTTCTTTGGGCCAACCTGAATATTCCTCTTGAATGAGCATTGCAACTCAAACTCTATGAGATGCAGAACTATTGTTTGCTGCTTGTTATTAACTGTTGTTTGTTGTTGTGGGATATGTTCGACAGATGTAAGAAGATGAGAAATAAAGGTTCACTTGGAAGCAAACCTGTATAGTAACTTGTTGAGGGAGACAGTGGGAGGATGCAACCTGACTATAGCATGGAAAGAAGGGCAGCTTCCTTTTCATGAAAATTAGACTTTATCCAGAAAAGTCTAGATTACAATGAAGAATAATAGATGACCTAACTTAAAGATCCTGTTTTCAACCAGGATAATTCTGGGACTTCATCTATCTCCCAGAATTTAATCCTGGATAAAAGTGCTAACCTGGTATGTAGAATTTAACTATATTTTAACTATATTTTATTTTGATTGGGATTTCTACTTTTATTCTTTTAAAGTTATTTATTTATTAAGATTTTAATGCTGAAAGCTGCCCAGCGTCATTGGCTATGAGATGGGCAGCAAATAAATAAATATATTAAATAATCGAGTCCTAGCTAAGTGAAAAAATGGGAATCAATCTTTCCTATTCTGTCCCTTGACATACCACATGATGCAATGGGCATTTGCTGCTAAGTTTGGGTAGCTGCAGAAGTGCAAGGATACTATTAGTAGTCTGCCTTGCTGCACTACCTTGGACATATTGATAGATGAGCTATATTGGAAACTAAATGGGGAAAGCAATCCTTTTAATTCCCTGGTACCTCCTGGGTGTTTTTTTGTTACCATTTTGTGGTATGGGAACCATCTCAGTTATTCATATTGCCAAAAGTATTGAGTAGGCAGAAAGCAGAGCATGCAGTAAATTCCATAATAAGACTCTTGTGCTTCTTCAAAGGTTGTTCCTAGTTGTATGTAGGTTTACAGTTTACTATACTTTGTAACTCTATACTTTGCCAGGCCAATGAAGTGTATAGTTTACACACATTCAGGGAAAGCTTTTGAAGCAGTTGTGCAAGTGTGTCAAGTATTTAAACATTTTTTCATTCATGCTAAAAGGCTTTGCTGAGCAACTTCTTTGCACAGATCCTAAATTACATGTGTCCTGAATTGTCTTTCCCTGACTTAATATGAGTTCCACAAACTAGCCAGATTTTTCTTGAAATTGCGAACAAATATTAAAGTTAGATATATTTTACTTCATTCAGACCTGATGAAGATGAAAAATGAACTACCATGCTGTCCATAACTTGAAGGGGGTAAAAAAGAAAAAAAGAAATCCCAGTTATCATCCAGTGAGGCATGAGATTAAATTTCATTGAATAAAATGGAAAGGATTCTTACTTTCTCATTTTATATTTTTCTGACCTTAGAAGCACAGGTATACATTGTAGATGCCCTCAATTCATTATGGTTCCTCTAAATCAAGATCAAGATCCTACCCCACACTTTCCTGCCAAATATAGAATGTGTCCCTTCAATTTGTCATCTGTAGTAGCATTTAGGGCCAAGATTATACCTTGGTGCCCTTTTACTTGATCTGGTGGCCTTTAATTATTTCAACATATTGACTTATGCAAATGATCTGCTTCAAGTTCAATTTGAAAGGACTTTGGAATCTTTTTAACAAATAAAGATTTGTTTTCTTAGCTCAAGGTATTTTCTGTTGCTTAGTGTGAGGGTTTTCTTTTTTCTTTTAAATCCTCACAGTTACAAAAGGATAAAATTTAAGAAATGCTTTCATCTATTTCTGTGCTGAGGTGATATTTCATTACATTAAGGTTAAAATGTCCTATCATTTAACATTAGGAATCTTTTCTGGTTGCATTTTCCCCTCATCTCGCTGGTTCTAAAAGTAATGTTTTCTTCATGGGTCAGTGTATTGTGGGAACAGTCATGGATGATAAGCCAGGAGCCTCAATCTGAAATCATCGCAAATGCCACATGAAGATTAGTTCATTAGTCTGAGGAGTGAAATGCTGAAGCTATTTTGTACATTGATAGAAATGTCTCTAGCAAGTTGAAAGCAAAGGATATCACAGCATGCCATTAAACATAAACGTATTCAATATTTTTTTTAAACCCATTTATTGTGAAACAGACATTTCACTTTGGCCACAAAGTTGACAGCAGTTTTCATTACCTGGAAATATTTGGTTTTATTACTGTGTTTATATGTAATGATATATTTTAGGAAACCTATTCCACTAAGAACTGCCCAAATCGTACTTTTTCTTTTTCTTCTCTCTCCTTGCTGAGCAGATCTTCCTTCCTTCCTTCCTTCCTTCCTTCCTTCCTTCCTTCCTTCCTTCCTTCCTTCCTTCCTTCCTTCCTTCCTTCCTTCCTTCCTTCCTTCCTTCCTTCCTTCCTTCGACAATGATGCTGCTTGGTATAAGAGACCATGAGAACTGCATGGCCCAGCTGACTAAAACCTGAGAAATCAGCCAAGCTAGGTCAAGATGAGGCATTAGGCACTTATGCCATGATGTTCTTCTCCCTGGAGTACTTCCTTTCCTGTTTTTCTATGTGATGCTTCATGTGTTGGCCTTACAGAACAGTTTAACAATAGAATAATATTATAAATATGAAATGGTGTAGGGTTTCCTGCCTGAGCAGGGGGTTGGACTAGAAGACCTCAAAGATTCCTTCCAACTATAATAATAATAATTTGGCAAGCTAAGTGTAATTTTCAAGAACAACCTCCCCCAATGCCTGAAGAGAAAAGTTTTTGATCAGTGTGTACTACCTGCTCTAACATATGCCAGTGAAACATGGACACTAGCCTCACAATTGATACAAAAGCTATGAATGGTACAAAGAGCCATGGAAAGATATATGCTCAGTATTACAAGACAAGATAGACCCGCACATGAATTAGAGAACAAATGAAAGTATATGATATCATCAAGAGAATCAAAGAATTGAAGTGGAAATGGGCTGGTCACATAGCAAGAACAACTGATAGCAGGTGGACTGAGGCAGTCATAGAATGGATCTCACTTGATAAAAAGCATCCACGAAAGAGATCTAAAACAAGATGGATTGACGACATCAGCAAGTATTGCGGGCCCAATTGGCAAAAGAAATCTCAGGACCGTATTGATTGGAAACATGCAGAAGAGGCCTTCATCCTGCAGTGGATAGACAGTGACTAAAATGATGACTAATAGTGTAATAATGTAATAGCTCCTACAAAATATTGTTGCAGGCTAAAGGAAATTACTTGGTAGGGTTTGAGGCCCCTGTGCTAATCCTGTGATGTGTTTGTTTTGAGCATAGTGTGTTCCATGAACACAGAAATTCTCTTCAGTTAAATTGGTTTTAGACTTCAGCATATTGTATTAACTCATTCAAGGATTAAAATAGGATGTTCAGAGATACAGGGTTAGGCACAGGCTGTGCAAAAAATCAGTTCAAAACTTCACTTATAAAATGATTGAGGTGAATCTACATATTGAGTTAACTCAGGCTGAATTATGAAACTGAATCAAAGTTTTTCTGTCTCCCCAATGACTCAATGGGTTTTTTGTTCATCTAAAGGTAAAAGATAAATGACATGCAATTTATTCCCTGCAATGGGATGTATGCATGATTATTACTAACTTTATGACTCTTGTTCCTGATCCCTTTGCCTCATCAGTTGGATCAACAGTGATGGATTTTGATAGGGTAGGGACAGCCCCCTTCCCTTGGATTGTGTTTTCTTCTTTGCTTTAACCAGGGTAGCCTTGGGCCACTAACAAGAGCTGAAACGTTCAAATAAGAGTGGGAAAGCGCTTGATAAATACTTGCACTATTTTTATTTCCCTCCAAAAGTTTCAGCAAGGGACAGTTTGAAATCTGATGAGAAGATGAAGGAAAATGAATGATCAATTAAGGCAGAGAAATAAATGAGTAATTTTCTAGAGGAAATTAAAAACAGACAAATATTAGTTTTTCATGGGGAAAACTCTTCCTTAATGGTATCTTTAATGAAAAGCCCCCTGGAAGGTATTTCCTTGGGATTTCTTTCTTTAGATTTCAATGATGAAAAGAAAGTGTAAAAAGATTACAATGGGCTGGAAACAGGAGTGTACAAGATATGCCATTCATACGTAGCATTTGCCTTTTTTTGTAACTAAACAAGTGCAAGGAGCTCATATTCTGATCTTACAGATCTCTGTGGAATTCTCTTCTTCTTTCAAATATTTTTAAATCAAAATGTCTTCAAACTGATGGGGGAGAAAAGGAGAATTTCTCTAGCAAACCTTTTTCTAAGATATTTGTGCTTGGAGTTTTTTTACGATGGGGCAGAATCAGGGAAGAATATAGGATTAGAAATTTTTCATTCACTTTTTTACCTACAAAACTATAATTTTTACTTGTTTCTGTTTCAAAGTAAGACAAACTATATTACACTTTTAGGTAATTGCACTGCCTTTTTCTTTTAAGTACAGTTGGAAAAAAAACTTGAAGGGTGAAAAAAGAGTGAAACAGGCTGCACATTAACTGATAGTGTAGATTGCTCAAGTGCTTTGAACAATTTATTTCTATTGTAGTGCAATTAAGTGACAAGCAATGGACAATTTTTGGAATTGAAATTAGTTCTCAATCTAGATGGCTGTAATTGGAATTTGGAGTGGGCAACAAGGTTAGTATTGGAGCTACCTGAAACTTGGGTTGAGAATTATCTAATGAGGTACATCCTAACTTCTGGACCAGTTTTTAGGATTCTCCAAACCTATCCACTGTCATTAGGTATATTCAAGTAATTCTCCATCATTTGATGTCGTACCAGAATTACATAGTCTTGGTTAATGCTTTGAATTATACTACCAAATGCAAGACTGCCACAAACTCTACCATGGGGTATCTTCACAGTCTTAGTAAGTTTAGGTAGGCTTTTTACAAACATATTCTTCCCTTTGCACTGTTTATTGTCAGAAACGTTGTCTTAGCGGCTCTAGGAAGGTAGAAACTCTTGCCCATATCTTCCCTATTTTATGATATTCTCAGACATGCTTTGATCTTCCCCCTTATTCCCAAATATGAGGACCAGATAAATTGTAGTTACATTATCTTTTACAGGATTTTTCAGTTACATTTCAAGTTGCAAAACATTCTAACAAGCCATACAGTTCTGCAAAACTCACTCTTAGATATGTTGCCTTATTGTTACATAATACTTTTGGGAAATGGGTTTTCAGTAGCAATTTCTTTTCTTTATTTGTAATGCTGATCCATGTAATATAGGAGAAATAATATCACATCAGTGTTCCAGAGCTAGTAGAAAAGTGAGCATCAACAAATGTTTTATAAATCTAAGGGAGTGCAATATTTTTCCTCCTGCCATTGTCCAGCACATTTTAGACCCTTCATTTTTTTCCCAAAAGTAAATCAACAGAGGGATATTATAATAACAGTTACATATACTATTCAGGGGTTGAATTTTCATCTTGAAATATTTCAACTTTGAAGCAGCTGTTTCAATTCTTTTGGATTCAAAACAAAATGCATCTTGACCTCAAAACAAAGCAAATCATTTTGAAATAATGCTTAGTTATTTCAAATGGCATCATTCTGAATGTCCCAGTCGTAAAAAACAATCTCAAAATAGGTCATTTTAACCCCGAAATGGCATTTTTAAATGACCTGAAAACTGTATATTCTGAAACTTGAGTTTGGGCTTAGAAGTCAGTCAGCTTCCATTACTGAGAATGGAGTTGAATCTGGGTTTCCCCATTTCTAGTCTATTACTTCATCACTATTCAACACTAGCTCTCTTTGGACTATTCTGATGTTTCCTGATTTGTGTATATAATATTTATGTGGCATTTTGTCTATTGAAATAACTGTATATTGAGTATGCAAAGTGATATAGGAAGAACAACAGGTTTTAGATTTTAAAAGCATGTCTTTGTTGTGTTCATAAATAACTCAAGGCAGAAGCATACATATTTCTCCTTCCTCCTCCTATTTTCCCCAAAACAACAATCCTGTCATGGAATGGGACAACTTGCTGCAGCCAACTCACCTTGGCCATCTTGCCACGGCCATCTCATGGCAGCCAACTCGCTGTGGGACAACTCATTGCTGGACAATTCCATACGGGATAACTCGACATGATAAATATTATCTGCCACTGTTTTTGAATATTATTTCTATTGACAAAAATGGAAATAAGGTAGAAGAAACAGTGGTGAATAACATTTGTTGCATGGATTGTCCAGCAGCGAGTTGGCTATGGTGAGATGGCTTCAGTGAGATGGCCGTGCCAGGTTGGCTATGGAAAAATGACCATGACAAGTTAACGGCAGCGAGAAAGCCATGACAAGTTGGCCATGGTGAGTTGTCCTTTGAACTGAGTTGGACTAGGAGAGAGGGTCTGCCCCAAAGTCACCGAACCAGCTTTCATGTCTATAACAGGACTAGAACTCACCATCTCCTGGTAATTGGCCCAAAGTCACCCAGCTGGCTTTCATGCCTAAGGCAGGACTGGAACTCACGGTCTCCTGTGATTGGCCAAAGTCACCCAAGTGGAATAGAACTCACAACTGCCTTACATATGGTACATTTTTAGCGCTGCATTTTTCTGCTTTTAATACTACAGTAGTAGCTCTGCAGAACAGAAATATTTCTCATTTTGACCTGGAAATGGCAGGAATTGGATTGAGGAACTTGTACAAAGAACATAGATCCTCTTCCCCTAAGCCAGGGGTAGGCAACCTTGGCTCTTTTATGACTCATGGACTTCAACTCCCAGAATTCCTGAGCCAGCCAAGCTGGCTCAGGAATTCTGGGAGTTGAAGTCCACGAATCATGAAAGAGCCAAGGTTGCCTACCCCTGCCCTAAGCTGTAAATGTTTCATACTTCACTTGCATTATTGCTTATTGCATTCATATTTTATCATTCCTCCAAAGTGTTAGGAATAACATGCATAGTCCTGGCCTCTAGAGTATTAAGTAGGTTCACCTGAGGCAGATGGCTATGATTTCATTTTGCTAAACAGCTACACACTTTTTGAATTATTCAGGTCTGCTTTTAGATAAGCTGATGGCAGCTGTTGCCGAAAGAGCAGCGTCTCTAATCATTAGGGTTAGGGGGAAAAAATGTTTGGGTCACTTTTCAATATAAACGTTAGACTTCCTGAGCTAATGTACAAAGTGGAATGCAAATGTCTTCATTTTTCACACTTCTCCAAATTCTGTGGTGCAATGCTTTCATTAAAAAAAACCACATATAAAGTGCACACATTATGGGAAAGGTCTGTGAAAGTCCAATATTAAAAGCAAATTGCTTGGAAAAATAATGTGCATATTAGAGAAGAACTTATTCAAGAATGCATTTTCATGAAGACTTTTTAAAAAATACAAACTGATGTGGAAAGAACATATTCCAACACTGTCCCAAAGGTGCTTTTTTTCCAAAAGGCAACTGGACTTTCTTGTGTTTTTTTTTTTGTTTTTTTTTTAAAATGTTTTGCTTCTCATCCAACAAGCTTCTTCAGTTCATACTGAATGGTAGGGAATGAATGAAGAAGCTTCTTGGGTGAGAAGCAAATATGCAAATATGTATGTGTCTCCATGTAATACAGAATGTTGATAAAGAAAGTAACACAAACACCATTTAAAAAATTGATTGATATATATGTTTAATCATGGTGTTACCACAATCTAAACATATTTAATTTATATCAGTGGCTAAAATGTACAACTTAAATATGAAGAGAAAAATTCAATATAGTTTTCTTGCTGTTTCGGGTGAAAAAAAATATTTTCTTCACTTTAATGATCATCAGTATTTCCACATTGCTTTTCAGATTAAGGGAAGTCTCGAAAACATTTGTAAATATATTTGGACAGATTTTATCAATTCACATACTTATATATTAGAATATATGTATTGTTGCACCCTGTTCTTCTTAATACACTGCCTAATCTATGCAGTTCCCTAATGCTTAGATGATCATATTCAGGGATAGTTAAATGTATTTTGCATCATAAAAATCTGGAAATCAGTGAAGGGAAGCTACAATTTCTTTCACATATGGACTTAGAAAGAATTTGATATATTCTTTATACCAAAATAATATTAAACTCTCTTCAAATTCTAGCTTATTTGTGCCTGGGTAAAACAGCAAGGTCTACATTTGCCTACCCCAAGACTAGATTAGTTATTTTGGCATGAACGCAGAAGATCTGATGGGATGTTTCCTAGATAGTAAAAATGTACAGCAGAAATGATTTAACAATTCATTGCCCAATCAATTGTCCAAGGCAGTTGACTGATTCTACTGAAGTGTACACCACACATACACTTTATCTGAGCAACACTATTAGCGTTCAACATCCTGTTTAGCAGGATAACTCCACATCTTTCTGTTTAATTGTCACTTACAAATTATTCATACTATTCATATTATTCATATCTATTTTGTTGGAATTTTGACAAAATTTCTGCCTGTCTCCTCAGATATTCCTTATAATGCTCCTCTATAAGTTTCATTCATTTTCCTCTATGAAAGCCTTGTTTTGTTTCTTTTTTTTAATTTAAGACCTGTACTGATGCATCCTCTACTGCCTGCATAATCTCAGACATGGATTTATGTCAACATGAGGCTGTAAACTGCTGTGAAAGCATTTGCAAGTTGGGTGGAATGTACATTACATTAGAAGAATCACATTTGTAATTTTTTTTTTAATCTTGTTCATTGTGCTTTTTGATCCTTTCCATTAATAAAAGACATTGTTTTTCTATGATTCCAAAGGAAAATTAAATCAAAATTATCAAACAATCTGAATTGGATACACACACTCACTTCTGCACAGATCCCCCCAGAGTGTCAGGAAAAAAACTTCCAAAGTTGGGGAGATAAATTATCTACTACCCATTTGATTATTTGGTGTTGGGTTTTGTTTGTTTGTTTGTTTGTTTTGGTAGAGGGGTTGCAAAAGTTATTTGACTACTAAAAAATGAAAGATGTATGAGATACTTCTCTTTTAAACAAGAAACCATTCTCGGTATATCAGAATTGCCTATAAATTAGGTGGCCTATTTGTTTTCTCTAGATTTTCTTGAGTGGTGTTTAATGTCATTTTTATTTTATTCATTATAAAAGCATTCTCCCACTTTCCATTAAAAGTAATCCCCAAATGACATACAATAAAACAGAACCAATAAAATGGTAAAAAAAAATATATCACACTACTTAAAGCCTAAAAAAATAGCATCATAAAAGCAAGAGCAATATACTAAATGACCAAGAAACATAAGTTCAACCAATAGCTTGGTCAGCTGACGCTAAAAGCTAAGAAGATTCCACATCAAGTGTAACTGAACAGGGAGACTATTTTACAGTTGGGGCACTTTTATCGAAATCATTCTCTATTTGGGTGTGAATGTCTATGCATTTGATAAAGTATTTTTTCTGGGTGGGCAAGCAAGAGAAAAAGTGATTGGGAAATATTCAGGTTCTAAGCTATGTATTCTGATTTTTTGCATTCAGTGTTTATCATTATTGTAAAAAGTCCTTAAAAAGGTTTACCTGCATCCTATTTTTTTTTCCTAAATGAAATAATAATATTGGATTGTTTACAATTAGGTATTTTTTTATCCCACCATTATTATTTTTAAACAAGTCAGGGAGGCAAACATAGCTAATAATCTTTCCTCCGCCTATTTTTCTCCACAACAACCCTCTGAGGTGAGTTGGCCTATAGGGAATGACTGGTCCAAAGTCACCCAACCAACTTTCATATTTAAGGAAGGACTAGAACTCGCAGCTCCCTGGTGATTGGCTCAAAGTCACCCAGCCAGCTTTCTTATCTATGGCAGAATTAGAACTCACTGTCTCATTATTGGCTTAAAGTTACCTAGCCAGTATTCATGCCTAGAGTTGGACTGGAACCCCATCTCCTGATATCAAACCAGGTTCCTTAACCACTAGACCAAACTAGCTCTACAATAGGTATTCTGAATTATTTTCACCATGACTGTTTATTTATCATTCAGTTTAGTCACTCTTTGAAGGGTCCATAAGTTGAGGATCCAGGGATTATTACTCAGCTGTCTATCACAACTATTGTGGACACACCAAGTGAAATCCTTTCAGGCCCTCAATGGCTCTAAATGTTTAGGATTTTATAACAAAATAATTTATGCCTCTTTTTTTCCAACTCAATCATTGTATGAGATCTCTAGTTAGGTAAATCTTCTACAGGACAATATCTTTGGAAAGAAGTCTATTCTCATTTTATTAAAAAAAGCATTTTTTTAAAACAAAATAACAAAAACACTCACTCTTTTTGAGAACTGTTGTGAGTACTACTGCTGTCTTCTTGTAGAGCCTCTGAAGAGGTGATAGGGTGACAGCTAACCTGCAGAAGAGGTGATGAAGATTTGGGCTGTAGTTCCTCAGGGAGACCTTGGACTCTCTTCCAGATCTCATGGCAAGCTTTATCCAAACTATCCTGGGGAGTGTTGTGGTGGATCCAGATATGTCTTGGGAATGGGCCTAGAGGGAAAGGGCCTTTGGGGTTGACTGCTGAACACTGAATATTGCTCATACTTGTCAGCATTTCACTTTGAACATCAAGAAGCAGGAAGAAATTTTTTACAAAATAGGAGAGTGGGCCATAAACTTTTTCTGTCGTCTGTACATGTTCGTTAATATAGTGTGACTTTTTTTAGATGGCCTAGAATGGAATGCATAGCAACAACCCTAGGTAGCCAAGTAACCATGGAATACTTGTAGGAAGCCAACTGATAGGGACAGCAACTGGATTTAGTCATATCGAGCCTCAAAGATCTAGCAAAAAGGGGAAGGTGATATTATGTTGTCTCTGAAGAAGCATAAACTACATATAGAGGCTGAAAGTAGGTTTACTTCCTCCAACTGATATATCTAGAGCATCTACTTGCAATCAAAGGTATTTTTTTTCCTTTTTCGGTTTTCCTTTTGATGGTTTTCAGATAAAAAATAGTAGATGCCTACTATATACTCAGAGGAACGATCCATTAAATCAGTCTTAACTATTCTTATTTACTATTACTGTTCATCTACACTCTGCAGTTAGAGATAAATGGAAGAAAATCAGGGGTGATGACTAGAGTGTTTGCTATGTACACATTAAACAAATATAGAAAAAAAGAAAAAAGAAATGAAAGGGATGGATGTGAGTTTATTGATAATTTGTTGGTGATGAGTTAAGCCAAACTCTTCATGAAGATATTCTGAGAAAAAAAGTGGAACCAACAAAATCTATTTTTCAGTGGCTTTCAAGGGGCAGTGGTCATTTCTTTAAAATGACCACCATAGTTGTGCCTTTAAGTAAAGATGGAGTGAAAACCAGATTGACAAATTACAAGTGGCTTAGTAAGGCATCATGCTCCAGAAGACCAGACAGGTCACATTACTCAAGTTCATCCAACTTCCTATTCTTCAAATAGGAAGATAGCAACTCAAGGCATGAAAACAATAATTTTGTATGCTTATTTAAAAAAACCAAAAAGATATGCTCTTTAGTAAAGTTCCTATTCAATTGTATTTGGAAGTACCCTCTTTGCAATTCTGCCTTTAATAGCTTCCTGTTTAGAATTATTTTGTTCAGAATATACTGTTTTGTTCAGGATACACTACTCCCTAATTAGAAGAATCTGACTTCAAAACTAGAGTTTTTATCAGGAACAAATTATGTCAAGTGAGCTAACCTAGGTTCTTATTTGTAACAATTCAGAATTAAGTCCCATGTGTCTTGACATTCTATTCTATTCTATTCTATTCTATTCTATTCTATTCTATTCTATTCTATTCTATTCTATTCTATTCTATTCTATTCTATTCTATTCTATTCTATTCTATTCTATTCTATTCTATTCCATATATTCTATTCTATTCTATTCTATTCTATTCTATTCTATTCTATTCTATTCTATTCTATTCTATTCTATTCTATTCTATTCTATTCTATTCTATTCTATTCTATTCTATTCTATTCTATTCTATTCTATTCTATTCTATCCTGTCTGTCTGTCTGTCTATTTATTTATTTGTGCTTTCAAGCCAGTGTTGATTCTTGACAACTCCCTGGACAAATCCTTGCAGTTTTCTTAGCAAGATTTTCACAAGTAGTCTGTCCTTGCCTGGTTCCTAGGGCTGAGAAAGACTGACCCAAGGCTTTATGCATAAAACAGGACTAGAGCTCACAGTCTCCTGGTTTCCAGACCAGTGCCTTAACCCAGGGGTCCCCAACTCCTGGTCTGTGGACTGGCACCAGTCCGTGGCATGCCAGAAACCAGTCCGTACAAACAAGTGAAGTCCCATCCGCAGGATGCAGGCAGTACGCAAAACCACGCCCCCTCTGGCCCACGAAAAAACCTCTCTCCACGGAAATGGTCCCTGGTGCCCAAAAGGTTGGGGACCTCTGCCTTAACTACTACACCAAACTGTCTCTCATAAATCTATAATATGCATTTATACAACATGCATATATAATGGTTACTCTTAATAGCAATTCAGACCAAACATAGATCAAATCTGCATATCATACTAAGCATAATACTTTAAAACAGGTAAATCCAACAATCCATTGTTGTTTAATATGGTCTGTGTGAACCTAGACACTGTAATATGCAACCAATAACAATACATACAAACCGTGGCTTCATGCAGCCTTTAAATCCAGCTACAGGCTACAGAGCAGTAAGTTCTATTGATTTCAGGAGGACTTAAATAAATTTACAATGGTTTGCAATTTACAATTTGTTATTTTTTATTTGTACTCATCTCATGCAGGGAAAGCTATTCACAGGACTCCGTTAATTTTAATTGGTAAAATTGAACCTCAAGCAGAGGAGGGAAATATCATATTGTTCCCAACTTAAAAGCATAATAGTTTGGACACATTTCTGGGCAACTGTGTTCCTCCGTTTACTTGTCCCTGTTTTGACTGTAGGTGGCAATGCAGAGCAATATTATTTTGTTGTTTTTTTGTTGTTGTTTTTTGTTTGTGGACAATGTCATGAAAAGCGGACTTTTAAAGCTTCTGTATTATGTGACATGTTTACACTGATAAGGGAATAATATTTGTGGTTCCATTTTCTTTTCATTTTGCACACACATACTTATATTTTTTTTAAAAAAATAAACTAGGATTTAAGGATCAGCAATTGCTCAAAAAAATTGTTATACATCTAAAGTACTAAATGTTATATGAAACGATCCTACCTCCCATCATTTTCAGAAAGGGAATGATACAGAAAACCGGGAAAAAAATGATCTTATTGGAAATAAGTCTTCAAAACTAAAGACAAAAAAATGAGAGGAAATGGTTATTAAATACCACCCCAAAAAACAGCACTAAATATGGGTGATTTTATCAAGTACTTATGAGTGATTAGTCTAAACAGGAAGCTATTAAAGGCAGAATTGCAAAGAGGGTACTTCCAAATGCAATTGAATAGTAACTTTACTAAAGAACATTGTTTTTGGTTTTTTTAAAATAAGCATTATAGAAAGATATTAGCTGAGGAGCAAGTCATTGCCAGATAATACAGCAAGGTTGTTTCTGTTGAATTTCTATACTGTTCTCAGCAAGCTATGAAAATCCTACAGTCTGACAGTTTTAAAAGAATCCAAGCAAAGATAGAAAAATGAAGTTGCCGGTCTTAGGTTTAACTTTTTAATAAAATGTTTACTCCTACTTCTTGGGTTCTTTGAATGAAGAAGTAAAACATAAAACTAACACGCACGTTTTCTCTTGAAAATGTTAAACCACATAAGATTGGAGGGGTGATAGACAAAGTCTCATTTATCTCCTTATTCTTCTCTGAAATGGCAAAACTCTCTGGCATTGATCTTCCTAGTGGACAACTTTTTCTTTCTCCAAGATGTCCCAATTAGCTGTTGTGATGTAGTATTGTTGAGGTGGGGGTGGGGGCTTCTGGAAAACCAATGGCTGTAGAGGGAAACATCTTCAGTGGCAGGGAAGGGGCAGCTGGCATGGGCACTGCAGGCAGGATGCTCACTCACTTCAGCACCCTCCCCAACCCTCTGGGGCTCCGTCTGCCATTTTGGTGGCTGTGTGGGCAGAGCTGCAAAGGGGTCCAGATGGCTGAAAGCGCCAGTAGTCTGGCTCAGAAGTGGAGTGAAAGGGAAGAGGAGACGAGTGGGTGGGGCCTTAACTAGGACTTATTTTGGGGGTAGGGCTTATGTTAGGCCCATCTCCAAAAATCAAGCTAGGTCTTATTTTCGGGGAAACACGGTATATAAAAAAGAAAAGAATGGTAACCATTTTTTTCTTTTTTATATATATATTTTTAATAAAACTTTTAAACAAAGAGATAGAAACTAACACAAACAATATAAAATAAAGAAAAAAGAAACATGCAAGCAAAGAAAAACAGCTGAAGAAAAATAGAAAAGGAAAAAAGATATATAAACAAGTGGGTTCCAATATACTTCACAGCAGTTATAAATATAGATATATTTTAACCTCTCTCTCAAAAATTACATCTTATTGTTCTTATTCCTATAATCTATCCTGTCTAATCATCAAAACCATAAATCACAAGTTGATTTTTTCATTTTTATGGTAAAAGTCCGTAAGAGACTTCCAATCACCAATAAACGTAAAAATGTCTTTTCTCCAATCACAGAAGTCAATTTATCCACTTCAGTCAGCCAACTTCAACTATTCCTCTATAGGGGTAGTGTTGATTTTTTCCATCTTTGTGCACACAGTAATCTTGCTATAGTAATCATATACTGAAATAAACTTCCATGGCTTTTTTCTGACTATTTATCTATTCATCCTAAAAGGAAATGTTCTGGCTTCAATTGCATATTGATCTCTAAAACACTCTGTATCAATGTATATATTTAAATAATTTTTTACCATTTGTACATGTCCCCCAAACATGATTAATTATCCCTTCATGTTGTTCATCCATTTGCAATGTCTTTTATATGTTTTAGTTAATGGTATCATGTACCAATGATGCATTATTTTATCAAAAATCTTTTTGAGATCATAACACAATTAAATTTCAACTCTTTCAGCCATACATTTGTGTATTTTCACATACATGTTCATCATCAATAAAAAATTATGTTTCAAATTCTGATTTACTTTGCTCTATACCCTAGTTATTTTATTCATTTTAAATCTTTCAAAAAACTGTAAATGAAAGAACGATTGACAACTATATCCTTCTTCTATCAATTATTCTCTTGGTTTGATTTTAAATTCCCCTTGATAAATGGTTGAAATTACCTATTAGAAAATTATTTTTATCTAATTTTCTCTTTTATAACATGCTTTTTGAGCTGAGATCCATAAAGGAATTTTCAGGCACAACCAGGTTTTATATCTATTTCATATTCTCAATATGGCACTTCTAATAAAAATGTTAAAGTCCAGATTGATTTTAACTTAAACATATCATAAATATCCATGACATCCAAACCTTAGTTCTTTATCTTCTAACTGTAAATTTTGTTTCTCAGCAACATCCATTATTTCATTCAGACCAAGCGAGAAGCAAAATCCAATTTCAAATCTGGTAAACCCAATCCTTCTTTTTTTGTTTGCATATGGTAACCTTTAATATTGAACTGTGTTTTTCCCTTTACCATATAAAATTTAGATATGTCATTTTGCCATTGTTTAAATGGTACATCTGTTTTCAAAACAGGTAATCATCTGAAACAAAAACATCAATCTTAGCAAAACATTCTTTTTCATCATAGAAATTCTCTCCAGCAGTGACAATTTTAATGTCTCCTATCTTAACATGTCCTCCTTTACCCATGTCTTCACATAATTATTTTGAAATAACATACAATTCATATTTGTCACAGTAAATACCCAAGTATTTTACCTTTTCCCTCAATGTTAAAACCAGGTTTATTCCCTCAGTTCCATTAGATCAGTTGATCTAATATCATATTTTTGTTACTATCTTTGTCTTCTGATATTAATCTTGAGTCATATTAATAAATCAAATTCCTTTAATTATCCCATTAGTTTCTTCTTCTTCTAGTGGTTCTTCCAAAATTAACACTAAATCATTCATGATTGCCCTTAACTCATTCATTTCTTTTTAAAATCTTAACTCCCATAATTTTCTGATCTTTTATTTATTTATAAAAGTTATAGGTCGCCTATCTTATCTCAAGGTAAAACGTGCCTTAAATACAGGTGTCAAACTCACCGCATCACGTGACGTGTCGTGACGTATCGTGACTTTTTTTGCATTGCCAGAGCTGGGGTGGGCGCGGCCTCCATATGATGCAACAGGCCCGCAGACCAGCAGTTTGACACCCCTGCCTTATAGGAAGCAAAATGGGCAAAAATAGAGATAGTAAACATGCTTTTGTCCCTTTCTGAATCTCACAAGGTTTTGCTAGTTTTTCATTAACATTTATTTGTGCTTTCTGAGAAGTATAAATCAAACTTACCCCGTTTAATAAAATTATCTCCAAGGTTCATATATTCTAGAACTCTAAACACAGAAATCTAACTGAAATTATCAAAGGCTTTCTTTGCATCTAAGAATATGAATGTATGTTGTTTTCATTAAGTTACCCCAAATATTCCAGAATATTAAAAACATTTCTAATATTATTAATGGTATAACACTGTAATAGAGTCACCTCAAAGCAAGGTAGGTGGAAAACAAATTTAATAAATGAATAATCACATAGTTTAAACCCACATTGATCTTCATGAATAAAATCCTGTAAAATTATTTTCAATGTTTCAGCCAAAATTGTGGTAAACAGTTTGCAATCATTATTTAATAAACATATTGGTTGACAAACCTTATCCCTTTTAATAAGTTATATTAGCCTTTTTTTCCCAACTATCTGGAATCTTTCCATTCTACAGAATAATATTTATCACTTGCCGTTAAGATTGGATAAGGTTATCTGCAAAACATTTATGGTAAGAGACCAGCAATCCATCTGGACTCATCTAAAGCCTTTCCTATTTTATTTTATTTTTTTTATTAGCTACACACAACTTCTTTGTTGTTATAAGTCCATTCAAAAGTTGTCTGATTGTCCGTAATTTTTGGTAAATTCTATTAGCAATCATCCATTTTCCCAAAGAAATGTCTTAACCTAGATAATTGTCTCTGTGAAAGCTTAACGATGAATTATAGTTGTCATTCCTGGAGATTTTTTTTTTTATTTTTTTTTAATCTCATCTAAAATAATTTACATTTCTGTTTTCAAATTTACTATTCTGTTATATAAAATACCCTCTCAGAAAAGCTTTACTTGAATCCCAAATTGGGTAACCTCTCTTTTCCATACTCTGCTGAAATCATATCGTATATCACATCATATCATAATCCATCCTGTGAAATTGGTTGTTTTCTTTCAAATGTTTCATTACACAAATAGGTGCTAGAATGGAATGGAGTTTGTTTTATCTTTATATACAATAACTTGCCCTGTCAGTGTTGGTGGGAGTGTTGCTTTCTCCTTGGTTGTTCCTTGATTGGCTTATTGTTTACTGCTTTATTATTTGTCTGGTGTTAATCCCTGCTTATCTAGGTGTTGATTGCTGGCAAGGAGATGTTCTATCTTTTTATTTCCTTTTCAGTTTTTTATTGTATCTTTTTAATGGTAAGTTGTTTATCGTTATGTGCTTGTTGATGGCTGGTTTGTCTGAGTGCCAAGCTTTCAGGAATACCCTAGCATTTTTGGATGTAGCTTGGTCTAGGATGCTTATAAGTTTACAGTTGAAACCATAGTTAAGTCTGTCCATGTGTTGTGAAATTCTATCACTGAAGATGTTACCTAGCTAGGTAATAAAACATCTGCAAGAAAAGAACCAAACTCAGAGAGCATCAAGGGCTCCAAAGTTCAACCCTGAACTACATACATTTTCATCTCTTGGTACAATCTGTCCTGATGGGACTCATTTTCAACAGAGCTGTGAAGAACTTATATCTTCCCAATATGCAAACCTATCAAGCTATTATAATTCAATGCATTTTTTTAATCTGTACACTAATGTGATAATGGTATACATGAGCTTTGCATATGTGTTATAAGGACTTGCATCCCAATTTGGATGCCCCATCTACTCTAAACCAACCCTGCACCTCAATTCCCAAATTTCCAAATTCCACCTTCTCAAAAGTCCAAATTTCAGGAAAATAGACAAAACTACATCGGGGAGAGAGTAAGGATTGCTGTGCAATCTTCATGGTTCCCTGCTAATTTGTACCAAACATATCTTCATATCACCTAAGGGAAATCAACTGTAGAAGAAGGTAATTACTTTGCTCTCTATGCTTATGGTTTTTCCAGATGAATGCTGTTGGCCATTTTGAGGCGCTGAATACTGATCTATATGGCTTCTTGGCCTGAGAGCAGAGTGTTGCTGCTGTACCTTGAATGAGAGAGTATGAGTGCCAGGGGCCACCATGATTTTACTCTGGAGCAAATCTTAGATTAACACAGGAATAGCTTGCTTCAGCGACTCTCTCCCAGTGTAATTAAATGGCAGCCATTCACAGAGAAAAGACAAAGCTAATGAAGGGATTTTTTTTCCCACAGTCTTCTAACTATTACCACTAACATTGTACTTCTTTTTGCTTTCTCTGAGTAGAACAGAATACTATTGAATTCACATATCACTTTACAGCATGGTTTAACTGTGAAGCAAGCCAGACACTACAATTTCCATCATACCTTAAGTCAAGTTTCCACTGCATCATCAAACAAATCAACTCAGAATTCTCATTTGAGGCACAATTGGCCAGGTCAAAATCTTAATTTTGGACACATTATACAAAAAAAAAACCTCTAGCTGTCTGAAAAAGACAGTAATGTGGGAAAGGTGGAAGGAAAAAGAAAGAGGATGAGAGCAGCAAGGTGAACAGACTTTGTCAATGTTTGCAGCAGTTGACAGATGAATGGATTGTTAGAAGACCTGAAAGACCAGGTTAGGGACAGATTGTCATGATGGAACTCTATCTAGGAGGCAACACCAACTCGATGTCACACAACCCAGGACAAGATGATCAAGGGCTGTGTCCCAGTATCTTGTTTTTCACTGTACAATCATTTCAGTGGTTTGAAGACTCTCTTATTTCCTCATTCTTCTTAAAATTCCAAGGAGGACCTCACAGTGATGGGAAGGGTTGGTAATACCCACTTCGGCAGTTCCTTCTCCAGCAATGAAGTAAGCCTCAAGAAACCATCGAGATAAATTCAAAGTGGACTTTCCAGCCCCTTGAGACTATGGCTAAGAAAAACAGCAGCCTTTTCCATTGGGGAAGGAAACGTTCGAGAAAAGCGCAAGGCAGATTTGGCACGGGGTTAATCTCCACTCCAGTGTCTTGACTTTTTACGAGCCGCCTCCTCTGCGCTTCTCCGATTTTATATGACATGTATCAGGGGGTAAAATCCCCTTTTCCATCCCCCTAGCCCAGGCACCCTCCGGGGGCTACCTGGCGCTGCTCGCGGCTCCGCTCATCGGCGCGGCTCCGAGGAGTTCGGGAACCCGCCAGGAACGCGCCAAGGAGGGAGGCCAGCGTCCCCAACCTCCGCCCGTGCCGGTATCTTTCCGGGAGCCTGGGCTAGCACGCTGACTCTCCGCGAGGGAGTGCCCCTCCTTTCCACACTCACTGCACGCCGAAAAGGGTTTTGAGCCGCTACCGTCTCGCACCCATCCCTCTCCATCCGAATTCGCGTTAGTCTCCCACTCCGGCCAAGTTGGACAAGAACAGTATTCAAAATCAGGGGAGCTTAGGTATTGGGGCTTGGGAGGGGGAGGGGGGGAGGCTCATTTTCCTCGTCCGCACTTGCGGGAGTGGCGAGGGCGGCCTCCCCGCGGAAAGGCCGCTGCAAAAGGCGCGTTGGATTCCGAGGGTGTCTCTAGCAAGGGCGCTGGAATCGAATTCAGCCCGGGGTGGCGGTGGCGGGAGGAGAGGCAACTCCATTCACGGCGCGATCTTTCCTCCCACCCGCCCCAAAGCAAACCGAGCACTCCGCGGCGGTTTCTTTCAAAGAGGGGCCCTCTTTGAGCAGAGAGGTGAAGGGGCGCCTCGGCGAGCGGTGCGAAAGAGATTTGGGGGGGCACCTTCTTCCCCGCCTCCTGCTCCCCCCCCCCCTTTCCGCAGCAATTTCTGCTGCTTTCACTAATATGAAAAGGCTGGAGTCTTGAGATGCTGGTAGGTAGGGCGGCAGTGCAGATCGCGAAAATGACACCCTCAACTCCCCCCCCAGCAAATTTTGAAGAGGAGGCCGAACCTCCGAGGCGAGGTGACTTGTTTGAACATTGGCAGAAAGATTCAGCAACAATAACAACGACACAATACTTCGTAGTGCTGGGAGCTTGGGGTCTGAAGCTTTTGCTTTACAACCTGCTGCAATTGACTCAAATGCAGAGCTCGCTCCGTCCACCCCAACAGGGAGACTCTCTTCAGTTTCCCGTTGATACGCGCGTTGGCTCTTGTCCCTTTTCCTCCAGGATCCGCCAGAAGCAGCGGAGGCGGAAGATACATTTACACAAAAATAAAATAAACAAGAATTTAAAAGGCGGAAGCCAGAGAGATTTTGCACCATCTATCTCCCGCAAGGTGGATTTAAGGTTAATTTCCTTCTGTTGAGTGGGGAAAGAGAGGCGGCGGGTAGGGTGGGGGGCAGAACGATAGAAGCCTCTTAGCAACCCATCCAAATTGAACTCCATCACCCCCCCCCACACACACACACACACTCGTGTTCCTAATTTAGCATTTTATTTGTGTTTTATTTTTTCCAAAGGCAGATCTTTAAAAAAAAAAACTCTCCAGGGTGAATCAGTGATTAATCACTAAGGTCTTAGAAGTATAATTCTCTGAGGAGTTTCCGATAGTCCAAGACAGTACTTAAAAGTATATAATAATATTAAAAGAAAAACGGGGGAAGAAGGGAACTGGGAGGGGGAATAGAGTACCAGTTCTCTCCCCAAGCTCCTGGTTGATTTGGTTTAGTCCAGCTGCAGCAGCTGGGAGGAGGGAACACAGAGGCTGTCTATACATTCGGATTTTTCCTCCTAGAGAAAAAAAACCACCCCACCTTATTATATTAATCTTATACATGTGCATAAGATTAAACAAGGGCCATCCTCCAGAACCCCCAAGCTGGATACTTCCCTTTCCTCCTCCGTTAGATTCCTCCACTGATCAAAGAAAGGAGGGGGGGTTGAAAAGGAAGAGGAATCCAGACCAATCACCCACCTCCCTCTCTCCCCCCTCCTCCTCCTGTTCCCTCCTTCTCTTCCAAGCGAATCAGCCCCCCAGCTCCTGTTTGACATGCAATCCTCTTTCGGTTGGGACAAGCCGGCATGCCGCTGCAGCTTTAAACGGAATTGGGGGAAATTGGGGATTTTTGCTCTCATGACGGTGGAAGTGAGCTATTGGAGCCGGATTTTACTGCTCTCGGTGGGGGTTTTGGCAACAACAGCCACCGGTAAGTGGGGTTCGAGGAAGACGGTTAAGTTTTGGGGGGGGGATCTTGTGGGGTAAAGTCGTAAATGTATGCGCCGGGGCTGACCACATCTCTCCTTCCCCACGACCAATGGATGACCCATCAGTTTCTTTTCTACTCTTTATCCGCATTTTTTTTTTCAAGGGAGAGAGCGGTAGAATTGAGAATCCAGGGGTCTTGTTTCAGGGAAGCTGCGTGAGCTTCCTTGGCAGTTTTTAGTACATTTTGCTTCTCATCCAGACTGTTAAAGTTTGCAAGGATAGGGCATCTGAGCAACAATTTTCAAAGGGTAATTTCTTTCCCTGGATGAGCGTGAAGGTGGGTGAAGAATGGATGCAAGCCCCTCCAGAATACCGTCTGTAGAATTGATTTTTTTCCTTTGGGCTGGCAATTTGCAAAACTGGGAAAAACATTATATGAAGAAGATAAACCTCCCTCCGGATGTCTTTATATTTTTTGTTATCTAACAAAAGATTATATTTGAGAAAACTCTAATTTTTTGTAGGGCAGTGAAAGTGATACAACACATCCAAGACATCTTCACACAAACAAACCAGCCCCCCTCCCCATTTTTACTCAGAATAGAATTAAGGCCTTGACTTTTCTAATAATTTTCCACCTCCAGAATAGATTAAAAAGGAAGTAGGGGGTTTCTCCTACCTTCCTTGCTGCAGAAGCTGGCAAAGGCTGAAGTTTGATTTCTTGACAAGTGTTATTGAGCGAAGAAAGAAGGGACAGTTGGTTTCTCTTAAAGGGTGATTTTATGCCTGCAAGAGGTTGGACTAATTAGAATTTCTTCACAGATGGATGCATTGGGGAAATCTTTCTTCCCAGGTCTTTGACTTCTTTTCTGCCCCTTTCTAAAGTGATCTGGCCACAATCCTGAACACAAAAATGTGAAGGAGCTGAAGCTCTACCAGATGCAGTGCATTTTTACTTCAGTGTAAGGGGAGGTTGGATGCCATGTGTGGATGTATTTTTACACATCATTAGGTCAACTTTGTGATTGGACTGAAAAACAACTGAGGTCTTTCATCCTGGGAGAGTCTCTCCCAGAAGACTTGGGTTGACAATCAGCTGTTTGTTTGGGGTTATCTTTGGGAAACTCTCATAAAGATGACATTGGAAGGTAAAGAGGAGAGCGAGTGAACTCAGTTAAGGACAGAATCTTGTTTTTGACCGGCAGTGTCTATTTTCTTGCTTTCTGAGATGTCTGGGCTTATTGAGAGAGGAAGCAGTCAAACCTTTGTATCCTACAAGTGGGATGCTAGTTAGATGCAGTTACTGGAATACTTCAATTTGCCTTCTCATCCTCTTTTGCCTCATAGTTTCTCCATTTGTGGAGAATCCGGTTTTAATTTCTTTGGACACTTTATTGTGTTCTGTTTTTGCCAAATGCTCCTGAAACTAATTTTTTTTTTGGCAAAATATTTGGATTGTTGTCCCAAAGGTGCTTTTTCAAGAGGCAACTGGACTTTGTTTTTCTTTGAAAATATTTCACTTCTCCAAGAAGCTTATTCAGCTCTGACTGGATGGTGGGGAGAAAGCTGAAGAAGCTTCTTGGATGAGAAGTGAAACGTCTTCAAAGAAAAACAAGAAAGTCCAGTTGCCTCTTTAAAAAGCATCTTTGGGACAACCATGACCTAGATGACTGAGAATCTCCATAGACAATTTGATTGTTGCATTTTACTACTTTGATTACCTATTTATCATTCTCCAACACCAAACCACTCATCATTTCCAACTGTATATCTCTGCTTCCTTGGGGGTGATCAGATTTATAGTCTAGCATCACAAGGAGAATAGCAAATTAGAGGAGTCTGATCTGTTCCTATAGATCAGTCACACCTTGATGGACTTCATTTGGGCTGGTGAGCTGTCACTGTCTAGATCTTCATTCTCCTCTAAAAGTCTCATTTTGCTAGAAACTGGTTACTTGGGGTTTGATTTTTTTTAAAAAAAAAAAACTTTCCCTATTTTTAAGGATGGATAAGATATTCTAAGTTTCTTAAGTTTTCCAAGCAGATTTGTCCCTTCTGTTAAAAAGAATGCAGTTATTATTTCATACTTCACTAACTGCTGATTTGATAATCCTATTTCTGTTATTCTAGTGCACTTTTTGATTTTTTAAAAACCTTTGGTAAAATGTCAGAGCTTTGTTATATTGGAGCAAACCTGAAATTTCACTCATATTGATTATGGGATGCCTGCTTCACCTGCTTCTTTTCTCTGGAGACCCTCCCCCATTATTAGAGAGTAATGACCATGACTGTCCAAAGTGTGGCACTACAGGTGTGTGAATAACGCTACTGGAAATAGTGGTTATATGTATTAAATGGTTGTATCTAAGTATATATCTAAACTCAGTCACCTTGCTAGTCTATTAATCTTTTTCATCTAATTGGTAACATTTGTCAGTAATTCCAATTGTTCACTGAAAGTGGGATAGAAAGGTAGAATATTGCCATTTAAAAAAAAACATACTGTATTTTCTAGAGAAAATTGTAAGTCTCATCAGATATGTAGACTGTTTATTATGAGTTAGCAATAATGATAAAGTTTCTTATTGCATAAGGAGTATTTCTCTTATCAAAGGAAAAGGTTATTTCTGTTTTGTTAGATTCTTTAATATTGTAAAATACAATGTATTTTTTTTTAAATAAAGCCATGAAGGGGCAGTGCTTTTCATTGGACTGATAATCTAGCTCCATCTCTGACTCCTGTGAAAAATCTGCTGTCAATTTCCCTTGCTGCAGCTTATCCTTTCAAATCATAAGTTGTCTCTAAAGATATTATTTGTTACACAGCTGCTGTAAATGGATTTGAATCCAAAGCAAACCCATTGCTTTCATTGACTTCTGTTCTTACTTTCTAACAATAGCCCTGTGAGGTAGTGTGATAGAACAGTGAGCAACTCTGGAGTCAAAATGAATAAAAATAAGCTGCCTGAGACACATGATTTTTTGACCCTTGTGAATAGGGCCACTCAGTCAGCCTAACAGCCTCGTTTGACTTGGTGCGGTAAGGTAAAATGTATGAGATATGACCAAGAATGGGTTCAGTCCTCATTTATTTTTAACCATGATTTGTTGAACATATTATTGTTGGGTGGTTTCCTTATTGCATTAAAACATAAACCATCTAGAAACTACAGTGGCTGGTTTCATACTGCATGTTAAACCAAAATCAACAATGATGCTATGATTTAACAGGATGTTATAAAGCACAATCAACTACTGTAGCTCCCTTTCTAAATGAAGTTTTGTTGTTGTTAGTTGCGAAGTCGTGTCCGACCCATCGCAACCCCATGGACAACGTTCCTCCAGGCCTTCCTGTCCTCTACCGTCTTCTGGAGTCCATTTAAGCTCACGCCTATTGCTTCAGTGACTCCATCCAGCCACCTCATTCTCTGTCGTCCCCTTCTTCTCTTGCCCTCAATTTTTCCCAGCATTAGGCTCTTCTCATTAGGTGGCCAAAGTACTTGAGTTTCAACTTCAGGATCTGGCCTTCTAAAGAGCAGTCAGGGTTGATCTCCTCTAGGACTGACCGGTTTGATCGCCTTGCAGTCCAGGGGACTCGCAGGAATCTTCTCCAGCACCATAGTTCAAAGGCCTCAATTCTTTTGCGCTCAGCCTTTCTTATGATCCAACTTTCACAGCCATACATTGCAACTGGGAAAACCATGGCCTTGACTATACGCACTTTTGTTGGCAGGGTGACGTCTCTGCTTTTAAGTATGCTGTCTAGATTTGCCATAGCTTTCCTCCCCAGGAGCAAGCGTCTTTTAATTTCTTGGCTGCAGTCCCCATCTGTGGTGATCTTGGAGCCCAGGAAGATAAAATCTGTAAATGAAGTTTAAATTGTTAGTAATCTTTGCTAAATAAACCAACATCTCATCTTTGCTATTGGGTACTGAGTTTCTATGCAGACTTGAATAAGCTGGAAAGGAATAACCACAGGAAGAATATTCTTATGGTTAGTCAATACTTTCCTGTGGGTTGTTGGTGTTTTTTTTTTCCCCATCTGAACTGAAATGAGCCACTTAAAGGAGGATTTGGGTTTGTGGTTTGGGATTGGATCTGAGCTACATATTTTTTTCTAGTTTCTGGTAGTTAAAGGACAGTTAAAACCCTTCTCTTGTAGAATTGCTAGAACAATTTCCTGCACTTTGGAATATTTATTTTGAGAAACTCCTTTATAGCCAGTCATCACATTGTAGCATGACCAGAACCAGAAAACGTACAGAGCCCCTGTGCAATACAGCAACTCTATTTAGCTCTGGACACAGCTAAGAAAAGGCAGGCTCAGTGGGATAGGTTGGAGTCCCTCATATGCTCAGCCTCAATTCTGTGCTTAAAAAACCCATTTTGGTATGTGTAAATTTAAAGAACAATCAAAGGTGTTTCGGGGTGTTAGGATAGAGATCGTTTGTGCCTTATCTCCATCTTAGTTTATAGTCATTATGTGACTGATGTTGCATAATTAGGGAACTGGGAAGCGAAGAAGTGTCTTCTTGTTAGTCCTTATCTTCATACCTCCTATATTTCACTCATTAGGATGACAGCCACTTTTCTAGTTCTGTCTTAATGGCACTTGCATTTCTCAGTTCTACTCAAGGTGCAAAATTTATATGGGCTGACGCAGCCCAGAAGTGTTTCAAATTGTTAGCATCCTTTTTTAAAAAAAAACAATAGGAGTAAAGCTTCTTTCTCTGCTTTTTCACATTCTTTGTCAAAATTTGTGAGTTTCCTGCTTAGGCTTTGGAGCATATTCACTTTTGGAGTGTAATTCTACACATGCTACTTTCAGATGGTCTGTTCTTCAAGCCAAAAAGGTTATAAAAACTTATGCTTGTGTAACAAAAATATTCAAACAAAATATTCCAAGTCAACTCTCAAGTAAACAAATTGCAAATTAGGTTGTAAGGGGAAGAAAAAAATGCTAAATTTCCCCATGGTTTTGGCTGTGTGTGTGTGTGTGTGTGTGTGTATGCACATGCAAGGTGGATATAATCATTTATTATCCAGTTTTGTTTTTTACATACTGATTGTTGGAATGTGAAGAGACTCTGGATGTGCTTTTTCAAATCCCACAGACAACATGCTGATTCTACTCTGTAATAAGGTAGAAAGAGATCTGATTAACTGAATGTTTTCAGTTAGATTGAAGCTAATTATTTACATTGTGGAAAAAATAAAAAATGGAGACAAGCTGTACTTTTATCTTCTTCTTGCAGGTACTTTTTCTTTTAATTGTGTAAGTCCTCTTAATGAGCTTTTTGCCAGTTTGGTACCTTTCAGATGAATTGGACTTAATTATTATCATTGGCCATGCTGTTTAAGAATGATTGGGGTGTATATGTGTGAAAACCAGCACATCTGGGGGTGACTTGCAAGATTCTTTTATTGTAATAGAAGTAACTTCCTGTGGAGTTGATTCCTTGGTCTGAACTGCAGAGAGAGAGACAGACAGAGAGAGAGAGACTGGCCCAAAGTCACCCAGTCAACTTTCATGCCTAAGGTGAGACTAGAACTCATAGTCTCCTGGTGATTGACCCAAAGTCACCCAACAGCTATAATGCCTAAGGAGGGATTAGTACTCACAGTGTCCTGGATTCTATTAATCCCCAACCTGGCCTTTCAGATTTTCCAAAGGTGTATCCATCACCACTGTAATTGAGGATAAGAACAGAGCCTCCAAAACTTATCCAATGCCTCCCCAATGTTTCTACTAGGTTATCCATGTTTCAGTTCTTGTATTCTTTTACAGTGCATATGTTTATTTTTAAACTATAAAAAGACATACATCCATGCTAACATACCAAATTCATTAGAGGAAGAAAAATTATGTGCAAAAAAACATACCTTAGTTATTTTTATAAGTGTGTGTGTGTGTGTGAACACATTTCTCTTAATATTCGCTTTTATGTAATATTCTATATAGAAAACAGAACATTAGGAGAAAAATGCATGGATGGATGCATGTATTTTATGAACCAGCTTTGTTGGCTGGGTAAGCTTACAAACTGAAGGATAGTGTGAACAGATTTGGGAAAGAGATAAATGATATGAGACTGTTTTCCATCGATTCAAATTATCTGAGCTAGCTATGCTCTAGCTATGCATACTTTAATTAAATACTTATTTAATTAAACAATAAACAGATTAAGCAACACAATAGCTGTGTGCAAACCACAAAGGCCGCAAATGGTGATCATATGACCCCGTGGATGCTGCAACTCTTATAAATACTTGCTGGTTGCCAAGCGCCTGAATTTTGATCATATGATTGTGGGGATGCTGTGATGGTTGTAATGTGTGAGGACCTGATGTAAGTCATTTTTTTCAATGCTGTCATAACTACAAACAGTCATTAAATGAATGGTGGTAAGTCAGCCATATTTAAACAAATTTATTTATTTAAAAGAATTTTATGGCCATCAATCTTAAAACACAATTTTGGGTGGCTGACAACAAACCATGGGATTTCTATGAAGAACAAACCCTGTCGTAGGCTGTTTCTTTGAAGATAGAAGTTAGCAATTGCAAGCACCTTGAGCAATCCAATTCTACTGATAGGATGTTATACCAGAAGCGAGCAAGAGAAAACAGTGCTAGTGGGGACTGGATTTAGTGTTAGTATCACTTTATAATGCCACGGTAAGACCATATTTGGAATACTGCATCCAGTTTTGGTTGCCACGCTATAAAAAAAGATGTTGAGACTCTAGAAAGAGTGCAGAGAAGAGCAACAAAGATGATTAGGGTATTGGAGGCTAAAACATATGAAGAACGGTTGTTGGAATTGGGTATGTCTAGTTTGTTGAAGAAAAGGACTAGGGGTGACATGATAGCAGTGTTCCAATATCTCAGGGGTTGCCACAAAGAAGAGGGAGTCAACTATTTTCCAAAGCACCTGAAGGCAGAAGAAGAAGCAATGAATGGAAACTTATCATGGAGAGAAGCAACCTAAAAATAAGGAGAAACTTCTTGACAGTTAGAACAATTAATTAGTGGAACAACTTGCCTCCAGAAGTTGTGGGTGCTCCAACACTGAAGGTTTTTAAGAAGAGAATGGATAACCATTTGACTCAAATGTTATAGGGATTCCTGCCTGAGCAAGGGGTTGGACTAAAAGACCTCCAAGATCCCTTCCAACTCTGTTATTCTGTAATTTTGTTATTCTGTTAGGCCATTAGGATAGCTGAAGTTGGAGTTTTAATTTGGTGGCTGGTGTTTGATATTTACTTGATTCCCAAAACATTTTTTTGTAAAAAAAGTTGCTGACCAGGGTATCAGATCTCAGAGCACCTTGGTTTTATCAAATGTTTGGCATGTTTGCAGTGCCTTCATAGAGTACACTGCTGCTTCCCCCAGCTATATTCTTTTATGGTGACAAAAGGCTACAGTTTTAATTTTTCACAGTGCCCTTGGTGATGCTTCACAGGGACATTGTGAACAATCAAAGTAATTGGTATTACAAGGTAAAGGTTTGGTGGGTCAGGAGACATCATAAGGTCCTTGATCAGGATCCCTCCACTCCAAGAATCCCAGACCCACTTTTCTTCAAGTACAAAGGAAAGTAGACCAAGTGAATAAGTTGTATGAGAATGAGGATTTATCTTTGTAAGAGATAGTCCATAACTCTCTGCATTCCATATGACACAACACATTTCACCAGCCCTAAATACTTGGTGAGATTGAGATTATGCTTTTCCCAAAAGCGCTTTGGGAAAAACACTTTTGGGACAACACTGACCTGGATGACTGAGAACCTCCATAGACAATGAGATTTGCTTTCTTTTAAGAAAAGATAAAGATCAAATAAAAAGCACAGAATATCTGCTTTCTAGATCCAAGTTGACTTTCTGATATAATCCGTTTTAAAACAAATCACATTAGATTAATCATCTGGGGGTTTTTTTTTTCTGCCAAAACACTTAAAAGGGATTAAAGTAAAATGTTTGTAATTAACAACTGGGAAAAAGAGGCTCCTGAAGAGCTGGATGAGAGTGGAATTCTTAGTATCCCTCACCATTGGCCATACTGTCTGGGATTGCTAGGAGTTGTGCTTAAGTCACAGCCTTCTAATATCGAAATGAGATAATACAAAAAGGTTGTCTGACGTGGTATAAGGCAGTATCATATGTTCTACCTTTCTGTATAGCAAGGAGCTGGGCTCATTTTCTAGATGGTACCTGGGATTGGAAAGAAACCATTTTCATGTTTTGGCTTTTTGTGTGTGACTATTAAGGTTGAGAGGAGAGAGAGGCAAAATGAGACAGCAGAGAAATTAAAGTCTTAACTGGGTTCTCCTTATGGATGTCAGTACTTTGCCGCAATTTATCTTGATAAAATTCTTACTGAAGAAAAAAGAGGGGGAAAAAGAACAGAAAATTTCCTTCTGGCTGAACCGTCAAACTACAAGAATTGCCTTAATGAACCATCTAGCAAACTGCTTCTAGCAGTGGGTAACTGGTTGCCTCTCCCTGTGTTGGCATATTGCACTAATCAGGGCATAGCAACCATTCCATGCCTTTGGATGCCAGCCAGCCAGCCAGCCAGCCAATGCCATTGCATGATTTTACATTATGTTGCAAGTATCAAGAGCTAAAAAAAAACCCGAATAAACAGTGTCCAAACATTACATGATAACCAAATATCAGAAAGGATTTCTTTTTTAAAGAATATTTTTATTATTAGATTTTACAAAGATAATAAGTTCATTAAAATTAAAAAAAAATAGCAAAGTAAGTGTAAAGAAATTCAAAAAGAACAGGTAGAAAAAACAAGACAGAAAGCACGAATGTGTATGTGTGCATATGTGTGTGTGCGTGCAAATATAAATAAAAAACTTTGGATCTTTCTTGTTTTTTTCCAGGTTTGCTACAGAGACATATACATAGACAAGAGTTTTCCAAAAGTTTCAATTAGGTGTCATAAAAAACCTGTCATTGAAAGGTTTTTTTCCATATCTTCCCAGAGTTTTAAAAATCTGAGATAGTGGCTACTGTGATTGGGCTGCAATATTACAAGAACATTATGCCATGAAATTAATATTATACATCTGTTGAGTTTCAGTTTTTCATACAGGGCAGGTTCAGAGCAAATCAAAGGGTTCGTGATATTTCCAACTGTTTCAAAACAATGTGACTGTTTATCTTGTTAATTTCTCATTCGAATTGCTCACTAGACCTTGAGATACAATGAATAAGTTTGCCCTTTGTAAAGAATGCAATGAGAATACAGTCAAAGAATTATAATGGAGGTTTTAGATGTATCCAATTTAAGGAGAGTTTGCTTACTTCCTATATGCTAATGGAGAACAGAAAGGTTAGTTGAAGGGAGGGTGCTGGGTACCAAAAGCTACACTTTTTTAGATTATCACAATATGACTAAAGTAAGAGTTCATCAGTAGAAGCAATTTTAACAATACCCTTAAATTGAAACCTAAAAAAAAAAAAAAAAAAAAAAGCATTTCAGCCAGGTGAATAAAGAGGATGGGCTTGAGGGAAGATCTGCTACCAAGGCAATGGTCAGATAACTGAAATTTGAGTCCAGGTCAAGAAAGTAGTTTATGAAATGCCTCAGATGGTGCCCCCCTTCTCATTAAGATAAAAGAGGGACAAAAGGTAGCTCATTCAGACTTTCAAGATATTCTTACTATAGCTTTTCTTATAGAAGTAACTAAAGGTGTGTTGAGTGTCTGTTTCTTAGTCTGGTTTACTTGATAGGGCTACTATGGGGTGTTTGTGATTCCCTGAAACTCCATGTGGAAGGTGCCTGGAGAGACTATTCTAAAAATCTGTTTCTGCTGTTGTGAAGAAAGAAAAGATAAAAACTTACATGAGAAAATGGAATGTTCAATAGTCCAGCCCTGTGATGAATTGAAGGTCTTAGAAACTTTGCCCACCCCATCCCTGCTCTTTCTTCAGTTTTATAATTGAGACTCTTGAGAGAAATTAAAATACTCGATACCATAAAATACTTTGTCACAATGTATATGTTAATATTTTAATTGCCAAATGAAACTTGCTTTTTTAATTTGTATACTAATAACAGGGATACTTATTTAGTTTCCCTCCACATCATTTTTTCACTCATCTGGATGCAAAAGGCATATTCACCTAATAATGATGTAAATGGCTTTATTATTAATCTTGAACAGTAATAAAATATGTGCTTTCATTTTTGTATTAACACTGCTAATTGTAACTGTCAAAATCTCTCCGCTCTTGGTTTCTTTTACTATTCCTAATGCTTTAGAGATACATGCAGGCAGGTGCAGTAGTCAAGGGCCACCTGCTCCCTTGGTTATTCCATCTGCCAACTGAGCAATTCTGCCGAGCTTTGCGTGGCTATTTTCTAGTTGTCTGAGAGGTTCAGTCAGAAGGCAATTCATCAGAACAGGTGCATGCAACACATCTTCACTGATAGCTTGGATCACTGATGAGAATATGACAGAGCCATTTGTAAGGAGATGCCTTTTTAATGTGAGGTGTACCTTGTACTAATTCAAATTTAATGTTTTCAGTTTCAGGCTGAGGTGGACAGTCCCAGATCCCAAGACAGTATGTAGTTCTTAAAGACTTTGGAGGGTGTCATAGCCACTTCTAACCATATTGCCAAATGTCACTGATACAATTGCCAATGTTGGTTCTTACTCTTCCTAGCTAAGGGAGTAAATAATATGAAAACACTTGTTAAGATATACATTTTGATTAGAACTTTGAGGAGAGCAAGCAAAATAAACGAAGAGATTAGGGTACACAGGTCTCATCCAAGTCTCTCAGTGACAGAATTGTTTCACCTACCGTAGCTAGGGTCCGCTTGGATGCTAAGTACACAGCTAGAACTCCAAAATGTTGCTGATTTACAAGCTGTCTAAAGGTATCCAGTAACAGGTACATTTTAAACGTTGGGAAATCTGTCAAACAAGGTGCAATAAATATTCAGTCTGACTTGTGTCCATTACACTATACAATCAAGCAGCAATCCATTCCATTTTCTGACTTTTGAAATTATCATGGTCCAACTTCATGTGTGTTAGGGGAAGGCTGACCTACAGAGGGTTGAGAAACTTCATTCTTTTTTTTTTTCTCTTTGAGGATTGCTGGCTCATAAATGGGGTATATGGGTAATCCTTGACTTATAACCACAATTGGACCAGAATTTCAGTCATAGGTCAGTATGGTCAGAAATTTGTTTTTTTATTGAACTTTTTAACTGCCCATCTCCATCATAGAAGGGCTGAGTTACCATGTGACCAGGCCTAATTTTATTATCAAAGAAATTAAGCAAATCACTTGTCATGAGGTCAATTCAGCTTCCCCAATTGCTGATTTTTTCCAGAAGCTAGCAAATCACAATCACATGACCATAGGATGCTGCAACTGGTTATAAATACAAGCTGATTGCCAAGTGCCTGAATTCTGACCACGAGACTGCAGGGGTGGTACAATAATCATAAGTGCAAGTTCAGGTCATAAATCACTTTTTCTGAGGCCATTGTAACTCCAGACCATCATTAAATGAATGGTTGTAAGGAATGCCAGTAAAAAGTTTTGACAAGTGGTAAAAATGATTACCTTTGCTTTGACCATTTACTTTCAATCTAAGCTGCTTTGTTGGACTGTGGTGATGATAAAAAGTTAGATAATTTCCATTTGTTTTGTCCAGTGCAAACTGGACGATGTTTGAGATGCACGTGTAATCAATTTTAGCAAGTAGCTTACTGATTGTTTTTTTTTAATTTATTATGAATAACAATGTCAGATTTGCAAAACAAAAGAGAATTAAAAAAAATGTCAACAAAACTATTTCTGCTTCATTAATTTGTTAATATTATTAGATGTAACAGTAATTACACATAAATTACACCAAGTTATAAAAATAGAAGGAGCAGTCTAAAGCAGAGTTCTCCAACCTTTCTGGGTTCGGGGCCCGGAGGAGAGAGCAGCTTCCAAATTACTGGTTTGTGTGCACGCATGCAAATGGGGCCATGCCCACTGGCGCAATACTAGCGGCCAGGTTCGTGCATGCGGCATGCGCTGGTGCCATGTGCATGCGCAAACGGCTGCACACACTCCACGTTGGCTAGCACCCATTCATGCATGCGCAAATGGGCTGTGCACCCCCACGCTAGCGTTCCTGTTTGTGCATACGCATGTGCGCAAATAGGGCCATGGGCGCTAATGCAAGTGGGGGGGGATGCGTACCCATGCATGCACACCCTAGCCAGCCATTTCTGCAGCCCGCTGGCCAAGAGTCCACGGCCCAGTACCAGGCCGCGGCCCATAGGTTGGGGACCCCTGATAAAGGTTTCTTCTTCTTCTTCTGCCATATCCGTTATCGGACGTTGGCGATCATGTTGGCAATCCTGTTTTTATCAGCAGCCGCACGAAAAAGTGTTGCTGAGTTTTGTCCAAACCAGTCCCTTAGATTTTGAAGCCATGATGTTCTTCTTGATAAAGGTCATTGAGGTTTAAATTTCTCTGAGATTATACTCATCATTTAAATATTCAATGAAAAAAAATCATTCTCTTTGAAAATCATTGGAGATTTGATATTATATAAAAATCAAAGTTTAGAAATCAGTTTTCTCATTACTTCTATTAAGCATCATAAAGCAGATGTGGTTTTATGTTTGCATATGGTCCAGCATTACTAGGTTGACTATTTCTTTCCTGGCAAAATAAATCTTCCTGCTTCTAGTGCAGTCTACCCTGTTCTCTGTGTAGCTATTTCTACAGTTCTCTCCACTTAGAGTTAATGGATAGCATTAATTATGCTGGCTGGCCATCTCTTTTAAGACTTACCCTTTAGCCAGTGGGTGGTGATCTTTTCCCCTTATTGACAATCTCTTTGGTAGAAACATAATATAATGTTGCGTCTCTTGAGCCAGGACAAAATATGACAGGTTGTTACTTAGTGGAATTGGCCTTTATTCAAAGTTTCTGAGACCTTTTGTTGTTCATCCTGCTCCTAATTTTCTTTCCATCTCAATGTCAATACAGAAATTATCCCATTTCCCTAAAACAAACAAACAAACAAATCCTGGGGTCATAATCCCTTGTCCAAGTATTTTGGACCAGCATTTGCAATTATAAACACTAATTTCTCTTCAGATCATATAAATCTTTTGCCCTTTACTAAAGATTTCTGTGTAGAGATACAAGGTAGATTGATGAAGACTTCATCCATAGACTCAATAGATAACCTTACTAAATCTGTATTGATTGGTTCTTGTGGTGATGCTTTTTGAGAAAGGATGTTTTACTGAAAGAGGAAATGAGCTGTCTCCTATAAATCTTGGAACCAGACGAGATTTCTACCCTGCCTAAGGACCCTAGTCTTGAAGAACATAATATTCTTAGGTCTTGTTGGGTCTAAAGGTGTGTGGATAAGAGAGCCTTAGGAGATATAGAATTTTAGGCTATGTGTGCCTTCCATTCTTCATGAGGAGGAGACTTAAATGTTTCTTGGATCAAAAATACCAATAATGATTTAATAATGACCCTCTCTGGTGTTTTTTAGACTGTAAAGGTGAGCAGAGAGAGATATACTTTCAAACTTGCAAGATTCGGTTATGTAACCTTACAATAAAGTTAAAGCTAGTAGTTCTCAGTATGCTTTTTGTCTGGGCTACGTGGCAAGGCTGACACCTACAGTTTAGCAAGCTATTCAAACCCAGCCAGTTTATTCAGCAATCTGTAATTGACTGAACTGCACCTTAATGGAACTTTCTGTTCTAAACTGTTGCCTGTGTGCCCAACATTTTAATATTCATATCGTAGTTGAGTTCTGTATGCACAGTATAAGGTACTAACAAAAATTAAGGTTGGACAAGTCACACGAATAGTATCAAGGTATTCTAAACCTATTAGACACTTCCAAGAACTGATTAAAAAGAAAGGAGATTTCTTTTGATGGTTATGTAAACAATCTGGGGGTAAATTAATTCTTATTTGTCATGTCATGTATGTAGACACATGCCTAACTAAACATTTTCAGGTTATTTCAATGTTATTTCAATAACAATTATATTCTAAAATTGTGGAACCTGACTGTTTTTGAAGAGTATTGATTATAAAGGACACGGCAGTAGACAATGTAACTATATTTAGATTGGAAAACTAATACTACCCCAGGTATCAAAACTGGATTCAAGAAATCTGTAATACATCCATTTTTAAAAGTTTATTTTTTCTACTAATCAAAAATGACACAATAAGGTTTCTTTTGACATAGATTTCATGACATTTTACAGATATAGGCAATTTTTATGCACAATTAGATACATTATTACTTTATTAAAGGAACATATATATTTAGGTGATTTATATTAATTTAGTGTAGGCTTTTTCTGTCTATTGGTTTAATGTTCTATTCTTTCCTTTTGTCTGTGTTGGTATAATTATTTCATATGCAATGTGTAGGGTATTAATTTTTAATATTAATATTTTGCATATTTTTCTTTTAAAAATCGTGATAAAAAACTTAAAAATGAGATTAGTGGAAAGCTCATATAAACTATTCTGGGTTTACTAAGAGAAGACTTGTGTGAAAATGGCCATAGTTATTGCTTTGTCTTCAAATGAGATGTACAAAGAACAACAAGAAAACGATGAAAGCACTTTAATCAAAGCTATGTCACCCATCTTTCTTGCTTCAAAAACAATATGACATGACATAAAATCCAAAGATAAATGTAAGCCAGAAAATCCTTAAAAATATTGTTTGTTCAACATACACCTTACAAAAATCAAGCTGAGTCTGTGCTGTTACAGAATCCAACAGGCAAACAAGATTAAAAAAACAACTATTTCATTAAAAGAACTTGATCTACTTTGTCCTTTTATTGAGTTTAATTTACCATTTAATTTCTCTATAAGGACAATTTTCCAAATGTAACATATTCTGGGATAGTTTTGTTAACTCCTTAATGTAATTTTATTGTTTTTGTACTTCCCATCCGGTAGCTTCTAGTAATAGAAACCTTATTAGTTTCTTTTTAATGTTACTTTTTTTTTTGAAAAAATGAAAAGAAAACATTAGCCTAAGTAAAATGTCCTTTGATACAGCAAGAAACATCATTTGAAAAATTGCATCCGAATTACTACCTTAATTGCATCTTTGAATCACATGCATAACAGTATCTCAAAATAAACAATGGTTGTCTTACTATATTTCAACTAATAGCATTTTTAAACTGAGAAAACAGGACATAATCTAGACAGAAGTAAGCAGTGATTTCATTTTAAAGACCTGAATAGTTTTTGTCGTGAAAATGTAGTAAGCTTGGATGTGTTATAGCTAAAAAAATTAGTGTGTCTGTTTGTGTGTGTGAAAGTTTTAAGTTTCTACCTATGGAATAAATTCAAGTTGTGACGAAGACTCCACAGGAAAAATGATCCCAGTTTAGTTAGACATATGGCCAAGGCACAATTTATATTCAAATGAGCCCTCCAAATAATGTGTAGAATAATGGATCTCTGGGATCTTCTATTTATTCTCCCTTTATAAATAATTGCTTTGTTTTGATGTTGTTTAGTCTCATACAAGCTTCTCAATAATACAAGTATACTTGAGAATTCATTATTTCTCAAAAGGTAGAAATGTCGATTTTAAATCCAGTGGATATTTTAGAGCTTACAGTTTATTTTCCTGTTGCTTTGAATTAAATGGAACATCCATATAAAATCACTCTTGCATTCCAAATATATCCCTCTCTGTTTCTCCGACCTTTATATTCTTGAAACTTTCACGTATAATGATTTTGAGGGCCATGGTTACACAGTTTCTGGCATACCACATTGAGTATAGTATACTAGCCATGAATTCAGGTGGGCTGTCATACCTGTTGCATTTGTCTGTCTAAAGTTCTGTTTTCTGGGGTTTTTTGTTTTTTTTTAAGATTATCCACTGAGCAGCCTGAAATTGGCTGGCAACAACAGTCCTTGAATTCCCAACCAGATGGCCAACATGGGCCTCGGAGGTATTTTTAGACATAAAAGTTTATGCTAGAGACATGTTCTTTCTTTTGCAGTCTGTCAGTTTCCCATTTAATTTCATTTAAACTTATGTTTTAAAAAGTCTGGTGGAGCAGAAGGCCTGGCACACATTAAGAAAGGTACCCCCAGGGACCTTAATCCCTACAGATACCAATTGGGGGATTTATCGTGACATTAGAGGTACACATGCCCATTCTATTAGGATGAAAGAACAATCTTTGAGTACATAGCTTCTAACTGCTGTTGTTTACAATAACCATCCTTCTGTGAATTGATATGATAGTAAGAAGGAAACAAAAGTTGCTTAGGTGCATTTCCTTCTAATCTTCTCTGTTCTTGCACAATGTGAGCTGCTCTGTAGGAAGCCCTCTTTTTATGAATGTTGTTGCTAAGTTTTCTGGAGAAAACAGCAGAGAACAATTCTTAAGATAAGGTTTTGTTTTTTGTTTTTTTACAGACCGTGCCTATTAAGAATCCCATACAGACCATTTTGTTATTGTAACCAATAAATGTTCTCAAAAATTCCTAATAAGCCCAAGCTGAAAAGATTATCTGTATCTGCTGAATATTGTTCTTTTCTCCCCAACTCTAGGAATAGATTTGGCCAAGAACTGCTTGGTCGAAGATCTTGGACTATGGTTTATAATTGAGTGTGAACTTCCGTCTTATTCTCCCTGATCCTTTTGATGTTTTAGTATTATGCTGTACTGGCTCTTTCATTAGATTAATTAGAAATTGTTGATCGATTCCAAACAGCTGAAAAATCAGTCATAAGAAATCAGTATATGAAACGAACAATATACTGCCCAATATATGACATGGAACAATAGTCTTGGATAGTGAGGAACTAATTATTCAATACTATCAAATTTTTAATATTGGTCAGGCCTATTTATTGCAAACAAATTGATTTCTAATTATTTTGAATAAACCTATTTCTATTTTCTTCGATCACAAAATTATAGTTACAAAATTATTCCTTAATTTTAAAAATAACTTTTAAAATGCCTTTTATTTTAAACAATGTAGAAAACACTATAGTATTAAATAACCAATTAAAATTATAAGAATGAGGCAGAATAAAATTCTGTGAACTGATAAATAATGGTTTGGATAATACTCCAAGAAATATTTGAAAATACTGTATAACATTCATATGATGAGGCTTATGCATACCTGGTAAGCCTGATATATAAAAGAAAAAAAAGTTCTTTTGTCTTTAAGTAACTTGCATCTTTCATGCATAGGTTGAACTGAGGATTGTATATGCCATAGGAAGCTAAATTTGCTTTCAAAAGCCAGAAGCAGGATATCGAGAGATAGCTATGAAAGATTATATCCTGCTTAATTATTTATTTAAAACATTTGTATAGCCACTCATCTTAAAAGTAATTCTTGATGGCTTGCACCAATAAAAATATAAGGTATACAACCAAGCAAGACAGTAAAACCAAAACCAGAAAATCCTGGCATCACAACCACAACATACTCATTGTGTTCTGACTTTATCCTTCATCTGAAACCTTCATCCCCAAACCAGGAAAGGATTGCTTGTTGCCTTTAAGCCGTCTTTTTGTGGTCCCTAGAGGCTCCTGGAATTTCCTCTCTTTGGGAAGTGGAAAAGCCATGAAAACTCATTGGTCTGAAGTAGCAACATCTACTTTGTCACTCAGCCATTCAAGATTTTGGTTGCCTATCACACCAAGCAAGAGGCTATTCAAAATATTCTCTTGTTATACAAAGAAACAAGCAGATTTTCTCTAGTGAATTGTATACCAAAGAACACATGGTGAAGTTTTTAATGCACTTTCCTTTTAGTTCCTGTTTATAGAATAAAGCCACTTGTGAAATTTAATAACATCTCCCTCTTCTAAGCAACCTGATTGTCAAGTCTTTATTCTCTTGAATGAGAGGGCTTTTTCCCCCTTATACCTTGATTTCTTTGTTTCAAAGAAGATGGAGCTCTTCAAAAGTTCTAATTATTTTAAGAGGGCCCAAATAATTAAAAGTAACCAGTTTTGGTGGTTCTTTCGATTTTCCCCCTCCCCCTGCATTCAGCAGTCCAAAATTAGGATATTTCTGTTTTTTTCAATAACCAAGGAAGAAAATTTAGCACAAAACTCTTTCAGCTGATCTGTAGCATGAATTCTTGAAGATTTTGCTGATAGCTTGCATGAAATGGATATGCACCCTAAAGCATGTTGTCTGCTTGTTTGCATTTCTGACATTTTTTATACCATTTCACAATGCAAAACAGCTTGTAGTTATTGAAAAGAATACTGTAGATAAAAGAATACAAACAGCAGAATAAAAAGAAAAAGAAAAAATGTCCACCCGACTATTTTGCAGCTTGGAAAACTCCAAAATCTTCTTAATGAACAGGCAACAGAAATTTCCCTTGTGAGATCTAAAAAGTTGGGTCTCCCTCTTGAAGATCCTCTTTCTAAGACAAATTAATGTCAGGTTTAAGTTGGGTAGAGTACTAAGATGGCATCGATAGCACCTGTGGATAATCTTTGGTAAGATGGATGGACGTGAATCCATCCTGATCTCTTGATCTACTTGATCTCTCATTAACCTTTGATATCATTTACCATGGTATCCTTCAGAATCAGCTTCTGTTGCTAGGAAAAGAAGCATTGTGTTATGGTGGTTTCCCTTCCTTTAGGATCAATTTCAGTTGGCGGAAGGAGAGATCTAACCCTAGACTCCTACTCTGTGGTGTTACATACGGTCTATAACTTTTCCTCTCTCATTTAACATCTACATAAAGCTGTGGGATGAAGTAATTCATTGACATGAGATTAGTTAAAGGACCCTGGGATGATTGATTGATGCTGTCTAGCTTCTGTCCCAGTGTCTGGAGACTGAAAGGTGGGGTCTAGATGGGAAAGGACGGGCTCTGGTTCAACATGAATAATAGAATAGAATAGAGCTGGAAGGGACCTTTGAGTTCTTCTAGTCCAGCCCCCTGCTCAAGCAGGAGAACCTATACCATCTCAGGTGAATGTCCAGTCTCCTCTTAAAAATCTCCAGTGATGGAACACCCACGATTTCTGGGCGTAAGCTGTTCCATTGGTTGATTGTCCTCACTGTCAGGAAGTTTTTCCTCAATTCCAGGTTGTTTCTCTCTTTGATCAGTTTCCAACTGTTGTTTCTCGTCCTTCCATCTGGTGCTTTGGTGAACAACCTGGCCCCCTCTTCCTTATGGCAGCCCCTCAGATACTTGAGCACTGCTATCATGTCTCCACTGTTTCTTCTTTTCTTTAGACTAGCCAAACCCATGTCCCATAGCCGTTCTTCGTATGTTTTAGTCTCAGGCCCCTGATTATCTTAGTTGCTCTTCTCTGAATTTTTTCCAAGCTCTCAACATCTTTTTTGTGATATGGTGACCAAAACTGGCTGCAGTATTCCAGGTGTGGTCTTACTAGGCTAGGGCTTTATAAATCGGTAATATTACTTTGCGTGATCTTTTCTATGCTTCTGTTTATACAACTCAGGATTGTATTAGCTTTTTTGGTTGCTGCTGCACACTGCTGGCTCATAGTCAAGTGATCGTCCACGAGGACTCCAAGGTCCCACTCACAGTTACTGTTTTTAAGCCAGGTCTCGCCC
Organism: Azemiops feae; assembly: GCA_023970755.1. Taxonomy (NCBI): domain Eukaryota; kingdom Metazoa; phylum Chordata; class Lepidosauria; order Squamata; family Viperidae; genus Azemiops; species Azemiops feae. Next base: position 657,819 of record JALGBA010000947.1, read on the forward strand.
AGTCTGTATTTGCTTTTCTCCACATTGAAACTCATTTTGTTAGATAGGGCCCATTGTTCAAGTTGGTCAAGATCTTTTTGGATCCTGAGTTTGTCTTCTGGGGTGTTGGCTACTCCTGTCAGTTTGGTGTCATTTGCAAATTTCATGAGTTCCCCTTCTATTCTCTCACCTAAGTCATTGATGAAGATGTTGAAGAGTACTGGGCCTAAGATGGAACCTTGAGGCTGTGAGTTTTATGACCCTCTAGATCTGGGGACTGAATGAGGCTTTCAATCTTTAAATTCTACTGTGGTTATTATAATGTATTCTGCCCTTGAAGTACTTCCAAAAAGTACAATTACTCCAGAATGCTATGGCAGTTCCTACTCATGAAGGCCAAAGTTCTTGGAATTCTTGGGCTGCCTCTATAACAATAGAATTGAGTTTTAATCTTTTTAAGTGTATTGAAACTTGGTTACAAAGAGAGATTCACAGATGCCTCTCACTTGATAGTTAAATTGTCTCTAGAACAATTTATAACTAGGTGGAGCCATCTTGGATGCATGATTCACAAAGAGTATAAATATCTGCTTTAGTTGGTTTGAGAGGGTGACATCTGGAAGACCCAAAGAGACTTAATTCTCATAAAATAATTCTGGAATGTTAAGATTTAATTCATTTTTCTATTCTTGTTAGGTTTCACTTAAAAGCTAAGAATATAGTTAGAAAACAATTGAAATATTGAAGAAAGTAGAAAGCCATAATCAAAGTAGTTCAGGAAATATAGTGAGTTAGACAAGCTCTTTATATAAAAACAGTGTTCAGACTCTCTCGTTTTGTTTTCTTTATGGTCCCGTGCAACGGGCTATTTGTTCCCCGCTTTGAGGTGGGCTGGGTTATCTCTTCCATCTGTCCTGTGTTTTGCTACTACACTTTTTCTTTGACAGTGAGAGAATTAGCTCTCATACTTACATAAATTTGAATCTAGAATCTAATTATAAAATTACAAGGTTATGCATCCATTGATACTTGTAAAATACAATCCATTGTTTTTCTGATTCCTTTTAATATTGTGAAACAGTTCTTATATATTTAAATACATTAAAATACTCCTGCATATGTGTTTTTAGAGGAATTAATTTTTGAAAATGCTTTGACTCTTAAGGTTTTTTTTTTAAATGAAATGATATGTTAAACAGAAAGAGAGACATTTGTGATTGTTACGTTGATCAACTAAAATAGCACAACAAATTTAGCAGTTTTAAAGTTAAGTATTTAGAAGTTCATGTATTTTGCATTAGATTATCCTAGCTTATTATTCAGAAGCTGCAGGCAGAAACTACTGATAGTACAAAATGCAGTATCTAGACATTTTTTCAGAATTAATGTATTCTGAAATAGATTAATTTCACTTGTTAACAGTATTTCATTTATTGAATTATTAGAAACCTTTATTGACTTTTTGCAGGAAACAGAAAATGAAGTCATGGTGTGTATGCTTTTGAGGATTAGAATAAAAATAATGGATGTAGAGAAAATGTAAACTGCTGTAATCGTAGAGTGATTATATTATTTTGTGGTTATAACTTCTCTAAAACAAAATTGGAAGTCACTTTTTACTTTTTTAATTTTTTCTTTGATTTCTAAATTGTTGTCTTTTGTCTTTTCTTTCTTTCTTGCCTCTTTTTTCATTCTGTATACTAGGTTTTTTTAGTTTTTATTTGGTATTTAAAATTATAACAATATTTATTAAAAAAATAACATCATTTAAACTATTTCAGTTCATTTCTGGGCAAATTTCAAGAAACCAGTCTTCATTAATTTCCTTTATGTATTAAAGGATTTATATAATGCCTTACTTTAAAAGATTCAGATTATTTAACAACAAAAAGACCAATGCAATTAAAATAATCAGATTAAACAAACAAACAAAAAAAAACCCCATAGAACTCAACTATCAGGACAGCCCAGATCCATCATTTACTGCAGGGGTCCCCAAACCCCAGTCCATGGACCGGCATCGGTCCATGGCATGCCAGAAACCGGTCCGTACAAACAAGCAGAGCCCCATCCACAGGATGCAGGCAGCACACAAAACCACGCCCCCTCTGGTCCACGAAAAAATCTCTCTCCATGGAACTGGTCCCTGGTGCCCAAAAGGTTGAGGACCTCTGATTTACTATACTTGTACCAGTAAATAATTTTACAAAGCGAAAGGAAGGTGGTAGGACTCTCCATACTTCAAAGAACAAGGTATCTCATAATGTGAGGGCTACCATCCAGAAGATGTATCCCCCAATTCCAAATCTGCAATTATCAGCTGTGGGTACCTGAAACAATTTATTAATTGTATTAGATTGGATATTTATGTGTTTGTTTTATAGGGGGCAGTAAAACTAGTTTTACTGGACATTTAAGGCTATATAACTTCTTTTGTTCTTCATCTGTCTGCTATGTTTTAATTCTGTGATTTAATTCATAATTCTTTTTGTTTAAAAAAAAAAAAAAGTGCATCAGCCTAGTTCCCAGCAGGTGGAAAGTGAAATTTAAGCATGAATAAAATGTGCAGATGCCAAGTGTCACCGTAGAAGATGTATTAGAAGTATATATCCTTTTTACTTTTATAAGAAAGGGTGCTTTGATAGTAGAGCACTTGACGTGAAATTTACAATCACCTTCTTTAAAAAAGAGTGTTTTTTCTGGTAACATGATTATAAATGAAAATCATGTTGTGTCAGTCAAAATGTATCAACTGGCCATTAACCCAACCAAACATGACGAAAGGGAAAAAAAATACAACATTTACAATAATGACCAATGCACATTTATGAAGATTTAAATTAGATTAATCTGTTAATTAAATGCAAGTCATTTGATCAAGACATCTTGATATGAGTGATAGGTCTAGTAATGTAGCTGTGATCTGGGCTTTTCATTTAATTAAGAGAGGCAATTTAGATATTAAAAAAAGAAGTGCCTTTTATTCATTGTAAGTAATGCTTTTCCCATCTTCATTAATAGTTGGAGAAAAAGAATATCTAGTGGCAGAACACAGAATTTAAAAGCAGAAAGTTAATTATCCAGCCGCTGCATTGCAAGCCTTCTCCAGTTAGTGTTGCTGGAGGAATTATTTTCTAATAAATGAATTATAACCATAGGACTGTACCTTTGAATGCAACGGTCAAGTCAGCTTCATCTTTTGCTGAATGTTGGAATGAAGTTTTCAGTAGTTTGAATTTAATTATAGTGGCCTGAGAGAGTACAAAGCAGATAATCAGTCTTTTTGGCCCCGATGCTTGCAAATCAGTTAGCCAGCCCAGCAGAAATGATGCTTGATTTTTTTGCTAAGCCATATTTTTGAGCTAAGAGTTTGATAGGGACCCCAGCTGGCTGGTTGCTGATCCTTTGAGAAGAGAATAGCACAAGGTGAAGGTCTGATTTCAGATACAGAAGCTTTGAAAAGTTCCCAGTGAGCCTGACTGAAAGTTTGGAATGAAAGACACTAACTCTCTATGAAAAAATACCAAGCTGTTTGACCTGTTGATTTTTCAGATGATACATTATAGAATATGTGGTATAAAAGATGAGTGAATGTAACATATGCAAAAAGATAAAGCTTTTCATAAGTCTTCTTGATTATAATCTGTTAGGTTTGCAGAACAATTATATAAGCTTCAGTCATATAATAATTAGGGGCCAATTTTAATCAACGAGGCTGAATTTAGAAAACTGCCATTTTGTCTTTGTTATGTTGCCAACTTTCATTATGCCTAACCTTTGCTTCAAATAGCATCACAATCAGAATTTTACAGGCTAGAAATCTTTTTTAAGCCTGTCCATATGTGGTAGTGGGGGGGGGGAACCTTCACCTGTGGTTGTGTGTATTGCAAAGCACAAAACAGGACTGTAGACAGAAATTAAAATGACAGCATTGTACGCCTGAAATTAAAGTGTCATCTCAGTGAAGGACAGTAATCCAACATATCTGGAAGATGCTACAATAAGAAAGGCTGGCAGTCATACTTTTTCACTAGCTTCTAGTGACTAGCTTCATATGCTGTTCCCAGCAATGGTTTTCGAGAAAGAGAGCATAGTTTACTTATTTATTTTGCTTCTTTGCCACTCATTCTTGAAGGCTCTAGCATTTAACAATATCAATATATAAAATAGTGCTGCCAATCCAAGTAGATATAAAAATGGAAAGATGAAGAAACAACCCACAAACTCCGCCTTTTGTTATGGCACAAGCTCCTCCCATACAAGATGGAATAAATTGAATTTTATGGTTTTTCTAAAGCCAAGGAGGGACAGTGGTGGCTGAATTTCTTCTAGGAGGGAGCTCCAAAGATTGGGAGCATCTCCTTCCAAAGCTTTATTAATTGACAATCTCACAGAGATGAGATCTGGAAGAAGTTGCGCTTATTGGATCTAGTTCAGTGGGAAGATAAATGCAGGAGAAAGTAGCCCCTCAGGAAACCAGCTCCAGAGCTATGTTAGGACCTCAAAGATGACAACCAACATGTTGAATCACATCCAGAAGCCCAGTGGAGCTCTTGAAGCAGTGGGAGTTACTCAAGTATATCAGGATCCAGCTATCAGTGTCTGGATTGTTGCATTCTGTACCAGTGATAGTTTTAAGATATTTTTCAGGGGTGTTTGGAACATATTACAGTAGTACAGGTGAGAGGTGATTAGGGTACAATGGCTGTGAACAAGTTATGAGCACACACACACACACACAAGCCTACCACAAATTCTTTTTACAACACCACCCTTCACTAATGTATTGCCCTCCACATGTGCCATACTTCCCAGGAATTAAAATTCAGTACTCTTAGGGAGCAACAAGTAGAGGAAGAGGCTGGATTTTATTTTCCCTTTTCATATTTTTACTTCACTCACACTATGGAGCCACTCAGGATTAGAACAGAAGTTCTTTCCTTCTGGCTTCTACTTTTTAAATAATTCCTTCTGTCACATTATAAACTGTTTGCGGAAATGGAAGTTATTTTCAAAAGCAGATTGTGATGCAACACAGCTTTCTCTGTCCATGCAGGGAGCCTGAGTGTTTTGGAACATAGGAAAGGAGGTGTATGGCAATTAGAATTTAAGGAACAAAGCCTACTCTTGGATATTTTTGTATTTCCTTAACTAATTAATAATCCAACAAAGCAAGAAATAGTTGAACAGGAATGCAGAAGTTTCTTGGAAGCAAGAAATAATAGAACAGGAATGCAAGTCAAAATAGGCAAGGAATTGGTAAGAGAACATCTATCCACTTTGGATGAGTTCAAATCTCTGGAGTCAGATGGTTTCCATCCCAGGGTACTGAAGGAGCTGGGAGATGCGATCTCGGAACCACTGAATGAAATATTTCTGCCAGAGGACTGGAAAAGAGCTGATGTGGTTCCAGTTTTCAAAAGGGGAGAGAAAGTAGATCTAGGAAAGTACAGACCAATCAGTTGACATCAATCCCTGAGAAAAATCTGGAAAAGGTAATCAAGCAACAAATTTGTACGCACCTAGAAATGAACAAGGTGATTACTATAAGCCAGCATGGGCTTGTTAAAAGCAAATCATGCCAAACAAATCACATTGCCTTCTCTGATAAAGAGGTCAAATTAGTGGATCGAGAAAATGCTATGGATAGAGCATATGTATACTTGAGTAAGGCATTTGGCCAAGTAGACCACAGCCTATTTCTTGGTAAAATAGAACAACGTGGGATAGACAATACCACAACCAGATGGTATTGTCATACCTACCATGTAGTCCTCAATGGAACTCTATCTAGTGGAGGGAAGCTTGTAATGGAGTACCTCAACTTTCTGTTTTGGGCCCAATGCTCTTCAACATCTTCATAAATGAAGATCTAGATGAGACGATTGGAAGGGCACTCATCATATTTGCTCATCAACTTCACAAATGACACAAAATGCTAGTACTTTGGAAGACAGACTCAAGATTCAGAAGGATCTTGATAGTCTTGAGCATTGGGTCCTATCCAACAAGATGCAGTTCAGTATTGCGAAAAGAAAAGGTCTTCACTTAAGCAGGTAAATCAAATGTACAGCTATAGAATAGGCAATATCTGGCTCAACAGTAGTGCTTGTGAGAATGATCTAGGTGTCCTGGTGGATCATCACTTAGGTCTGAGTCAGCAATGTGCTTAGTTGCCAAAAAAACCAAAGCTATCAACAGAAAGATAGCATGAAGATCACGGGAAGTGATAGTACTGCTCTGTACTGCACTAGTGAGGCCACCCTTGGAATGCTGTGTCCAATTCTGGTTTCCACAATACAAAAAAAGATGCTGACCCTAGAAAGAATGCAGACAAGAGCCACAAAGACAAGGGGTCTAGAAACTAAACCATATAATGGACAGCTAAAGGAACTAGGTTTATTTAGCGTAACAAAGGAAAAGGCTTATAGGTGGTATGATAGCTGTCTTCCAATACTTAAAGGGCTGTCACAGGGAAAAAGGAATCAATTTATTCTCCTTAGCATCTGAGGGCAGGACAAGGAGCAATGGGTGGAGGCTCATTAGAGACAGATCCCATCTGGAACTAAGGAGAAATTTCCTGACAGAACAATTAATCAATGGAACAGCTTGCCTCCTGGAATTCGGGTTTTACCATTGCTGGAGACTTTCAAGAAAAGATTGGACAACCATTTATCTGGGATGGTATAAGGTCTCCTGCCTTTGGCAGGAGGTTGGGCAAGAAGACTTCCAAGGTCCCTTCAGTCCTATGATACAACTGTTTTAAGATATAATTGTGGCCACTAACTTGGATGGACTTAAAAAGGAATTGGATGACCTCTTTGAGGGCAGTTAGCTTGTGGACTATTAGACTTGGAGATTTATCTCTTGGTTGGGGGCAGCTTGCTTTCAAATATCAGAAAGAGGGGAATGAAGAGATATTTTAGTTTATCAGCATCCTAGGGAATCTGCTTGGCAGTTGGGAGAAAGAAAATGTGGACTAAGAGGAATATAAGAACTCAGACTAGATTCTTTAATCTGATTGTTTGAAACTAGTACAGAAATTATGTTTAGTTCACAGTATGGCACCAAAATCATTATCAAGGTCTAGTAAGGCCTGCCATATTTCTTTTGTATCAAACTGCCTTTGTTGACTTTTGGCACCTAATTCAGTTTTTATTAAGCTATATTACTGATGTTTTGCAGAATTCAGGTTCTCATATGATCTTACCCAGACAATAATGTGGATGTAACTGGAGACAGGGATGTGAGGGGTTGTTTTGTTTTCCTGCTGTGTATGCAAATTGTGAGATAATCTTCTTATGAAGGTTTTCCTGGGTTTTAAATCTGTGAAGAACTTTATTTTATTTTAAAAGATTTTAATGGCTCCTTTGATTATGTTCTTTTTTTTCTGTTTAATATTCCCTGACATTTTGTAACCCATTCTGAATTAGTTTTGGAAGAAGTGGAGACAGACAGATGACAGTTATACACACATTTTCTGGGGATAATTTTTCACTTCAAGCAACTTTGGCATTTTCAACAAAGATGTTTTCTGGTGATTGTTTGAAAACTGAGAAGCAGGGATTTCATGGGCTCTTGTCAAATAATGTAGCCTAAATGCTTGGGCAGATGATAGATTGAGCTCCTATTCATTTATATATAAAAAAGTTTTCAGAAAGTTTACAACATTGAATATGATGGCTGATGCAGGTAGTGAAAGAAGCTAGGAATAATCAACAAGAGAACCATGGTGGGTGGGGCAATGTATGTGACAAGAGGTTGGGAAGAATTAGTGGTAATTGGCTAATCTCTTTTGGAAATTAGAAACAGTCATTTTAAGGGGGGTGCAGCAGAGAAAGATAAGATTGCTGATAATAACACACGTGTAATCAATGTATACAACCAGATTGAGACTTGCTTTTAAGGAATAGTAGGGATTAATTGGAGAGTAAGTTTTGAAAAGGTAAACTAATGCCTCCAGAGAAATGGCTGGAGGTATGATAGAGACAATTGTCATTTACTTGAAAGAAAGTGGCTGTATTGGTCTAGTCCCCGTATCAATGTGGCATGGTGGTTTCTAGCTGGTGAGAAATTTCCAAGATGGTGATGATGGTGATAATGATGATTTATTAAACTTGTATGCTTCCCAATTCCCAATGACTGAATGGCTCATAGCAATAAAAAAAAACCATACCAATAAAAGATGGCAAGACCAATAGACAGGATAGAATGAAGCAAGGAGTCTCATTCTCCCTCACTAAAGGCTAGGTGAAAAGGCAGGTCTTCACCACTCTTCTGAACAGCAGCAGAGTGAAGGTTATCCAGATCTTGCCTGGCTTAGCTTGTGGCTTATTCAACAAAAGAGTTCAAGCAGGATCAATTTCAAGTTTGAGAGAATATTAGACAATCTCCCCATCCCCACTCCCAACATATGCCTCTAGTTCTCATTTCCTTCCTGTAGGAATTCTTTCAATAGAAAAGAGAAATTTGGAGAAGTGCTTAGGGGTGGAGTATGCTGTTCTTGCATTGATTTAGTGGAGAAGTAGACAAGAATTACATGTGAATATTCTCTCTTTTTTCCCCAGTGGCTTTCCATATAGCCACATAATGCCAGGAGAAGATACCAGTAGAGAATTTCTCCCATGGCCTCTACCAATAGAAGTGCTGTCTGTCTGTCAATGGCAAATTCTGCCTTTGATGGAGAATGTCTCTTTTACCTGGAGAATTGCAGAAATCAGCCACTCAATTTGTCTGTCCCGAAATGTGATAGAAAGTTTTGAAAGGCCATTTGTGCTCAGCTGTATTATATATGAAAAAAATGGCAAAGTAACTACATCTGAATTAACTCCTTGGACCAGATGGACTACGTCCTTTCTCTGTAGAGACAAGGGATAAGTTCCTGTACTTAGGCTATTATGTTTTATTTCTTCAGTCTTTAGCTGAATAGTTTCTACTAGTCTTTCTCTGTTGTTGGATGTGATATATCTGAGAAATTGAGCTTGATCACATCTAGAAGACAACAGATTGGGAGTGACAGACTTAAGGTTGCTTGCTCTGGTTTTTTTCTCTTATGTTCAGTAGTAGGAACTCTTAGGCTTGCTTCCTTACTCCCATTTATCTATCCTTTGTTGCCCATTCTTAGACTTCAGTTTCACTGGAATCCACTGGACTTCAGCTTTATGGTTGAGATTGATAACTTGAATGTAGAGAATCCAAGTAGAATAGGAGACAGAGATTGGCCAACATTTTTCATCTTCTGGTCATCTGTCTTTTTTTTCCCAGTCTCTACTAGTGTCAACCGATATCCATTTTTATTTTTATTTTATTTATTTCAAAAGCTTCTCTTAACGTGGAACTTTTGTAGCTCATCACTTTCCTGTGTTTTTTTCCTTAGCAACTGTGCCTAGCAACATTATGGCATCATCCCAAATAACCAGCACAAATGGGCTGAAACAGGCTGGCTGTCGAGGAGTTGGTTAGAATAGTAATTGGCAATAAGTGATATTCAGGCTTCCTTCATGAGGTTTTCAAAACCTTTTTCTTATTTCTTGAATTCCATTTCTTTCTTGGTTAGTAGCAGGACCTGAGTTCTTTCCAGCTCTTTCTTGGATGGTGAAGGGAGAGTTGTCCACAATTACAACTCTATTCAATAGATTCTTGCTGCTTTTTAACAAAATAAGCAAGAACAGTAGCAGTTTGCAATCCTTTCAGCCTCATTTGGGTGCCAGCTGTTCTCAGGAACAAAAAATGACATAAGTTGAAAAGAGGTGGTTTTAAATTGTGAATATGTCTTGGCTAATTCATCATGGCCTTCAATTCATACTCTCACAAATTGGCCATTCTATTGAACATGGTCAACCACAAAATATCCACTTGCCAGAAGCCAAGTTGCTGGGGTTGTTCTCACTACTGTCTATAGTGTCCCAGGATGCTGCTTTGCAGCAGTTAGGAGAAGTGAAAAATGGCTTATTCACACAACTGAGCCAACAATTCTAGTTGGCATACTGACAACATGCAGTGATGTATCAGTTGATCAGAGGGAATGGCTCAGCTCCATTACATGAACACAGCCTCTGACTATCTTTCTGATTGGCTAGCATTACCTAACTAGCTTTGGAAAGTTCAGACCACCAGAAGACTGGTTAGTGGCAAACACTTCCATAGAACAAAAACAATATGTGGTTTATACAATCCCTGGGAATAGACTTTAACTTGAGATAAATGTTACTATTATTATCTTCTGAGCTTCTGCATCTTGCTTAGCTAGTGGATTTTGCAATCAAAGTTTAAAAAAAAAGAGAAGAAAGTATGGGTCATTGGCTGTAGTTTGTCCACATCTTTCTTAAAAATAGCACCTCAAAAATGAAAAGCTGTCTGGGACTCTTCATTCTTTTTAATGTTCTTCCTTCTATTTATTTATTTCTCTTTTCAATTAAATTAGAAGATGGGCAGGAATGCTTTCTAGGAGCAGATGATAAGTTGTTCCTCTCCTCTTTCTAACAGCCTCCTGTCTGAAGCACTGAGCCAAAGTTCAGACAGCTTAAAGTTGTTAAGGTTGAGAAACAGTCATTCTATAGTAATTCCCTTCTGCTGATTCTCTATGGCATAGTACCGAGATGCTTACTAAGCAGAACATATATACACATCTTATTTCTCTGTGATCAAGCAGCTGTCCTCTTTGCTTTGCTTGTTTTAAAATTTTCTGCACTTTAGTCCACATTCAGTGACTAGGTAGAGAAATCTGGGAAACCCTAACCTAAAGCTATGCCACAAGCAAAGCCAAACAGAAATGTCAGCTTCCTCTATCTAGGCACCCACCGGTCAATGTTTCTCAACCTTGGCAACTTTAAGCTATATGGACTTCAACTCCACAAATTCCCCAGTCACCGCTGTCGGCTGAGGAATTTTGGGAATTGAAGTCTATACAGCTTAAAGTTGCCAAGGTTGAGAAACACTGGAATGCAGGCTGTTTCTGAGTTTAATTATTTTATTGTGGCACTAAGTAGGGATGCTCTTCCCCTGACTTTGAGGCCAGTGCTCTGTTTAATTGTATTATTTTAATGTTTAGCATGTTAATAAAACATTGCTTTTATTTTAAAAAAAATACTCTATGGTTTTCTTATTTTCTGGATTGCAACCAGCCTTACTGCCTTAAAGTATGGGCAGGCTATAAATAGTTAAATAAATCACCTGGGCTTTTGTTGCAGTGTTGAAATGAAGAGGAAGATGAGATGAAGAGAAGAAAAATGTTTATCCCAGAGAATGCTGGCCCTTGTAAAATTCAGCAGTATCTCAACTATTCCTGATGGTATAGCATCAGTATAGATAATTTCTATCCATGGAAACCTCTTGTAGATTCTGCCAGTGTATTCACAGTGATCTTGAGGGTAGGAACATTTTCCTTAAAATCAGAGATTTATATTCATTCAGTCCTAGCGTAGAATTGTATCCAATTGTATACAAAGACACTATGAATTCTAAATGAAGCAGCATCCTTCTTCCTGTTGCTGGCAGTCTCATTGTAATTAGAAACTTAGAAATCAGCCTTGAAAATTTTACACTTTTCTCTCCTTAACTCAGGAAATTTTGCTGAGTTTTCCCTCAATCTCTTTCAAAAATAGTAGAGAGATTTTTTTTGTCTTTGCTCTTCTCTTGTTTCATTTTTTTTCTCAGCATGTTGAAGGAGAACCTGAAGCCTCTTGATAGCTTTGCACATCTGAATTCTTTCTCTTTGCCTTTTATACTCTTATAAAAAAGAGAAAGACAGATGCAAAATTTTCCTTTCCTATAAGGAAGGGATTTTTTAGCTTTCTGTCCTCTTTGCTATAAGTTACAGGGCTTTTATCTCAAAATGAGACTCGAGCAAAGGTAATACTGTATATGGGATATAGGTGTCTAGCAAAAGAGAGATCTATTTTGGCAGAAATCAGCCAGGACAGTATTGGGGGGGGGGAGAGAAGATTCTAAGCTACCTACAAAGGCCAGACACCCCAATTAGTTGTTCTTTCCACTAATTTGCCACCCTTCTATATCCTTGCAAGACTTTAATAGGGGGGAAATCAATTTGATTTCCAATTGAATGCCAACTTACCTATATGCTGATTCCAAATCAGTTTAAGAACTGAAACTTAGTAATCATTTGAAATTTGCCATTCTCTATATTCCCCACATGCAGGTTGCCAATTAAAGGTGCATTACATAAAACCATAAAGTGTGAAATTGCTTTTTTTAATAAAAATGTACAGAAATGCATTAGAGGAACCTTTGCAAAAATAATATCTCTGTTTGAAGATATATTAGAGAAAAAAATACAAACCAAAATAATAGATTCCCATAAATTATAAATAGGAAGCAACTGAAGTGGACGGATGAGCAGAAACAATAACTAAAGATATTTAAACTGACAGAACTCAGGTTGATTGGATACCTTTCAAAACTAAATGCTACATGAAAGAGATGGTTGGAAACTTTTGTGTGTGTGTGGTTGTGTTGGTGACTTTCAGGAAGAGCTCTCCCATATTATTTGCAATATCCACTGTCAGGATTCCACCTCCATGCCCACAGAAGATAGTTGCTAAATAAGTATGGAGATCACCTGAAAAGGGCACATATTCACTGCTTTTTCTGTGTTGGATTAAACACATAAAGTAACACCTGAACAGAGCTAGTTACTGATTCTGACTCCAGGAAAAGAAAACAAGCAGCTACTTTTTGATCATACACCATGAACCTCTGCAGGTGACTTAATAAATAATTGCTGAGCACTGCATGGAAGAGGTTTTAACAGGGAGAAGTGGAGAAAAGGGGTGCTATCAAGTGCCAAGGAGGGGGTGTCAGAAGGCTTCATGATTATTCAAAGCTGTTTTGTTTGTGTATTTATTTTTCACAGATCAGTTGTGTTCAAAGCAGCTTGCACAATAAGCAGTTTAAATGCAAAACCTAAGTATCTCAAATTACATCTTAAATGAATGTGTTGAGTTAATGTAACCAAAACATTCAAATGAGTGTAAAACCAAATTTGTAGATCACTTAACCAATAATATCAATAATATGGTCACAAGACATTACATTCAGAATAGCAACAGGCTTAACAAGATGGAAACATGAAGCAAAATAACAGAATCACTCCAAGGCTCAAATAAATTAAATCTTTATGTGGCTTCATAGAATTAGAATAATGTTGGTGGCAGCTGCCAAGTTTCCCCAATTCTGTAAATGCTTCCTTGGGCGTTCCTACTCCTTCAAAAAGACAGATGTTGTACCTGCATGTAGTTATAATGAAAGCATAGCTGTAATTTCTTGGTTTTATATGACACTAAGAGGACTGAAGGCCAAGTGACCATTGGAATCTGCTCTCTTATTCCAGATGATGTGATGGTATTTTCAACCTCCCTGGATCCACAGGGAAGACCAATAGTCTCTGTAAATAAGGAGTCCCATGAAATTTTGCCGTCAATAATGCTAAAAGACATCAAAGTAGGCTCTCTAAAAGGCCCATCTATATTGATTTAGGGTTAGATTGTATAGATATCCCACAGTAGAGGGTCTGTGACTATCATTATTTAACATAACTATCATATCTATTTGGCAATAAAATTCAGGAGCACTGGTGACACCATTTTGGCAATCAATGTACCCAGTGCTTTTTTTGTAAAAAAAAAAAAAGGTGCCGGAACTCACCCACTTTGCCTACCCTATAAGGTTCCATCCAAAAAAGGTGCCGGAACTCTGTTTTGAGCGTTCTATAAGAAAAAAAGCCCTGAATGTACCTAATTCTTTCTTTTACTATTGATTTGGTCTTCTCCAAGATTAATTGGTCTGATGTGATGGTTGAAAAGTAGGAGTGATGATTCTCCCAATCCCACTTTTCCTTCAATGAAAGACAAAATATAATGAAAAGGAACACATGGAAGAACCCTAACATGCTAAAGTAATTTATAGGATTGTTTTAACTGGTGAGGGTTTTTTTTTTCTGAATTGAAAATAATGATCTTCTTGATTATTTGTAATACTGAGCTATAATTTGAACAATTGTAAGATGGCTTGACAACAAAAGTAAGGTATAAATAAATTTTAAAAATGATGCTTTTGCTACCTTTTCCTGTGCAAGAGATCTAAAGAAAGAGGAGAAACAGGGTTGTTTAAATACCCTTTTTCTTAATCTTAATTTCGACAGAAGAGAACATTTAAACTCTCATGTTGCTCACCTTATCCTCCAAACTACTCACATACTTCAATTATATTTGGGGAATAAACCTCCCACAGAGACTAACATGAAAGATTTATTTCTTCTTCGCTCAGGTGTTTTGTGAGAAATAGATAATTTTGTATGGTAATAGGGACATGTTAAATTTGCCAGTCATCTTTTCTAGAAACCAGAGTAAAGGGGTTATGGTCTTTCTTTCTTTGAGGGGGGGTAATTTAGGTGCTCAGAGTATCTATGCATCTGAGAAGATGTAGCTTTAGAATGGCTGAAAAATGCAGATTGTCTTAGTTTTTGCTGTGATTTTAGTGCCAACTAGGTACCTCTACATTGTTTTTTCATCAGTTGTAATTTTTTGGTCATTTTTCTGAAAAATTGCATATTTTTTGCCTAGGGACAGGATTATGGTGTACTATTGTTAGATATATTGCAAAATGTTCATAAGCATAGATAGTGGAAGAGCAGTAAATCACCCAAATTTGAAGGTCCTTAGCCCAAAATCTGTGGTTTCTGTTGTGAAATTTATCATGTTTCTTATGTAATTCTAAAGTATGTCCTTATGCATGTCTTTAAAGTATATAATAAAAACAATATCTTTTACATGTTTAAAAATTTACCCACAAAATTCAGGCACTGGTATGGGTAATCTTTGTTTTGTTATTTTTAATGTACAAACTATAAATTCTCTACATGTATAAAGTCATTTAAACTTGAAATCTGGGAGGCTTCATTTCAGCTATGTTTGTAAGAAATTAAAAAAGATCCTAACATTTCTTTCTATGTATTTTTCTTTTTTCGAAAAAGACGTGTAACAAGACTTTCTGGACTGATTTGCATGACATTTGATGGGCTTCATTACCTAGGAAAATGCTACTTTTCCTGAAAAATTCATCCAGTTTGAGTCATGATCAAAAATTAAGTTAAAAAAAAAACAAATTGGCAGGATGTACATATTTCTGACCAAATAAATAAGAACATAAGGACTTGACGTTCCTTAATGTAGAATGTTATAAATTAGCTAAAGTCTCAATTGGGGTAAAGTAGCTTTCCATCTTTCCTCTAATTATATTATTTACTTGATTTAATTAAATGCAAATTAAATTGTATCCCTATAAATTAAGGATAATTTGAATTTAGTTCTTGTCCTAGCTCTGTTTACTTCTTTGATATGATCTCAATACATTTTGGAATGCTTATAAGTCTACTTACAGTTTTAGGCTGAAAATAACTTACATAATTTTCTTTGGAAGAACCATGGGCCAATCATTGTGCAAATGTTTGCAGGCAGAAAGCCCTAAGTTTTTTGGGGGAGGGGATTTCCATACATATACCTATCTGAAGCCCTAAGAGTAGCATGCAGACAATGTTAAATTGATGGACCAGTGTTCTGATTCAGCATAAGAATATCTGTTTTACTGTGTTTGTTTTTCTCTAAATGGTGTGTACAGTGTGATCACTTCAACTGATTCTTTGGGGATGAAAATATCTGGAACAGATTCTATGTGATCCATATCTGTAGTGATCAGCCCTGCTTTGCAACCATAGACTGCAAAATGGTACATCAAAATGAGTCATTAGGATATGGGAAGCAGTGATATAAATGATTGGGCTTGCTTTGGCTCAGGAATCCTCAAAGTGTGTGCTGTGAAAATGAGCAAGTTGCACATACTCACCAGTGAAGTTGCCAACTGCATCATGATAAGATCATTGCTCTGGCATGTTTCCCCTTTGTCGGGATGGGATGGAGTTTTGAGATTAAAAATAGAGCCAATTAGAAGGTTTGGCTCAGATATCCACATCTGCTAGTGGTTGATTCTCTCAGCCCAAGCCTAAGCTCTGCTGGCTGGTGAAGAAGAGTTTCTCTTTCCCTCTTGTGAGCTCTAGGCTGGACTAGTGCATGGGCAGTTAATACCACCAGTTATTCAGCACATGTGACATCACTGCTCTGAAATCTGCATTGACTTGCTGGATGCTTCTGGGTGCAATGTAAGATCCTGGTAGTTATCTTCCAGCCCTTCATGGTTTGGGATTGGATTACCTATGGGGCTGTCATTTCAACCTTTAAAGATCATTGTTTCAAACCATCTTACTCAATCTGGCAGGAGACGTTTTGCTAATGAATGTCTAGCAAGGGCCAGAAATAGAGCTTTTTCAGCTATGGTACCCACACTTTGAAACATCATTCTTCCAGACTGGTCCCAAGCCTGCTGGCTTTGCTCAAGGCCCTGAAACTTGGTTTTGTGCCCACCTCTAGAAAAGCAGTCAAGTTCCAAATTAGGGAGTTAGGAAATAACTTGCTATTATGAAATACTTCAAACTTAGCTTGCCCCCAGAGACCAGATTAGATCCTACCCTGTTATTCTTTCAGAAGACATAGTTCTATGGTTTTATTTATTTTTTCCCCACCTTTATTATTTTTAATATAATAACTCAAGGTGGCAAGCATACCTAATACTCTCTCCTCCTATTTTCTCCACAACAATAAACCCAGGAGATAGGTTGGGCTGAGTGAAAGGGACT
Organism: Azemiops feae; assembly: GCA_023970755.1. Taxonomy (NCBI): domain Eukaryota; kingdom Metazoa; phylum Chordata; class Lepidosauria; order Squamata; family Viperidae; genus Azemiops; species Azemiops feae. The sequence goes on from JALGBA010000947.1 coordinate 674,503, forward strand.
GACCCATCCAACTTTCATTGACTAAGCCAGCAGTAGAACTCAGTCTCTCAGTTTCTACTCTGGAGGCTTCACATTTTGATTTATGCCCACTGTAAGTTTCCTAAAGCTCTTAATTAGGTAGCATATAAATAAAAAGCAAATAAAGATAAATAAAGCAACTGTATTAGATTTTGTGAGATCCTGAGTAATGTATGGGTGATAATGTTGTACTGTGATTGAAGAAATCCAGGTTCAATTTCACCTTCAGGTATGAACTTGATAGTAGCTAAATTATCAAATTAAAGATACTCCCAGGCAAGGCAAAGGAAGGAGTTTCACCAGTTGTTACGTTTTGGGAATTGAAAGTTCTCAGTTTCACTTAAGTACAGTTAATTATAGCTCCATTGGCTATATGGCATCTTTGAGTTGTTTCTTAGTCTCCCTGTTGAGACAAGAAGTACTCTTTAAATTGGCATTTATGAAACAAACAATACATGGTAATGTCCAAACACAGAAATATTATATTTTCATGTTTTCCAAATTAAACTTGACTATCTTGTAGTAGCTAGACTTGCAGATTTCTAGCAGCTGCCTGAGACTATGTAATTTTTTCTGCTGTTTCTTCAATATGTGTATGTGTGTGAGACAGAGAAAAGGAAGGAAAGGAAGGAAAGAAAGAAAGAAAGGAAAGAAAGATCCCAAACCGAGCATTCTCTCAGTGGGTTCAAGGGATTCTGTGTCACCTGTATTAAGGGCTGTTTTGGAAATTCTGAAGACCCATACTGGGATTATGGTCATTGATTTATACTTAATACTACAACCTTTTATGACCCATCATCCTAAAACTCCCAATCTATAATGGGGCAGTGCAAATATGTTTAAAAAATTAAATACATTTAAAATGATTGGTTTCAAGGATAAGGAAATAGAAGGATTCTGTTAAAGGTATGGTTGTGGCTTCTTCTTCTTAAGTGTTCTCAGCTTCAAATAGTGTATGAGGTTTCAATTGAACAAGCTATTTCCCTTTTCTGCTTTGAAGGTGCCCAATGTGTATCTGGTAGGCATTGTAACCAGAGGAGAGCTTTGTCTATTATAATCTTCTCTCCAAAAGTGAAATCTTCTGGGAATAGTTTTTTTAAAATCTGTATTAGAACAAGATGGCCATTTCCTGTGGTATCACGATTGAGATACATTCTGGTGAGAAAATTTGGTAATCACTGGTGCTACTTGCTGATAAAACATTTCCTTTCCCCCCACTATTTAATGCTTTAAAGGGAAACTAAATCTTGTACAATACCTTAAAGCACAACTCTTCAGGAAATGACTGAATATCTTGCACCTTTTCCTAAAAAAAAGTCACACTTTCCTTTCCTTTACTGCTTGTCATGCCTCAGATTTATATTGGCTAATATATCTGTTTTATTGGCTGACCTGACTCTTCCCAAAGGGTCCTGGAACTATAGCTTGGTGGGAGGAATAGAAATGATTGTTACAAACCATGTCTTATATACCACTCACTTCCCTATAATTCTTTAGATGATGTATGAATGGTTGCTAAACCTCTCTTGTGGAAAAACTGCCAGAGTTGTGCATGAGCTCTTTTAGGCAGATGACCCTGTATACCAGTGGGAGCTGTTTTGCAGGATGCCTTGGGCAAGAAACAAGCAGGAAAAGGAGTTCCCGCCTTCAGGACTACTGTTGAGAATTTTACACATGTTTTCTTTAAGAGATAAGAGAGCGCCAAACAGGCAAAATGACAGACACTTTCCCCTTGGTACACTTTTCTATGTACTGGTGAATTTTGATTAAAAGTCATAGTAAATGGAATTGCCCTGCATTATTCATTACCCAGAAGGCTTCCAAGATGAGATTGTAGGCTAGGTAGAAGAAGCAGCATGAAGTCAAATGTTTGTGCAGCAAGAAGCCAAGAACTCTAGCTGAAGGGATCCTGGCTGTACATTGTGTATAGTTCAGACCTGACTTATAAATTCTACTCGTGCTACTAATCCAGTATTTGTACTCATCAAAAATATTTTTTTATTGAAACCTAATACAAGAGCTCAGAAGGAATAACTGCAATAGCAGAAACTAAAAGAATGAATCTGCCTGAATGCATTGGACATTTGACAATAACAATGTTCCCACATTGCCAAGGCACAATTTTTCACACCCCTGTTTCAAATATAGAATTCTTCTCCCAATTTCTGTTGAACAGAAAGCTGTGTGTAACAGGATAAGACTCTTTTGCCCCCTCTCATATTTAAACGGCAGAAGAGAACGTAAGTGCTTTCTTTCAAATCTGTGAGACTCTGAAGTTTCTTGGAGGACAAAAATGACACCCTTAAGTTACACCATGTAGTTTCTTAATTTTCTTGTGACTTCATGAAGTTATGGCTTTAGTGGTCCAAAAATGGGGGCATGTCATGAATTTGGTTTGGCTATTATGCCAACAAAATACATGGTTCTTCCTTACATGTAATGATCTTGAACGATCATTTTTCACTGGAAATATTGAATTCTTACTCTCAATCAAATAGTATACATATCAATTTTGTTGTACTTTTCTACAAACATTTTTAAAGTATGTTTGGTGCCTTTTTCTGAATTTCACTGCCACTTGTCTGCAGTTAAGCTGTCCCGTATAGATCTATTTTGAATCTTGGGAAGTCTTGAGAGCCAGTTTAAACTGGATTCATAGGGATGGGGAAACCACTTCTGATGGAATGTCATCTGCAACTTTTGTTTTGCATGTTTTGCTTATTCCTTTTCAGAGCAGAGACGTCTATGTAACTTGAAAGCATGAATAGATATTGAGTACAAGTGAGTCAATAAAATTTTGCTTTCAAAAGCCGCCTTTAGAGAGTAGAGATGGGAGAGTTTACCTAAGATATAGATACTCAAGATTAATATCTATTTGTTCTAGCTGTATTCCATGATATATGCAGCCTGAATCATCTAGAGTTGTTCATGCCACATTGTTTATTGACAATTGTTCTTGTGTTTAATTTTTTGCATCATAGCACTTCTACTACATATAGTTTGTAATGGTGAGTGGTAATTTTTGCTAAAGGCATGATGGACTTCTCTTCCCTTTTAAATTTTCTGATTTACAACCATGTAAAAAAAATCTGCTTGGCTTTTTTTTTTTGTTCTGTGTTGAAACCATTGGCTACAGTTTATAGCTATTTTGTTTATAACTATTATGACAACAATTTAGGGATGATTGCAGGCAACCCTTGAGATGATTTGTACAGATGGTATCGAGACATATTCAGTTTATTAAAAATTAAAAATGGCATCAGTGAAGTCATGATACGTAGTTTGTTACAAAGGAATTGTAACCAGGCTTATCTTTGGTGAATCAAATGATAATTATGTTGATTGGGTTACTGAGAAAGATGGAGCTTACATATATATTGTTAATATACAATTTCCAAAACTGTATTCTTTTCCAATATTAAATAATTTGCTTTATGAAGTAAGAGTTTCAGAATACTGTAGAGTTCTCCAGGTCTATACTTCTACTGCATTCCTATGACACAGTGAATCACAAAATAGCTAACAATATTTTAGTTTATTAAGTTGTGGTAACTCAGTACAGAAAATTTGGTTGAGTAAACTATGGCTTTGTTAACCAAGTTGTGGGACCACATTTTCATGAATTAGTCATAACTGAAAGCACATCATGCTCCTAAAAAAAGGATCTCTTACTTTCCTTTCCTGTCACTTCAACTCCTCTTCAGCAGTTCCTTCATTCATTGCTGCAATGACAAGATGATAATTGAATAGAATTCTGCCATTAAATACACCTACATGATGCTGAACTTCAAAATGTTAGTCTGCAATTAGAAGATTGTTAGGTACAATGTTCATTGAGTACTGAGGCATAGAAAGAACCAAACGTTCTTGAGAAGAGACAAAATCTTAATGGGAAAAAAATTAAATAATCATCATATCATCACCACCTCTACTACATTTGGCAAAGTTGCTTTGAACTTTTTACAATTTTGCTTGAGAACTGACTTGCCACGGACGTTTCACGTTGAATGGGCTTCAGTAGAACTTCACTTCTGGCATAACTTGAAAGAAAAGTCTTTTTTTATTTATGTTAGAACTATAAGTGAGAATAAATATTTTTTGTTGCAAGAGCCTAACACATTAGCAGGCAAAGGATTTTTTTCCCCTCTGAATTTCTACAGGAAGAAATTTCCCCACAGTTTATTAAGCACAACACTCATCCTTAGAGTATCAGTACACCTAAAAAGTCCCCTGAGAGGCTAAGGAGAGGAGTTTCCTCCTACTGGGTTTCCGTGGGACTTAGTTGGGAGATTGCAGATTGCAGATGATTATATACAGAATTAAAGGACATCCTGGTCATCTCATCTTTTTTTTTTTTTTTTGGGACACAAAAAATCTAAAGCAAATCTTTTCATCAGACTGATGAGAACTGGGGAGAAAAACAATAATGGGTTGTAATTCCTGACTAACATGCAGGTTTTTGCTGATGGGAGAAGGGTCCAAAACCTCTGGAGGGGAACCAAACTATGAAAGGAACTATGTATACACTGTAAATTAGAGTAAGCCTGGGACTGAAAGTTTTGCTTTTTCTAACTTTCCAAAACTGAAGTTTTGGTTCAGACATTTATAGTTAAATTCATCTGTTCCCCATTAACACTACAAATCTTTCTATTAGACTTTCTTCTGACTTGATCAGTAAAAAAAGACTACATTGTCATTGTGATGATCATCACTTTTGAAGTTTTCTGCACCTTGGAAAGAGTGCAACAAAGAAGAAGAGGCTATGTACATGTGCCACTACAGTGATGCTGCTCAACCACTTATAAAGGACATGTCCTTTAGTTGCCAAGCAACTGTTGCCACATTTATTTTTCCTCCCAATCCTCTTCCTGTATTCCTCTTCCGAACTGAAGCAACCTAGCCACACGCATTTACATTTGTAATGTTATGACTAACAAAGACACTGCTGAATTTTTGCCAAGGACTTCAATGTGGCATGAATCATGTTTCCCCATGTGTAGTAAGACAGAGAGTTAATGCTCAATAAAGTTCTGACTCCATTGTGGAAGCATTTTATTTCATTGCTCCAAAAAGGTTACTGACCTTTTTTCCAGTGTCTTCATGATAGAGAATTTGGATGATTTCTGGAAAGAAAATGAAACTCTAGTTTGCAAGAGTGTTGAGAGATTAGTTAAGACAAAGAAAGTTATAAATGCTGAGGGGGGGAAAGCCCTAATAAAAGCCTTTTTTAAAAAAAACGTCTTCATTTAGTTGTTTTGTGTTTATGTATGAGAGAGAGAAATTGATTAACTGAAATCTTTTGAGCTCAGAATGCTTGCAGGACTATGAAGGAAAATGCCAACATACACTTTGACTCTTGCATGCATGATGGGTGCACAACAGCTAATAGGATACATAGATTCTGACATGGGATATGCAAAAATATAAGCACGTTTCTAACAAAGCAGAGGCAATCATCATCCTTCAGAACTCCTTTCCTCTAAACCCCTTTTTTGAAATGTGAAATTTTAAACTGAAGACGGATCATCAAACAGCAGCCACAAATCCCATCCAGGTTATTGAACATGAATGAAACTTTCTGTGGCTCCTTCATTTCTTTCCCATACCTTTTGACTACTCTCATTATTGTCCAATAATATAACCCAAGCTAATACCTATTATTGTGATGGAGAATATATTGCCTTCCTGGTTGTCAGCTCTGGGGAAGAAATCATATCCCCCTCCCCTGTCTCTACAGCAAACCATTCTTCTTTTGGACATGTCTATTTGAAAATGCTTCTTTGTTAAGACCATGAATATAAAATAATTTGAGTGTATTGAATTGAAATATATTATGGTACTCTGTTGGGTTTCTCCCCCCCCGCCTATACTGTTTCCCATGGTAGCATAAAAATGTCTTCAGCTATTGTTAGGACACTGAAATGAATGGTTGGTTTGCATCACATAATCTTGAAATTTTGCCCTTCTTGTGACATGATAGTGGAATTCAGACAGCAGATTGTTGAACATAAAACAACAGTGTACGCGTTTGATTTTTATCCCACCACAATGTCCTCTGGAAAGCTAGATCTGCACATCTTGGGCAAGATAGGAGCATAGGGAAAACTAATTACAGGTTAATTATGAGAAAATAAAGTTCATGCATTTTGCAAGGAACTCCAGAGGACACATACAGTTATTGAATCAGTCCCTTTTTTATGTACCTGGGGTTTCTGCTATACCAATTATGGAAGCAATGTACTCATTTCTCTCAGATTGCTTTGAATGCTCAGAGTTCACCAGTAATCCTTTTTTTCTTTTTCTCAGAGGAGCCCAATATATACCCATTACTTTGAAACTTTTCGAAGTGAAGGTGAGGTCCACAGTTATATCCAGATGTTAATACAAGGAACTAGAAAAAGTTCAAATTGGCTTTCCAAGAAAGTTATCTGTGCCTAACTTGCTTTGGAGGCAAGGTTTATAAAAATTGAAATAAGTGTATGGCTAAGTGTGCTAATACTGGCAAAAAACTGACTTCCATGGTCTGATACACCTTATTCTATGAGATAATTATTCTTCTGGAAAATGCCAAGAAATAACAAAGTTACATGGAATAGAATAGAATAGAATAGAATAGAATAGAATAGAATAGAATAGAATAGAATAGAATAGAATAGAATAGAATAGAATAGAATAGAATAGAATAGAATAGAATAGAATAGAACAGAGAGTTGGAAGGGACCTTAGACGTCTTCTAGTTCAGAGGTTGCCAACCTTTTGGCTACCAGGGACCGGTTCCGTGGAGAGAGGTTTTTCCGTGGCCCAGAGGGGGCGTGGTTTTGTGTGCTGCCTGCATCCCGCGGATGGGGCTTTGCTTGTTTGTGCAGACTGGTTGCTGGCATGCCGCGGCCTGGTACTGGTTCACGGACTGGGGGTTGGGGATCCCTGTTCTAGTTCAACCCCCTGCTCAGGCAGGAAACCCTATACCATTTCAGACAAATGGTTGTCCAATCTCTTCTTTAAAACTTCCAGTGTTGGAGCATTCACAACTTCTGGAGGCAAGTTGTTTCACTGATTAATTGTTCTAACTGTCAGGAAATTTCTTCTTAGTTCTAGGTTGCTTCTCTCCTTGATTAGTTTCCATCCAATTGGAAGTTCCAAAGTGAGATGCTGAAAAGACTAGGTAATGGTAGCACTTAAAGAATTCTTAACCTAGAATTAGAAAGAACATAACAAGATATCACTTAAGAGTTCAATTGGGGCACAACAGATTTCATTTTAAATCACTAATATAAATGGCCAAACAACAATAAACTTCGGAGGGCTTTTACAATGTGATTTAATATCTTACCATCAGCAGAATTGAAGGGCAAATCCTTCAGAATCCCTTATGTTGAAAAGGTTTGTCCCTGTAAAGATGGAAGCATTAAATCACAAGATCATATCCTGCTATACTGCTATACTGCATACCAAAACATCCGCAATAGGTTACCAACTACTTTTTATAGCACATTTATAGCACAACAAAATATTCTAGCTGCAATTTCTTTTGGCAAATAAAGATCCCAAGATAATTCTTGGTGTTACAAAATTTATACTTGTAGGCTGTAGAATTTGTGCATTGCTGATAGCAGACTGTATGTGACTACAGGCCTTTTTATCATGCATGTTACATTGTAATTCAAATACTCTTTGTGTGGGTATGTTTTAAATGCATCTTGGGTCAGAGACATGTAATAAAGTTTGATCTGACTTGATTTGTGCCAAAAAGCTGCAAATGGGCCAGGGCAATAGAAGGGTTGATAGTATTGAAAGCTGATGAAAAATATTACAGGCACAGTATTCCCATCCAATTCACAACATGGGTCACCCACTTTGATGACCACCGCATCTCAGTCTCATGCTTGGGCCTGAACTCTGACTGATAACCCCTTTTCAATAGAGCATTCTATAGGTGGTCCCAAATCACCATCCAGACAAATGAGGAATCAGCCAAACAATACTTTCAAATTCATCCCTCGCAGTCTGGAGGCTGTGAGACTGTAAACAGGGAGGAGCAGGAGAAGTCCCAACACTGACAAAACTGGTTGGCTTTAAGTTCACAAACCACTCAATTCTGAAGATTTTCCCTCCTTGGTGCTGAATGGGGCCACACATAACCCAAGATGGAACTGGTACACAGTTTGGGGGTCTTCTTGGACATAGGTTCCTTGTTTTAACAGTAGGTAACAGCTATGGCCAGAAAGGCCAGGTTATATTTACAAAAATCCAGCTTGTGTACCATCTTACCTATTCCTGGATCAGGAGGCTTTACTTACGGTCACTCATGCCTTAGTACCTTTCTTCTGGGTTATAGTCCTCTATATGGACTGCCCTTGAATTCCATTTGAAATTTTAAGCTGGTCTAGAGGTTATGAACAGTTATGAATATACAGCTGGTTTTGCCAGTTGACTTCTGCCTTGGCTCTCTTTTCCCTTTTTATTGTTTTTATTAATGCATTGACCTTTCATGTTTTTAATCTGTACACATTTGGAGTGGTTCTGAGTAGGAAAACTAATGTGACGAACAAAGAAAGAAACTTTGCTAAAGAAAGAAAACTTTGGTATTAGCAATTGTCTAATACCTCTTAACCCAGAAAGAGTCTCAAGGACTGGATGGACAAGAGTCTTTTTCAAGGAAATAAATTCCACAAGAAAATAGGAACCCCTCAAAACTACCCTCCCCATAAGCTCCTGGAGGAGTTAGGAGGGGAGGCAGGGATCCATCTCACAGGTAACCAAGGAAACAGTATGCTATCCACTTCCTCAGAGGTAACAATCTTAAAAGAATCCTGATATAGCTAGGTTTTACTTCAGTGACTATATTGGACCTTTATCAATAAAGTGTGCTAACTGATCATAGCCATTAGACAGAAATTCCGGAGACCCTCTTGTTTTGTTTTAAGTGATATATATGAATTTTAGCTCAAAATTGTAATATTTTAGATTGATACTTGCACAGGTAATTAACATGCAATTATAGTAGCACATGTTACATTTTTATTATAGAGGCTGCTTGTTATGCTAGTACTTTATCTTACCTGTTTGATTTTACTTTTGTGTAGTATTGCATATTTTCAAATTTCGCTGGTCATTGACCAAATAAATCATTTAATTACATTTCAGTCCTGAAAAGTGAGTTGAACTGAGTGGGACTGGCACAAAGTCACCCATCCAGCTTTCATGATTAAGGGAGGACAAAAATTCACTCTCCTAATTTCTAGGCCAGACCTTCATGTCTACATCCAACTGGCTCTCCAATTACCACCATTATTTCCTTTTCTTACTCATCCGCCATGGGGATTAATTCTGTTCTTGAAATAACCATCAGCCTTTCAAGGCAGGCCAGGTGTACAACTCTGCCGTATTATTATCAAGTATTATAACAGAATAATAAAATCAGAAGGATTTTCCTTTGCCCCCCCCCCCTTTATATCCACTAGAATCAAGGGGGGGGGTATTTTCAGTCTCACACTCCCTCCTTTGCCAGGACCAACTAATATTTTACTTTCTCATTTTTTTTTATCACTTAATGGACCTGCTAGTGCTTCTGGCATTCCTTCATAATGTTATTTCTGCATTTCTCTACACTGGTTGATCAAAAGGGGGGCTGTGTGAAAAAAGGATATTTACAGTATATATCAACAGCAACAAGCAAATTGATTGATTGGGTTACAGATTAGGACCATGTATTTGGGAGGCACCGGCCAAAGTGAGGGTATATGCTGGTGTCTGCATCTCAGAGGGAAGAGTAGGTGAACTGTTCTTGGTATTTCATACATGTTCAGTTCTCACATGATCTTCAAATAGGTCTTGTGTTTGAAAAACAGTGCTGTGTCTTCACACATATCATAATGAATCAATCTTGGTGACCACACAAGGGACTCACACCCTCCAGATGCAATTCATTGGCTAGAGAATTATGGCAGTTGCATACCTTGTAAAGACTAGAATAAAGAAGAGTAATCTGGGCTCCCTTGATTTCTTTAAAGTTAAAGAAAGAAAAGCTGATTGTTGTATAGAGGTGAATGTGAAAAGACTAATTCTTGGGATAAGATTAGCGTTTCAGTGTATAGAAGTTTGGTTGTTTGTGCTGGTGTTAGGATATCAGAGGAGAGTAAACTTGGAAGCACATAATTAGGAGACTGCCTGCATCTGGCAGACTTGTGACATTCCTGTGGCGACATAGCCTTTCTAAATTACTACTATCTTCATGTCTTTTTGACATTTCCTGATGGTTGAAATTAAAAGTTGGGAAATCAGATTACTTTCTCTGTCTTTGCTTGCTCTACCCTTACATTGCCACTGTGTTTTCTGACAGTCATGAAAATGGGAGTTGATGGGAGCATGGAAGTTGCCAAGGAGAAAGGGAGCTCCATTGTCTCTCAAAGAGACCTGGAGAAAATGAAAATACAGGTTTTCCTGGAGTTTGTTAGCTAGATTTCTGTTTTGCCTCTTTTCCAAAAGTTCAAGGCTATTTACATACTGTAGGTATTTCTCCCCCATTTTATCATCACAGGAGCTCTGCAGAGAATGGACTGAGAGAGTGACCAGCCTTAAAGTTAGCTAATGAGTGTCTCTGGCTGAGGGTGGATTTGAACCTAGGTCTCCCTAGCCTTAATCCTGTACCTCCACTACTGCACCCTATTGGTCCTCACAAGGAGAGAAGTTATTATTTGAAAGCACCATCCAGGATTTCTAGCTTAACTAGTAATTAGATATATTTCCCAGTTTTTATTCAGGAGCTGAAGGCAGCATATTTAGTGGTATCTCCTTCCATGTTTTTCCCACAACAATACCTCTGTGAAGCAAGGCTGAGAGTGGAGAACTGGCCCAAAGTCACTGGGAGGTTCTGTGAAGTGAACCTGGTTTCTCTCCAGCCTGGTCCAACATCTTAAACAGTACAGAAATCTGTTGGATCTTTGAAGATGAAGAAAAAAATGTACCTTCTTTCTCCAGTTTTTACTAATTAGTTTTTACTAATTAGAATATATTCTTTACTTCTCAACTGTTGAGTCCAAACTTCCAACTTCTCCTCAGAAGGTTGTGTTTGGAACTTTGGACCAATTTGGAGGTGACTAAACTTCTTTCACTTGATACTAAAGATTTGGTCTTTCTGACGTTCTGTTGCCTTCTTTCACATTTTGAAGCTATGTTTTTTATTATTTTATTATTTTATTTTATTTTATTATTATCACATTTCTAAACATATAACATATTTTGTGTATAAGGGACCTCTAAATTCACCTCAAAGTTCTCTTCAGGCAAAAGGAGCCTAAGTTGTGAAGGACATACCTGGACCGTATAAAACAGCATTTATTGAAAACAAAAAATACTATTTTCCTATTTTTAAGTGATAATTTAACTATATCTCTCCAAAACAGGCAGAAGTGGCACATGTTGTACTGAGAGAAAACTGTCTTCTGGTAGCCAGATTCTCTTACTCATTTCCTGTCAAAGAGAATTGATGCTGAATTTCAAAATATGCTGTATATAATAAGCATGTGGGAGTGATTGACACAAAAATTTTATCATAATCATTAACATATCATCATGAAGCAGTAAGATGAGTTAATTAGAATAAATCCTCTCCCCACCACCAAATTTATCTTGCCAGCTACCCTGTGAAGTTGGCCAACCAGAATCAATTTGAACATTTTGTTAAAAGGAATATTTCAGCCTGACTTTCTCAGACATAGTCCGAGGCACCATACCTTGTTGTATTATATGACTAGATATGGCCACAACCAAGATTCTTCCAACTGAAAAGGCCCCCAGGAAGCTATTGATGTATCAGTCTCTTTGATTCATTTCTGTTGTAAAATGCCATGTAGCTTCCCTTGGCTGATTTGAGTTAATGGCATGACTATGTCTTCTGCAGTCCTCCTGGAGTCACCCTAATAAAGATGGGCATTTGCGTAATCCAGCTATAGACAACCTCTCCTCTTGGGATCAATGTGGACGTCAAAGATCTATGAGGGAGGAAGCCCAGAATATCAGCAACCAACCACAGAACTGGACTTAAGTCACTTTCAAAAGGCAGAAATCTGTGGATTTCCTTTCAAGAGAAATATTGTTTGGGGTTCCAAGTAATTTTTTGAAAAGGGGTGTGTGTGTGTTTACAGTAGTGCTCGCTGGTGTAATGAGAACTGGCACCATTATTTCTCTTTCCTCTGGGTCTTGCTTTCTCCCTTGTTTTGTTTCCCTTTCTCTCCTTTTCTTCCATGCTTGATGAACAGTTTCTCTCTTTTCTACTACCTCTTCTCCTTCATCTTTCCCAAGCAACCAGCACTGTGGGCGGGGACATGTCAATTTTTTTGTCTCCATGTTACCAATCTCCATTTTAAGACATGCTTATGTTTAATTCCTTTCTTTTATTGTTATTATTATACTTAATCACACAGTCAGCCAGACATTTAGACTGGATTTGGCATTTTTATCCACCTATTGAGTCCTTCCCAGGGACCTGGGATAGGCAGATATTGTTGTTTTATGAGTAAATGGTATCATTTCAGGAGGTATGCTATTCCAAGTACTTGACTAATGGTGACTTAGTCAATGCTAATGGTGTTCAATTGGTGCTCCAGCTGTTTTGGGATTGCACCCAAAGTGCCTATTTCTATTGATACTTTCTTTTATTATTATTACATTGATTAAAACATGGCTCGGCATATATAAATATCACTTGTACTTGTATTGCTATATATAATCAGAGTCATGGATGGATAGAGGATATGTTTCCACAGATTATCTTTCCTTCTGACTTTAAAGCGAAGAAGACTGGTTTAGCTTCTATAAGAAAGCTGTGTCATGTTCTTTTAAATACCATATTGGCTGTTCTCTTTTGACAAATAACACTTTTGTAGAATTTCACAATAGCCAAAATACATAGTAATAAGTCAAGAAATTAAACACGTAAATTCTATTGGTTTGAAATAACTAAATTTAAGGATCTCCTATACAAATGTACTAGGGACTTAATATTAATATTACTCTCCAATAGTTCTTGAGTTGCCCATATGGAATGCTGGAAAAAGAATGCCATTTTTAATGTGTTTTGTATTTCTTCTTCTCTCCCAGCCCAAAACTGCAGTTACATTTTGCAAGGTCCAAACGGGACAATACAAAGTCCGGGGTTCCCGTACGGCTATCCAAATTATGCAAACTGTACCTGGACAATCACCGCCAAAGAACAGAACAGAATACAACTTGTTTTCCAGTCCTTTGCGCTAGAGGAAGATTTCGATGTCTTATCTGTTTATGATGGGTTGCCCCAACAAGGAAGCCTAAGAACAAGGTATGGAGGAAAAAAAATACA